>CM061043.1:1393122-1825622 GCA_030762985.1 Adelphocoris suturalis | reverse complement strand
TTACTCTAGGTCAGGGGTTCCCAAACTTTTTTGTACCGTGCCCCTTTATGGTAAAATGAAAGCCTCCCACGCCCCCCTTACATAACTGATGAATAGATGTGAAAAAAATGCTAGTTTTGCACTGAAAACAATTTTTTATTTGCTATTTATACAAAACACGATTTGATAACACGTAGCTTTTATGAAGTAGCATTTAAGTTAAAAATAAGTTAATCTTAATGAGATGGATGGGCTTGCATTTTCTTTACTAGCGCTGGTATTCTTGGTGAAGTTTTGGCAAGGGCACAACGCAAGTCACTAGCAACATCGTTTGTTCCGATTCTTTGTTTTTATTGATAGGAGTGTTGAGAATGCTTTTTCACACAAGTAGGTGGTTGAAAAAGGCAAAAATAACCAAAGAGCTTCCTGTGACACTCTGGGATACACTTGGAAGTATTTGATCCAAAATGTTGACTTTTCCATTTTTTCGAAGTCATATTTGGCAGAAGAATCATTTTTTATTTCCTTTTTGCAGGGCTTTTGGAACATGTTCAACGTTGTCGTAGAAAGGATCTGTTGAAAGTCTGTAAATATGTTCGTTAGCAGTCTTTGGGAAGTATTTCCCGAATTCATCAGTGAGCGTCTCCAAATGGTTTGACAATTGTTTTGACAAGTTTTATCCTTCAAAAACCTCCTTGAAGCGTGTTTCTTCTGAGATTGATACTAGTTTTGGGAAATTTGAAAAGTTGCAGGGGTTCGCTGATACTTTTCGTCTCCAATGTTGTAGTTTCCCAACATAAGTCTTGAGGACATCACGATGAGTTATGATATTTGAGTCTCCACCCTGCAGTTTTAAGTTAGGGCTGTTTTCGAATCAAGAAAGTCTGACAAATATGCCAACATTACTTGAGAACTAAGTTTGCTGAAGTTCATGCTTAGCTCATTTTGCTTCTGGTTTTCCAAGAACAAACTTCGTCTCGGAGCTCAAATAGTCTTGCCAACATGTTGCCTTTTGAGAGCCAGCGTACTTCTGTGTGAAATAGCAGTGTTTTGTGGTCAGTTCCTAAATATTCACAAAGAATTTTAAACAGTCGAGTATTTAATGCACTGTTTTTTATGTAGTTCACTATTTTAATACATAATTTTAAGACGGCATTGAGGTCGTTTGGAAGAGTTTTGGCTTCCAAGGCTTGTCGGTGTATAAAGCAATGAATCCCAGTCACATTAGCGCTTTTTTCTCTGACTAACTGCATGAAGCCTGAGCGAGAACCAAACATTGAAGGGGCACCATCAGTGCATACGCCCATTCGTTTTTGGCACGAGAGTCCATGATTGTCAAAAAAATCAGACACGGCTTTCATCACATCAACAGCTTTTGTTTTGGTCTCCAGCTCTGTTGAAAAGAGTAGCTCGTCTTTTATTTGCGGCCTCAGTGGCTTAAAAAAAAAAAAAAAAAAAAAAAAAAAAAAACCGTCTGTACTCTCGTCTAGCTGGATGACAAAAAATGGTGATAGTTTTATTCCATCGACTACCTGGTTTTTTATGTCTTCAGCCATATCATCAATACGATGTTTAACTGTATTGTCGGACAGTGGTATTTGAGATAATTTTTTCCCCAAGGATGATATATGATAGTTTGGGGCAAAAACGAGCTCGCTCCTGGAGTTGGCTCGATGTTGCCCCAAAGAATGGTCGAATGGTCTCACGCCCCCCCTAACCCGTCTTCACGCCCCCCACGGGGGGCGCGCCCCCCAGTTTGGGAATCCATGCTCTAGGTGATGTAGTTACCAGGGAAGCCAATGGCATATCGATTCAATTTTTATGTGCGTGTAGCGTTGTTACTTTTGAACAGTTTAACCACAACTCTTGATAATTATTTTTGTCATTCGTATAACTCACCCATGAAATAATATGTACCTAGTATGATAACGCAATTGAAGTTTGTTTAGGAGTTATAATAAAAATTAAAAAAAATCCAGTCATGCAGCATGACCCCATGAGCGAATTTTTGAAGAAATCTTCGACATTTCAGTCGCTATTGATCGTGTAGAAAAATTTTAGTTTATGATTTTGGTAGACAAACATGGAATCAAATTCTGTCTACAGCATGGTTCTAGCCTTAAACAGCATGGTTCTAGGATTGGTTATACAGGGATACTTCCATAAGAGTAGTTTACTCTGAATTTGGACAATGTTTAATGCAAATATTACCGATTTTTACAACTAGCGAATGGCATTATTTCGATTTTTGACTGATTTTTCAACTTTGAAATTTTTGAAAACGATACATATTCTTATAGGAAATTTTACGCTGATTCCGAATATACCACATGTTAGTATGCTGAAAAAATTATTTCGCACAACAAATCGCAAAAAAACAGGCTATTTTGAAATTTTTGACAACATTTTTGAAAATTTCAACCCGAAGATGTAATCCGATCATGCTGGCCAACGAACTTGAACTTTCGTTTTGTGTCCTTAACATTTTAAAATTTGTTTGAAGTTTCTAGCACAATTCTACGGACAGTTATCGTCTGGAATGACACATACATATATACATACATACATATATATATACATACATACATACAAAAGTTCCAGTCATGCAGCATGATCGTATGAGCGAATTTTCATAAACTATCTATCGTACTATAGTATGTTAAATTGCACTGAAATTGGAGCAATTTTAGTTGACAGAAATGGTTAAAACCCGATTTTATGGCAAAAAACTTATTCTAAATAAAATTCCACTGATTCAAAAGGGATTTTTGATTTTTAAATTTTTTTGCAGTTTTTATAGATATTTTAGCAAATTTTAATGACATTTAAGTACGTTTTTCTTCATAATTTTGAGCAAAAATTTTTAATGTCCTAGTTAATCGTTGAAAATTTAGTTTTGACTAAAAATCTGCAAAAAAATAGAAACTCAACGATTTTTGGCCGTTTTTAGCCATTTTTAGTGATTTTTTGGGTACATTTTTCGAAATTTGACCAATTTAATGTGCTCAAAAATTGTTGTCCAACGAACTCATCCTTTCTTTTGAAATGCTTGATTTTTTGGCGAAAGAACGAAGTTTTTATCTCAATTCTATCGAGAGTTATCGTCTGGAATGACACATACATATATATATACATATATATATATATACATATAAAAAAGCGTTAAAATCCAGGGATCATTTCAGAATGCCTCAAAACAGATTTCGATGAAGAAATTTTTTGAAAATTTTTATTTTAAAATTTTTGGAGCCATTGCAATAGCTTTATTTTCTAAGAAAATTCGCTAAAATGCGTTAAACTTCAGAATATGATTCAGAATAGCCTGAAACGGATTTCTGCATAAAATTTTTTCAAAAATTCACATTCTACAAATTTTGAGGCGAGAGCAATAGCTTAATTTTCTTCAAAAATTCGCTAAAACGCTTTAAATTATTACACTAAGTTCCTGAATAACTTAATAACTCTTGATAACTAATTGATTGGGCCGCAGTCATCAAGGAGCTAAAAAACACGAATATTACAGCCGTACTTTTTTCGCTGTTATTTGCTGATTGCACGGAACAGGAAATACCCAGCCGACGTCTGTGTTTACGACAGTCACGCACCGCAACCACGCTGAGTTGTACCTTTTTACATGCAATTAAGCAGCCTTGTCACTTCAAAAAAGCTAAACTCTCCTAAAAGGGCTTATCAAGGCCCCAATCATCATTAGCCGAATCAATAGGTGGTATAATCTGAGGTGATTGTAATAACCACGTCAAATTTTTTGTTGGTATTCTAGAAGAAAGACAACAATAGGCAAAAACATGGGTAGGGAAGGACTTGAATCCCACTTAATTTTCTTCAAGTGTCTTGAGTTTTAGGGGTTAAACATAAATACAAAAGTCTACCAATTTGGGTACACATGGCTTTCTTGTATTAGTGACATGAATGTAAACAAGATTGTCGACGAGATAGGCTCGCCCTTTATTTTCTCTAATTGTCGGAGTAAAATCGGACGAACGCAATTCTTCAAAATACCTAGTTTTTGCAAATTTCAAAAACGACAAAATTGAGCATTGCGCATTTGCGCAAAAGTGAGCAGTTTACATCAAATTTGGTTTTTTAAATAGGAAACCCCATGAATTATCCTCGTACCAAACTATTTTTACGTTAGGATTTTCACTAACGTAGAAACTTGATCACTAACGTTTAAACTTTTTCGTACAAGGGTGATTTCTTGACTGGTGAAATCGGGATGCCCAATCCTTTCGGTTACTGTGAGATTCATTGCCTCCAATATTGCGGCTACCAATTTATTGTGGCTTCTATACAGCCACAATAAGGGTGTTTTTCCTAGTACCTAACTATTTGTACGCTAGGATTTTCACAATGTACATACTTTTTCACTAACGTACAAGGGTGATTTCTTGACTGGTGAAATCGGGATGCCCAATCCTTCGGTTACTGTGTGATTCATGGACTCCGATTCATTGCGGTACAGCAATCGTGCCCATTCAGACTGCAGTCCATTCATCTTTGCTTTCATGATTGTGCTTGTAAATTCTTCAACCACGTTCTGCTACCAATTTTTTGTGGCTTCTATACCAGCGACAATATCATTTGAAAAACGACAAAATTTACCATTGCGCATTCGCGCTAAAGTGCGCAGTTTATATCAAATTCGGTTTTTTAAATAGGAAACCCCATGAATTTTCCTCGTACCTAACTATTTTCACGTTAGGATTTTCACTAACGTAGAAACTAGATCACTAGCGTATAAACTTTTTCGTACAAGGGTGATTTCTTGACTGGTGAAATCGGGATGCCCAATCCTTTCGGTTACTATGAGATTCATTGCCTCCAATATTGTGGCTACCAATTTATTGAGGCTTCTATACAGCCACAATAAGGGTGTTTTTCCTAGTACCTAACTATTTGTACGCTAGGATTTTCACTATGTACATACTTTTTCACTAACGTACAAGGGTGATTTCTTGACTGGTGAAATCGGGATGCCCAATCCTTTCGGTTACTGTGAGATCCATGGCCTCCAATTCATTGAGGTACAGCAATCGTCCCCATTCAGACTGCAGTCCATTCATCTTTGCTTCAACCACGCTCTGCTACCAATTTTTTGTGGCTTCTATACCAGCGACAATATCATTTCAAAAACGACAAAATTGACCATTGCGCATTCGCGCTAAAGTGCGCAGTTTATATCAAATTCGGTTTTTGAAGTTATACTTCTTTGCGCCCGTTAGACACTTTGGGATGGGATGTTGGTCGAGAAACCGCGTCACGCTGAATTTTAAGAACTATCGGATTTAAGAACAAATTTTTAAGAACTATCGATTAATCGAGGAGGAGGAGGAGGAGGAGGGAGGAGGAGGAGGGAGGAGGAGGAGGAGGAGGAGGAGGAGGAGGGAGGAGGAGGAGGAGGGAGGCGGAGGAGGAGGGAGGCGGAGGAGGAGGAGTGAGGGAGGAGGAGGAGTTAGACCCTTTGGGATGGGATGTTGGTCGAGAAACCGCGTCACGCTGAAAAGTAAGAAAAGTAAGAACAAATTTTTAAGAACTATCGATTCATAATATATAAATTATAATTAATAAATTATAATAAATTTATAGATTATTATTATAAATTTATAAATATTATAATTATAAATTTATTATAAATTATTATAAATTTATAATTATTATAAATTATAAATTTATAATTTTTAAGAACAAATTTTTAAGAACAAATTTTTAAGAACTATCGATTCATAATATATAAATTATAATTAATAAATTATAATAAATTTATAGATTATTATTATAAATTTATAAATATTATAATTATAAATTTATTATAAATTATTATAAATTTATAAATTTATAATTATTATAAATTATAAATTTATAATTTATAAATTATTATTCATAATTTATTGAAGTTATACTTCTTTGCGCCCGTTAGACACTTTGGGATGGGATGTTGGTCGAGAAACCGCGTCACGCTGAATTTTAAGAACTATCGATTTTAAGAACAAATTTTTAAGAACTATCGATTAATCGAGGAGGAGGAGGAGGAGGAGGGAGGAGGAGGAGGAGGAGGAGGAGGAGGAGGAGGAGGAGGAGGAGGAGGAGGAGGGAGGAGGAGGAGGAGGAGGAGGGAGGAGGAGGGAGGAGGAGGAGGAGGGAGGAGGAGGAGGAGGGAGGAGGAGGAGGAGGGAGGCGGAGGAGGAGGAGTGAGGGAGGAGGAGGAGTTAGACCCTTTGGGATGGGATGTTGGTCGAGAAACCGCGTCACGCTGAAAAGTAAGAAAAGTAAGAACAAATTTTTAAGAACTATCGATTCATAATATATAAATTATAATTAATAAATTATAATAAATTTATAGATTATTATTATAAATTTATAAATATTATAATTATAAATTTATTATAAATTATTATAAATTTATAAATTTATAATTATTATAAATTATAAATTTATACCTAATTTTTAAGAACAAATTTTTAAGAACAAATTTTTAAGAACAAATTTTTAAGAACTATCGATTCATAATATATAAATTATAATTAATAAATTATAATAAATTTATAGATTATTATTATAAATTTATAAATATTATAATTATAAATTTATTATAAATTATTATAAATTTATAAATTTATAATTATTATAAATTATAAATTTATAATTTATAAATTATTATTCATAATTTATTTATTAATTATAAATTATGGCCACAGAAGTATAACTTCCACCGTGTGGTCCGACGCACACCGATTTTTTTTATTAATTATAAATTATGGCCACAGAAGTATAACTTCCACCGTGTGGTCCGACGCACACCGATTTTTTTTATTAATTATAAATTATGGCCACAGAAGTATAACTTCCACCGTGTGTTTTTAATTATAAATTATGGCCACAGAAGTATAACTTCCACCGTGTGGTCCGACGCACACCGATTTTTTTTTTAAATAGGAAACCCCATGAATTTTCCTCGTACCTAACTATTTTCACGTTAGGATTTTCCCTAACGTAGAAACTAGATCACTAGCGTATATAAACTTTTTCACTAACGTACAAGGATGATTTCTTGACTGGTGAAATCGGGATGCCCAATCATTTGGGTTAGTGTGAGATCCATGGCCTCCAATTCATTGCGGTACAGCAATCGTCCCAATTCAAACTGTGGTCCATTCATCTCGGCTCTCTTAATTGTGCTTGTAAATTCCTCAACCACGTTCTGCTACCAATTTATTGTGGCTTCTATACAGCCACAATAAGGCTAGGGTGATTTTCCTCGTACCTAACTATTTGTACGCTAGGATTTTCACAATGTACATACTTTTTCACTAACGTACAAGGGTGATTTCTTGACTGGTGAAATCGGGATGCCCGATTCTTTCGTTTACTGTGAGATCCATGGCCTCCAATTCATTGCGGCTTCCAGTTTATTGTGGCTTCTATACAGCCGATTTCCCTCATACCTAAACGATTTGTCCCCAAGGATTTCAACTATTTGCATACTTTTTCACTAACGTACAAGGGTGATTTTTTTTACTGGTGAAATCGGGATGCCCAATACTTTCGGTTAATGTAAGATTCATTGCCTCAAATTCATTGCGGCTACCAATTAATTGTGGCTTCTATACAGCCACAATAAGGCTAGGGTGATTTTCCTCGTAGGATCCTAACTATTTATACGTTAGGGTTTTCACTAGCGTACGAATTTTTCTATGAAGAGAGATTAATAATTTCCTTTGAGATTGATAAATAGGTAAATTCGCAACTCTGCGACAGACAGTAACTCGGATGCTAACTAATTGATCCGCGGATCGGCCAATCTGAGAACACAAAGTTCCAGTCATGCAGCATGATCGTATGAGCAAATTTTCATAAACTATCCATCATATTATAATAAGTTAAATTGAATTGAAATTTGAGAAATTTCAGTAGAAATAAATTGTTGAAAACCAATTTTATGGTTTAAAAAACTCATACTAAATTCGGCGATTCAACAGAGATTATGGATTTTTAGTTTTTTTTTGCAGTTTTTACACATTTTTTATCAAATATTAATGAAATTTAAGTACTTTTTATGCATAATTTTGAGTACAATTTTTTGAATGTTCTAGTTGATCGATGACAATTTAGTTTTGACTAAATGTGCCACAAAATATAAATTTAACAATTTTTGGCCGTTTTAGCCATTTTTAGTGATTTTTTTAGAGTACACATATTTCGAAATTTTACCAATTTAATGTGCTCAAAAATTGTTGACCAACGAACTCATCCTTTCGTTTGGAATGCTTGATTTTTTGACGCAAGAACGGTATTTTTATCTCAATCACAAGGAGAGTTATTGTCCGGAATGGCACTCACGCAAGCACACAGTGAATATTGAAGTCGGAGACTTCGGATGTTTGTTAAGGTTCGGATTAAGTAGACAGGCTTTTGTAACCAACGTTTCGTACGTTTACTCGTACATCATCAGGGTTATGAGTGGTGTTGGAAGGTGAATAGCACAATATCTGTTAACTGGTAGGTAGTAATAAGAATTCACTGCAGTTCAGAGAGTTGTACACCCAGGGACTTCTAACACAAACTCCTATACATATATGAAAAAGCGCAAACTTCAGGAATTGTTTCAAAATGCCTCAAAACAGATTTCAATGAAGAAAATTTTCAAAAATTTTGATCTTAAAATTTTCCGAGCAATTGCAATTAGCTTCATTTTTTACGAAAATTCGCTAAAAATTGATGGTGGAACGGTGAAAAGACTGAATCGCGTTTGTCTAGATCTAGATCCTGTGTTACAAGACTCGAGAGTTAACTCCCATTGATGGAATTGGCTCTAGGAGTCACATGACGAAGTAAATATAAATTATCTAGCCAAAAATTAGCATAATCATCACTCAAACTGCTGGATGTAACACGTTAACTACTTAAAAGTAAGTAAGGTTAAAACCCCTAGGGGTCTTGACTGTCAGGAACTAATTTTCCCCGAGATTTAGCTCCATCATCGGCTAATGATCAATTATTGCTAGATCGATCCTAATGATCGATTGTTCGACCGTTCAAGGTGAAGGGGCCACCGAATGACGGAGGCTCCATTCTGATGTTTTTGGTCGTCCCAATGCTGATGTCATCGCGGTGACGTGGAGGTTAATTGATGATTTCCGGAGGGTTTGCAACGTTTCGTTCAAATTATTACGCAACCTTACGAAAAAAGGCCTTTCTGTCCTTAAATTTTGTTTTTATTGATCAAAGTTTCTCCCCACGAACTGGGGCTTCTTAAGGGTCATGAAATTAATGGACTCAATTTAGGATGGCTACATGATTAAGAGCGTACAGACATATGAGGAGTTCGTTTCCAAAACCTGATGTACCACTTTAGTAAAATTTGCAGAAAAACAAATTTTATTATTGTATTTGTAATACTAAATTTGAAGATAAATTGTTTTTTCTATGCTTCATTCCTTGTTTCCTTTTATTAATATCAAGTCAAAGAAGATCCAGAGTCACTATTCATATTGATCTATTCAATTAAATTTTGGATATACCAGGTTTTGGCACAACAAGTTCAGAAAAATCATTTTTACATTAGTTTATTTGGAACATAAAAGACATAATTTCTTCATAAAAAAACGTTGCTTTAAAAAACAGTGTTTCGAAAACGTTTACAAACTTTGTTATATAACAATAGAGAAAAATAAATTAGCTTATTACTAAGTTTATCTAAACATAGGAAGGTTTAGTAGGAACATCTGTTGGAAAAAAGTCTTAAATCTCTTAACAAGGAATCCTATACTTAGTCTTTGTTTGAGATGGTTATTCATACTCTCATCATCACTTTCATTATCATTATTGACTTTCACCTTTTTTACATTTGTTAGGTAGGTACATATCATAAAAATATGATTACCTAAAAACTTCAGCTGTCTCTGTTCCTTCTGACTCACAATTTCTCGATAAAACAGAAGCTAACTGACACTAAACAACAAATAAAATCAGCTGACCAGACTCATGAAGGTTATTTGCAGAAGCTCTAGGGAAAACAAGAAGCGCTAAATGACAGAAAAATCGGTTTCCGATTGGCCGAAGATGGAAGACAGGTTTTGACACAAAACTTCAAATGGATATATCTGGTTTTGGCATCAATCAAGACTTTCGTTATTAGTTTACGGTGAGGTATGTCCGGTTTTGGGCTGAAAACGCTTTACTTAGCTATGGGAAACCATTTCAAAAACATTTCCCGCTCAAAATCTCATTAAAAAAAAAAGGATATGTCAGGTTTTGGAAACAAACTCCTCATATATAAAACCAACCCTGTACTCATACCAGGAGCTTCGTAAGTCTACTCAACGATAAAGAATGTATATCGACACCATCCTCATGAATTACACGACTTAGAAATCTCTGCGCCATATGAAGAGGCTTTTTAGATAAGTAGTTTGTGGTTGTCGTGGGAACTGAATGATATACTGTTTCCCGTGCAATACAGTGGGGCATGAAAATTATTTTGTTGAAGAAGCTGGGAGCTATCAACAAAATTTTTAATGAGTTTGAAAAAAAAAAAACCATCTGTGGCACGACGGCGACTCCCAAGAGACGGAAGTCCACAAACTTGTCACCACAACTATCTTCGTACCACAACTGGTCACAGCCAAACTCAGAGCAAGGGATGCCTTTCTTGTGTTCTCGCGGGGGTGGGTCTCCTTCCACGGATTTCGGCATTTGGAGTAATGTGGATTTCCATAAACTCGGGTACCGACCTGCTAAGTTGGTAGTGCGAGCTAAAACGCATGCCTCGA
Source organism: Adelphocoris suturalis (assembly GCA_030762985.1). Taxonomy (NCBI): domain Eukaryota; kingdom Metazoa; phylum Arthropoda; class Insecta; order Hemiptera; family Miridae; genus Adelphocoris; species Adelphocoris suturalis. The sequence goes on along the minus strand of CM061043.1, from coordinate 1,814,853 downwards.
CCCGTAGGCCAAAACGGGTACTTGGCAATTGTCAATGACATTGACTGTGTGTACAGTCTCCTCTCAGGAGGACCTTCCCAGCTTGCCCATTTTTCGGAAGGAGATATTGGATTCATCTGCCCTTCTTGTACGAGATATATCGTAAGAACCTTCGCTGGAAGAGCTCGATTCGATCAACTGCATTTGCATAGAAGGGGGATCATATTATGGATCCATAATCAAGAATCAAGCGAACGAGTGCGTTGAGCAAAGCAACCAGTGCCCCGACATCCCTAAATCTTTCGTGTGGCGTCAGAAAACCCAGAGCCCTCAGCTAAAGTTACAATCGTGACGAAATTGATATGGGATGGTTATATTGTATTTTTCCGACTACCCTCTTTGAGCGATATTGGGCGATAAGACCGTGAAAAAATTATGCTTGATGGACTTGATGTTTGCGCATGCGCAGAGTGAAATATTGATTTGGGAGTACTGAAACTGACAGGGGACCTTTTCAGCCTAACACGCACATTCCTTAAACATTTCATCAAAATCAAGAGTTGTTGGCTTACAAGACTTCTAACTCGGGATCAAGGGTTCTTGAGTCCTCTATAAGAATGTAATTTTTTTGGCTTACATCTGGATTTACCTATCAGGGAAGATTAGGCGGTTTTTTTATCGGCTGGCCAGTTATATTTAGGCTGAGTAGATATAAATTTAGATAGTAGTTATATTTAGACAATGAGCCCTTGGATGTTCAATAATTATCTATAGGTCAGTGATACAGAAAGAACAACCGTCCGTGCGACGTTAGGGTGTGTTTGCAGGATTTATCGAGGCGACATTGGATCAATAGTAACTTTTCCTCATGGAAGTGCCTACGTGGAATACTACAAACCATAGGCGTACCGTGGACAATTAATGTGGGGAAGCACAGATACAAAAGTCTATCAACTACTTCTACTTAATGCCCAGATACCTACAAACATAAGATTAAGTTTAGCGAATTTCTCCTGATCTCACTCAGCTGACATGAGGGGGCTCTAGACTTCATGATTCGTTTCTAGACGTACCTAGGGTTCTCAACTCCAAATTCTAGTTAAATAATTCATAATAAATAAATCACGATCATTAGTTTGTAAACAAAACATGAGAACTAATATGTCCTTAGCTCAGCTGGTCGTAAAACCATGGAGTTGTAGTAAACAAGAAAATTTTAGTTAAATGGAAACCTTTCCAACAGTGGTGAACGAATTTTGTGGGTTAACGAGGGAAGAAGGTGAAAAAACGTTGCAACGGAGCCGTTGTACGTGAAAATGATGTGACGGTTTCGTGTGTCATTTTTTGGCAAAATAAATCTCCTTAAAAACGTATTTTAAGTTAAAAGCAAATGATTCAACATTAAAATTTCAGTATTGATGTTATAGTACGAGATTCCATAACTTCATTAAACACTGTAGATTATAATTATTACTGATACACTGTCGTCGATATAGTAGGTAATTATCTTTACGTACCTTCCCTTAATCATGTATAACCTCAGTTTTTCGGTGAAGTAGGTAGGTACAATGAGAACGCAGACCGGCAGAAAATACCGGCGTTGCAAAAAAGGATTGGTAATTACACGATTTAGGCCTTTTGCCGAGGATAGAGCTATTGAGTAAACACGAGTAACGGACATAATGGATTATACTCATACAATATTGAAGTCATTATGGATGGAGTTTATAGTATCCACCCTCGAGACATTGAGGCCAAGGTCGGCGGAAGGAGGTGAGACCCCATTCTTCTGCGATCGCCTCCGATCCGAGTGCAACGACAGGGCGACGAGGGACCTTCACGGTTATCATTTCAACTCAAAAGACTGAACCGGAACTGATCCGCCGTGCGTAAACTGGGAAGTGTACACATCTTCAGGTTATCTGCGATATCCACAAGTGACGTCATAATTTTTTCTCCCCAAAACTATGTAGGTACTTTGAATGCAGGTATTAGCGGAGATTTTGAGACCAAGCAGGACCCGATGTTAAAGAGTTCCTAAAGCGATAGGGAGATAGAGATGAGGCACCTTATCGTGAACGGAAAACACTAAACTGTGCATGTGCGGGGAAATGGGGCCCCTCATCTCCAATAAGTCAGATTTCATCCCGAACCTACCTATCTTATCTCTTCCTACATATAGCAAAGTAACCTTCGTGATTCATGAGAATGATATTCATTTACATGTTCATACATTTTCAAAATCATAACAAAGTAACCTTAGACACCGATAACAGTGATATTCATTTCTTGTTGGTATTCGTGATTCATGAGAATGATACCTATTCATTTTCAAGTTCATAAATTTTCAAAATCTGCCATTACGAAACCTTTTTATGAATAAGAAGAGAAGGAACTAGGAAATTTATAAATGCTGGAAACTAAATACACGGGAAAAGTGGGAAGATCCCCTTGGTGGTTCAGCGTTCCTTCAAGATAAGTAGCGTCACTTTAAGATAAGACACTAGAGAGTTCCTAGTAGATCCGTCGGTCTCAATACAGTGAGTATAGAAATTTAGAAATAACTGGAGCGGCCTTCCCCAGTGCTGGAAGGTGAGCGGGCGTATGCGCTGCCCCCCCAACCCTCAGGTGCCTTTCCCCACCCTCACCACAGCTCAGCCTTCCACTGCTCACGGCCAGATACCCTACTTGCATCCTCATAGCGCATCTCCTTTTAATCATGTACAGATGATTTATTATCATTCCAAATAGGTCTATGAGCTCCCTCGGAATGCAGGGTGGCAGGGGATAAGTGACGAAAAATTTGTTGTGTTAGTCTGCATCAAAAATGTAGTAAAATGCCGGCAACCGCATATTTTTATCTCAATCCGTACTCGAGATATGATTTTGTTTTATTTCAAGAAAACCGTGTTTTTTCCTTTTAAACTCAAATTTCTCCACTTGCCCTCATTTAATTTCAACTGTTGACCTCATTTTCGGAATCGGCATTAAATTTTCTATAAGAATAATGTACTTGAGTTCTACAAAGTACCATCCGAAGACCTTCACATCAGTTCAAACATTGACGATTTAAAAAAAAAAAATAAAATTTCTGAAAATCGTTAAAACTTTACTACTCTTCCAAAAAAAATCTTGAAAACTGGCAAATCTCATGAAAACTGTATCATCTAATACCTACTCTTTCCAACGGAATAATCAATTTCACTTTTATTTTGTTGTTGAGGGGAGAAAATTATGTTTTAATGTTAGAAAATGTGGGGTTTTCAATGAAGTTGTTGGTTTTCTCGAAAGTTGAGCCTCTATGAACCTACGAGTGTGGGGTCGGTTTCTATGTATTTTTTCACGCTGTATCGAATGGTAACATTTGTAGATCTCTCCAACTCCGTTATAATCGAGTTTTACACTTAAACTCGCAAATGTTTGTTTGTTACGCTTAAATGTATGTGTGTTATGGGGTAAAACTAGTTAATTAAAGTGAAAACTCGATTATAACGTAGTTGGAGAGCGTTACCATTCGATACAGCGAGAAAAAAATACATAGAAACCGACCCCATACTAGTAGGTTCATAGAGAGTCATCTTTCGAGAAAACCAACAATTTCATTGAAAAACCCACATTTTTTAACATTATTATTTAACAATTTTCTCCCCTAAATAACAAAGTAAAAGTAAAATTGATTATACCATTGGAAACAGTACTAGATGATACAGTTTTCATGAGATTTGCCAGTTTTCAAGATATTTTTGGAAGAGTAGGTACCTAGTAAAGTTTTAACAATTTTCAGACATTTTATTTTTTCAAAATCGTCAATATTTGAGCTGATGTGAAGGTCTTTGTATGGTACTTTTTAGAACTCAAGTACAATATTCTTATGGAAAATTCAACGCTGATTCCGAAAATGAGGTCAAAAGTTAAAATTAAATGAGGCAAAGTGGAGAAATTTGAGTTTAAAATGATAAAAAACACGGTTTTCCTGAAAAAAACCTAAAAAATCATATCTTGAGTACGGATTGAGATAAAAATATGCGGTTGGTATTTTTTCTGGAACTGGAGGTGGAAATGGTGAGGAATCCTGCTTCAAAACCCTCCGTGGTATCTTTGAAGTGGAAGTTGATGGCTGTAAATGAGGTGGAAAAGCAGAAAATATCGATGGAATTGCATCTTTTTTTAGATATCTTCAAAAAGGAGATGAATTATCATAATCGGATTCTTTAAAATGGTCACCACAAACACGACTGTGATTGGTGGGGTTCAATTTTTCTCTCCTGATTGATCGGACCCATTTTTCTCTGAGTTCAGGGTCTTTAGGGAAACGGTGAAAGGAAATCTTCCTTACCTCGCCATAGGGATGGGTATCGATGTATCGATGTTTCAAAAACATCGATGTTTTCCCCCCAAACATCGATGTTTTTTCATCGATGTTTACTCTTTGATGTTTTTTAAACATCGATGTTTTTCCCCAGACATCGATGTTTTTTTTTTTCAAATGTGTTTTTTTGTCGTTAATGTAAAAATGATGGTTCTTTTATACCTGAACAATAATTATTCTTGTTTTATAAATGCTTACTTGGTCGTTTATTATTCTTCTATAAAAATAATACTGTACAGATTCAAGAAACATCGATGTGTTTGAATCAAATCGTACTACGGTAATGTCGATTCGTTATCACATATTGTTATCAGTGTTTGTATCATTCATTATCATGAAATTCGTTGTCTCGCGTTTCCGCTGTTAGTGAGTTGTAAAACAAACATTTAATTTTTTACAACTTCTTTACAATTTTTCAGTGTTTTAATGAGAACATTTTCTTTCTACTTTTCTGCGATTTTACTTATGTAGGTACTATTATTAAAATTGTTGAAAAGAACTACTTTTTTTCGCAAATTTTCTAAGAAAATTAGTTTTTTCTAAAAACCATCGATGTGTCGAAACATCGATGTTTTTTCTCCGATGTTTTTTAGACATCGATGTTCCTTGAAAAAAAAAAAAAACATCGATGTGCAAACATCGATGTTTTGTTTATCGATACCCATCCCTACCTCGCCATCGCCAACGTCCTTGGTTCTCTCACTGTTTTGGTATCCATACTCGACACACTCACTCGGCATTTCCTCTTTGTAAAAGTAATTTGCTACTCACCAACGTACATCTATCCATTCACACACCACTTCAAACACAATCGCATCGCACTAAAAATCAAAGCAACCGTACCTCAAACAAGTAGGTGCGTCAACAACAAATCATGGAAGAAGAGAACAAAACATGCAACAAACTGCTGAAAGAGTGATGAGAGAGGCGCCAGGCATCAGGACAGGCACCAGGGAGTGGGGGAAGGTCAACACACTTGGTCTTTGCCTTAGGCCGCTTTAGTTATTTCTATACTCACTGGTCACAATACGTCGTGCGGTAACGAGAAACATTTACCGCATCTTAAAGTCACGTCAAGTCCTTAACGGATCTAGTTGTAACGCTAAATCCATGGAAGGAGGAAATTAACCCTAGGTTATTTGAATACATGGAAGGATTTTATTTTAGACGATTACGTTTATTAGGGATTGCGATCCGTTAACGTATCTGTACAGAAAGATGCATCACTGTCACTCATTGCGTCAGAGTTTCGGCGCCGGATTATTGATACCGCACGACGTATTGTGTTTTACGGATCTACTAGGAACTCTCTATTTACTCCACCCTATACATAAGACGCCTCATCCCGAACCTACCTATCTCATCTCTTCCTCTCTATCGCAAAGTAACCTTACACACCGATAACAGTGATATTCATTTCTTGTTGGTATTCGTGATTCATGAGAATTACATTCATTTTCACGTTCAAAAATTTTCAAAATCTGCCATTACGAAACCTTTTCGTGAATAAGAAGAGAAGGAACTAGGAAATTTAGAAATGCTGGAAACTGAATACACGGGAAAGGCGGGAAAATCCCCTTGGTGGTTCAGCCTTCCTTCCAGATAAGTAGCGTCACTACAAGATAAGACACTAATTCGATCCTCTTGACTTTATCATGTCAGTATCCACTGTGGCTCACCCCAGATGATAAAAACCCCAAGCACCTTATCCCTTTAGGGACTTATCGGGCTAGACTTATCGTTTAGGAACTCTCTTTTGACTGCTCCTACACATTTGGTGGGAGCCTCCACTCTATCTTCTGCGTTCATCTTACGAGTATATGGCATTTTTGGGTACGTCCCTCCGAAGCTAGGGCAAACAGGCATTGAGATTGATCCACAACCCAAGCTTGAAAAAATAAAATAAACAACCGAATACAAATCCGTTTCAGACCATTCTAAGACCGAATCCGTGATAAAACTACAGCTCTGGGTTTTGTGGTAGGTATATTATATATATTTAGCACAGTTTTAGGATCTTGAGAGTCGGTCAGGATAATAAAATTAAGGTCTTCAAAGTCAACGTTTCGATGAATTTACACATCATCATCAGGGCTACAACACGATGAGATTGCAAAAGTCTATTAATTGAACAGCTGTTGTTTGACATGTTACATTATGACAAATAGAAAAATTAATAATAAATAAATATACATAGTATTGCATACCATGGAGAATTAAGGCAGGTTCTTTGGCAGGATCTTTTAGAGAAGCCTAAAATATCTCTCCCTCAAAACCGACTACCGTAAACAAATTGCAAATCGGGAGAATAAAGATAATTTTTAAAACATTGAATAAATTGTTAGTTGCCTTAGGGTTTTACCCTAGATAGCGTACGGGCAATGGAATAATTTTTTCACTTGGAATGGACTACATTTTCAAGATCTAATCTCAAACCTTCTCCATAAACTGTAGCATTTTCAAATTGAATTCGTCCTTTTACCAAATTAATTCGATTTAATTGAATCAATCTGGACAGCTTATGATGGACGGACGGATTCCTCCCCCTCCCCCCAAGATTCTATGCATCTTGAAACCAACATATTTTGCGTTTTTTTTTTCGATTACAAAGGTTTATTATTGAAAATTATGACCCAAAACTCTAAAATTCATGGCTTTGTATGAATTTCTTGCAAACTTCTTGTATCAATTCCTCGTAAACGTTGTAAATTTCTTCTGTTACATTTTTATTACCTATGCAAACCAATGCAATGGATAATTTTATTCTTCGAGAAAGGAAAAGGTGTCTGCAAATCATTATCTGGTTTCCTTCAACATTTGGTCCCTTTTTTTGAAGGATGAATTCAAGTTGAAAAAGGACGAATCCGTTTTGTAAAAGGACAAATTCATTTTGAAAAAGGACGAATTTAATTTGAAAATACATCCTGTTTTTGGCCTCGGCTCCAGGACTACACGTGTCGAATCGGAAAGCAAAAGTGACTGAAAAATCGGACAGGACAAGCGTGCTATATAGGGGAGACACTCCTGCATAATTGCTCTCAAGCACGCGAGGTCCGAGCAGAATCTGACAGGTCTAATTAGGGCAAATACACCGAAATACTCTTTCTTCGCCCTACTTCCGCTAAACTGCTTGGATTCCGGGAGCTGTGAATTTGCATAAAGGGGTTTTTGAGGATGCTGAATATCCGATGAGGTCGAAATAAATAGCGAACCTTAGCCCACCCATCTGAATATATTAATTGCTATGCAATAGGCCGACCCCCAATAATTTTAACATGGAATCATGTTTTAGCGATGGATCCCCCGCCGAAAAGTGAGACTATAAAGTGAGATGAAAGTAGCGCCAATAATTGTGATGATTTCCGCTTACAACCGAGTCGTTGCTAGGGATATGATACTTCGTCGTTTTTCATCCCACAAAATTCGTTGACCATTCGTTCGAAAGCTCTCGATTTATCCAACCATACTATATTAACAACTGCGAAGTGCGTGGCCAACAAGCTGAGTTATGAGCATGGTTATATGAATAATTGTTTACACACAGGTGATCATTCTCAATTATTGATATTGTGAACATGATTGCAACCGCTTGTTAATTTCTGATGATTTAATTGAGCTGGTGTTTCGATTATGTGATTCATAGCAGGTGATCCGAATATTGCGAGAACGGTTTGATTTGTGAAGCGGTGGTTAAATCATTTTAATAGGTAATTTCTATACTTTACACTATAGGAATCTGTAATTTCGTATGTAGCCTCTTTAGCCTCTTTCTATAATAAAGTGAATGTTTACTCGCGAGTTTCTATTAGGAGATCATCATCTCACAAGAGCTCAATCGTCGTGATCATTTCTATAATAAAGTGAATGTTTACTCGCGAGTTTCTATTAGGAGATCATCATCTCTCGAGAGCTCAATCGTCGTGATCATTTCTATTATAAAGTGAGAGCGAGGAGCTAAAACATGATTCCATGTTTTTTACATTTTAGCAGTCAGGCTCAAAGTAATAACATCCGGAGGGGTCCAGGGGGGCGGAGCCCCCCTGGCGGGGTCAAGGGGCGGAGCCCCTTGCGAGGCCCGAAGGGCCGAGTTTTTTGTAACGTCCGGGACGAAATTAAAGATGATTTTCACGTACAACCGAGTAGTTGCTATAGATTGCGTCACAATTTCAGTGTTTTTCACGTACAACCCAGCCGTTGTTAGGGGAATGAAACTTCCGCAGTTTTCATCGCACAGAAATCGTTCGCCACTCGTTGGAAAGCGCTTGATTTATGTGATAAATGTTCACATTTCAAGCTACCAATTTCCCTCTCCTTACGTACCTGGCTACATTCCAAAACTAAGTTGATTCAGGCTAAGAATTGCATAGCAAATTATCCTCGTTTTCTACGCAGTAGAAAAGAGAAAAGATCCGGCGAGGCGCGAAGCGCCGAGTATATATATATGTATATTTCAAAGCTTTTACTGAACCTAGTAATCTCATTAACAATACAAATCTGACTTACATTACTACAATACACTATTCAGGACCTAAGATCGACCCTTGTCTTTTGAACATATCACATTCACTTCCTACACAAGCACATGCGGTTTCAAAAGCTTAAGGCGTCGAGTTAGATCTTGAACATCCAGGAGCTTTACATCTTCCTCATTCACATGATCTTTAGTCTGGCAAGATGAGCCGTCGCTCGCTTTTTGATCACCTCATCCACACTGTCAGCTTGAAGTTCACGGTGGAGTGCCTCATTTCGGAAGTACATCAAGCGCATCAGTGATACATCGTAGTACAGAATTCTGGAAACGTTGGATGATCTGTCTATTGGTTGGAGCTGTGCAACCCCACAACTGCGCTCCATACATCCAAACTGGCTTGAGTACTTGATTGTAAAGAAGCAGCTTGTTATCTGAATATATTGATTTGTGTCAACTTAATGATTGAGTCATACAGGATTATCAGTATCGAAGACATACATGTTTATGTGGTTACTCGCTTCCATAATACTATCCCAGGTCCCTATAACGAGACGTTCGCGAACAATCAAGTTGAGAAACGAGACTTTAGACCCTGACTTGCTCTTTAGTTCGACTACCCACTGCGTGGCATTCCCAGCGCTCCAGTCGCCATGAGATTTTACACAGCTCAGTTTTATGCTTAGGGCCCCCACGCACATGCGATTTTCAGTCGCAGCGATTAAAAGTCGCAGAAATGAAACACACAAAAGTTAATAGAGAACACGCACTTGCGACTAAAAAGTCGCGGCTACTAAAAAATCGCAGCATGCTACATTTTTTGGGCGACGCGACTGCCAGCTGCAGAAAATGTGAACACAGAAGTGAATGACCTTGCACGCACTGGCTCGTCAGTCGCGCGACTTTTTCCCACTTGCGTTCTAGTCCGAATGACAGTTGCGTTCTAGTCTATTCTAGAGTTGCGTTCTAGTGTCTAGTCCTGGTACTCTTGTAATTGGTATTCTGGTACGAGATTCTCGGCCGTACCAACTCTAGAAGTTTGTAGAAGCTATGCGCACTCATCCGGTAGTAATCAAAAAACTTGGCAGGGTATTGGATGAGATCTACATGAATTTTATGAAATTGCCCCTTGCTTTCCCTCTGTGAGATAATAGGATGAATTCAAAACCTTTTTTAAAACGCCGTCGCCGACACTTCAACTTTAATGCCAACGCTATCACACAGGTTAGCTCCAAGTCCTCCATTGTCGCACTGCTGCGCATCCAGTGCGTTCACCGACAGAACAGCCCGCGACTTTTTGTCGCGAGCTATTTTTTGTCGCTGCGATTGAAAATCGCATGTGCGTGGGGGCCCTTAAGGCGCGTTCACACATGGCGACTTTACTCGCTGCGACTAGAGTAGCGGCTACTAATCGCTATGTGTAAACAGTAAGTAGCGGCGACTAGCACTCGCCGGCGAGTAAAAATTCACTCGCGAGGAAAGTTGGACATGTTTAACTTTTGGGGCGAGTAGTCGCCGGTAGCAGACCTTGAAGTGTCACGTGGTACACTCGCCGCGAGTTTTTTCAATGTTTTGGCCTCCTTAAGGGGATTGATTTAGTTTATAAATGTTATTTGCAATTGAATAAATAGTATACTTATATGCAGAGAATGTCCAGTATGATGGACGCATTCCCCATACGTAAAAGTATGGGAAATGCATTCATTGTGCTTTGAATATTGAATTCCCAAGCCTGCATTACTTTAATTTAACATAGTATTGAAGATTATTGCTATTGAAGAAAATAAGTAATCTTACCTTCATAAATGGCTGAAGAACTTCACATATGGCACTCAGCACTTCAGGTAACAAAACGGAAATTGTATTGTATGGTACTCTAAAAAGGTATTGGAGTGATTTAAGGCTGTCTCCACTCGCCATATACCTCAAAGCTATCTCCAGTTTGGTACGGCAAGAAATTGCTTCCCTCCATCGTGTATCCTCCTTCTTTATTAATGGTGATACCATTTTTAACAACTCCTCAAACTTTGGAACTGTTAATCTCATAATGTTGTAATAAGATTGGGGATCTTCACTTGCCAATTCTTTCAATAGTGTCGCAGAAGCACCTAGCCTATCCCTTCGCCCTATCCACTCCCGGACCCACTGACGTTTTCTTTTATTTCTTAATTTATTCACTAATTCATCACAAAGTTCCTTAACACAGATACTTAATACACGTCTCAAAGTCTCTCGCCTTCCTACAGACATTTTCCACAGCAAACCCTACTCACAACGAATCATCGAACTGTACTAACTACTACAAATCGCGATGTGTGAACAGAGATCGAAAATTTGCCGGCGAGTAAATAGCGGCGACTAAAGTAGCGGCGACTAAGTAGCGGCTAGTAGTCGCCGTGTGTGAACGCGCCTTTAGATTAGTAGTCTGGATGCTCGCTACGCTCGCATCTCAAAAATACAAGTAGTCAATCCCTTAGTAAGAATTTAGATTAGTTGGTCAGGGTCTTGAGCAGTGTTCGCCAAACTTGTAAGCGACTGAGCTATCTTACAGCCAATAAACATTACAGTGAGCTACCCAACAAAGTAGGAAAGTAATACATGTTTTTGCTTAAATCACAGTCGTTTATTACCTATGAATAAATATTTCCAGCTTATTTTAAATCTAATTTTAGACATTTCTAAAATTGCAATAATATCATAAGAACTTGAATAAAAAAATATTTGCATTAGAAAAACGTAGTTCAGTGTGATGGGTGGCACTCTTTTTTGTCATCAACAATCTTCTTAATGTTAGGCTCATAGATCGTGGCAGCCATTCGAATGCAATTGTCCAAATGTTCATCCGTCAACCTGTTTCTGTATTTGTTTTTAATGAATTTCATACTGGAAAATGAGATCTCACAGAGACATGTTGAGCTGAACATTGCCTTCACTCGTACGAATAATATTGCCGAAGTACGTATAAAATACAAGTGACATAAAATAACTGCGCTCACGATCGAACACCCGACAATAGTCTGTTGTTTGGTTTTCATGTGTCGTCCGTCTGAGATGCGTAGCGCAAATCAGATTAGCCAACCCAAGCACTCTCTTCTGAAATTTCCCCACGAGCTACCAAAAATTTCCCTGCGAGCTACCAGTAGCTCGCGATCTACGGTTTGACGAACACTGGTCTAGAGTATCGTGTCTCAAACTGATTGTTCGAGAACGTCTCGTTAATACTATCCCAGGTCCCTATATTCTAAAAACCACTATTCTTATAACTTTGACAAAAATTTTCATCGAAATATCAAACCATTCTTTTCTCTTTTCATTTGTGAAATTTCTGTCAAATTAAGTCCGGATGTCCCTCATGAGGTGGTCAGTACTTCTCCCAACCCCGTTATAACCAAGTTTTACACTTTAGCAAACTAGTTTCACCCCTAAAATCAAAGCATTTTTCATACTGAATGAACTCAAATTTTAACAATTTTCTAAAATTTTCTTCATCGAAATCTGTTTTGAGGCATTCTGAAATGATTCCTGGATTTTAACGCTTTTTTATATGTATATATATGTATATACTATATATATATGTATATATGTACGTATGTGTCATTCAAGACGATAACTCTCGATAGAATTGAGATAAAAACTTCGTTCTTTCGCCAAAAAAATCAAGCATTTCAAAAGAAATTATGAGTTCGTTGGACAACACTTTTTGAGCACATTAAATTGGTAAAATTTCAAAAAATGTACCTACTTAAAAAATCACTAAAAAAGGCAAAAAACCGCTAAAAATTAACAAATTTCTATTTTTTAGCAGAATGCTACTCGAAAACAATTAATCGAACAAGAACTGGACATTTAAAAATTTAAGCACAAAATTGTACTGAAAAATATACCTACTTGAATTTCATTAAAATAAGCTAAAAATCGATAGGAACACTTGAAAAAATTGTAAAAATCCACAAAATCATTGGAATATTACTGACAAAAAGTTTATTTGCTATAAAATGTATAATACAATTTTTATTTGTCCTAAAGTGCTCAAATTTCAACAGAATTTAACATAAATGTAATACGACCATTTATGAAAATTCGCTCATACGATCATGCTGCATGACTGGAACTTTTTAGGTTAAAGTGCGTATTTTTTACGCAGGATCGAATGGTGAAACTTGCATATCTCCCCAACCCCGTTATAACCAAGTTTTACACTTCAGCTGACCTAATTTCACTTAAAAGGGAGCACCATCATGGACTCCACAGGCAACTCGGAGGGGGAAAAATGAGGGGTACAGTGATGAATACTGTTCCGCCCCCAAAGTGGTTGACAAAAAAAAAGCCACAGTTCCTTTGAGCCTGACGGCTAAAATTAAAAAACATGAATATGCTTTAGCCGTACACGACTCACTCCTCGTCGATTCTCTGAACCCGACCCCCCATCGGCCTCTGAACTCTGTTTATCATTCTGCCATCAATCCTAAAACATGGAATCATGTTTTAGCTCCTCGCTCTCACTTTATTATAGAAATGATCACGACCATTGAGCTCTTGTGAGATGATGATCTCCTAATAGAAACTCGCGAGTAAACATTCACTTTATTATAGCAATGATCACGACGATTGAGCTCTTGTGAGATGATGATCTCCTAATAGAAACTCGCGAGTAAACATTCACTTTATTATAGAAAGAGGCTAAAGAGGCTACATACGAAATTACAGCTTCCTATAGTGTAAAGTATAGAAATTACCTATTAAAATAATTTAACCACCGCTTCACAAATCTAACCGTTCTCGCAATATTCGGATCACCTGCTATGAATCACATAATCGAAACACCAGCTCAATGAAATCATCAGAAATTAACAAGCTGTTGCAATCATGTTCACAATATCAATAATTGAGAATGATCACCTGTGTGTAAACAATTATTCATATAACCATGCTCATAACTCAGCTTGTTGGCCACGCACTTCGCAGTAGTTAATATAGTATGGTTGGATAAATCGAGAGCTTTCGAACGAATGGTCAACGAATTTTGTGGGATGAAAAACGACGAAGTATCATATCCCTAGCAACGACTCGGTTGTAAGCGGAAATCATCACAATTATTGGCGCTACTTTCTTTGCACTCTCGTGGGACATTTTTCGGTAGTTAGGTCACGGCTAAAGCATATTCATGCTAAAACTCAAAAATAAAGTAATACAACTAAGACTAGATGTAAAGTAGGCAAATAACTATATAAATGCTACTACATACAATCAGCAAAGTGAAATAAAACTATGACTAGATGTATATAAATATATCACAGATCAGATATCACAGTTCGTAATAGAGCTCAGCGGCTCTCAGGTACAACAACAGGGATCGGACCTTGTCTGGTCCAGATAATACAGCAGCCCACTGAGGTGGCTGATGCTGGACTCGGAGGTCCATAAGGGTGGGCAGCCCTCCAGAAAGTGGCGGATGGATAGATCACCCCGACACCTCATACACACAACATCTCGAGCTTCTGCACTAAGCAGGTGTATGTGAGTAAGACGGGTATGGCCAGTGAGATGCATATTATTTTATATATTAAGACCTGAACTCATTGTAATCACCCTGTGGTTTTATACAATAAACGAATTACTACTGCTACAATGCATCCATTTCTTACACCCATTCATTCATGAGATCTCTCGAACGTCATGAAAGTAACCTTGTTTACCTCACTCGACTTTGCGTGAATGGAACTCTGCTAGATTCGGGATTCCGGAAATAGTGGTTTCTGACTCGGGGTCTCAGTTTCTGAGTAAAGAGTAGAAATCATTTGGGTTAGAGTACGGCTTCCATGTCGTCACCAGCAGTCCATTATACCATCAAGCGAATGGGGAAGCAGAGAGAGCAGTACAAACCTTGAAGAAAAAGCTAATGAAAAATGAAGACCCTACTCTAGCACTCTTGGAGTATCGAGCCACTCCAGGTCATTCTGGGTACAGTCCTGCAGAACTTCTAATGGGAAGGAAACTTAGGACAAGAGTTCCAGTGTTGCCCACTGAGCTCCAACCACTGTTTATTGATCATGTCAGTTTTCGTGAAGGAGATAGACCGTGGATTCCCAAACTGGGGGGCGCGCCCCCCCCTGGAGGGCGGGTTGGGGGGGCGTGAGACCATTCGACCATTCTTTGGGGCATCATCGAGCCAACTCCAGGAGCGGGCCTATGCACTGATGGCGCCCCTTCAATGCTTGGCGCCTCTTCAATGCAGTTAGTCAGAGGAAAAAACGCTGATGTGACTGGGATTCATTGCTTTATACACCGACAAGCCTTGGCAGCCAAAACTCTTCCAAACGACCTCAATGCCGTGTTTAAATTATGTATTAAAATGGTATTAACATTAATGTATTAACATTATGTATTAACATTATGTATTAAAATGGAACTACATAAAAAACATTGCACTAAATACCCGACTGTTAGAAATTTTTTGTGAAAATTTAGGAACTGACCACAAAACACTGCTATTTCACACAGAAGTACGCTGGCTCTCAAAAGGAAACATGTTGGCAAGACTATTTGAGCTCTGAGATGAAGTAACTTCGTTCTTGGAAAACCAGAGTAAACTGCAGGTGGAGACTCAAATATCATAACTCATCGTGATGACATCAAGAAGTATGTGGAGAAACTACAACTTTGGAGACGAAAAGTATCAGCAAACCCCTGCAACTTTTCAAATTTCCCAAAACTAGTATCATTCTCAGAAGAAACACGCTTCAAGGAGGTTTTTGAAGGATAAAACTTGTCAAAACAAGTGTCAAACCATTTGGAAACGATCACTGATGAATTTGGGAAATACTTCCCTAACACTGCTGACGAACATATTTACACACTTTCAACAGATCCTTTCCATGTCAACGTTGAACATGTTCCAGAAGCCCTGCAAGAAGAATTTTTGGAAATAAAAAATTATTCTTCTGCCAAATATGACTTCGAAAAAATGGAAAAGTCAACATTTTGGATCAAATACTTCCAAGTGTATCCCAGAGTGTCACAGGAAGCTCTTCGGTTATTTTTGCCTTTTTCAACCACCTACTTCTGTGAAAAAGCATTCTCAACACTAGTATCAATAAAAACAAAGAATCGGAACAAACTTGATGTTGCTAGTGACTTACGTTGTGCCCTTGCCAAAACTTCACCAAGAATACCAGCGCTAGTAAAGAAAATGCAAGCCCATCCATGTCATTAAGATTAACTTATTTTTATCAAAGACTACCTACTTTATAAAAGCTACGTGTTATCAAATCGTATTTTGTATAAATAGAAAATAAAAAATTGTTTTCAGTGTAAAACTTGCATTTTTTTCACATCCATTCATTATTTATGTAAGGGGGGGGGGGGGGCATGGGAGGCTTTCATTTTACTTCAAGGGGGCACGGTACAAAAATGTTTGGGAACCCCTGCGATAGACGAAACCGAATGGAGCAAGCTGAGCAATACAACCAACGCCATCGTACTAGACAAGAGACCAGTTTGGTTATTGGCTCCCATGTGTACACTCCAGACAGAAAAGAAGAGGGAACCACCACTCATCAAGTAGCACCCAGGTCTTATGCCGTCTCTACGAGGGAGGGGGAAATTAGAAGAAATCATTCCATGCTTCGACCATTGCCAACGAACCAACTGGTGGAGCCTACGACGAGACAACCGACGACGTCCTCAGGGCGCGTTACTAAAGCACCTAACCGAATGAATTTGTGAACTATTGTTTTCATAGAAGGGGAGATGTATGGAGTAGTTCTCAAGTTATTATTAAACCGATAATAACATATGTTGTTATTGGATCATCGGGGTTGAATTTTCCTGTGTTTACTGTCTTTGAATTTTGAGTAAAAATATAAACCTTACGTTACGCTCAAATACTTGATTCTTATTCTATCAAACGTTACAGTATCCATTTCTTAAACCCATTCATTCATGAGATCTCTCGAACGTCATGAAAGCAACCTTGTTGACCTCACTCGACTTTGCGTGAATGAAACTTGGATCCTTTTGGGTTTTTTTCCAATTCTGGTTACAAACAAAAACACGAAGGACATGAAGAAGCCAATAACAGCGGGAAAAAACAATTGACGTCGCGAGAGCAAAAAATAGTGACGCAATTGCTTAGCTAATTCTCAGAACAAGGTCCAGTTTTTTTAAGAAAATTAAGAAACGGGATTTTTTTACTAGGAAACGTAGAGGACACGTTCCACGGAGAAATATCTCTGACCTCAGGTAAGTTACTGTTTTTACAAAGAATTTCGAACGACTTGAAATGTGCTGTATGACGTCTGTTCGTAAAAAGCAAAAGTTGAACTAGCAAAAAATAAAAAGGTGAGCCCTCACAACTGCTGTTGTTTCTTCTCTCTTGCGGGGCACCAAGGTAAGCGAGGTTTCACGCTTTCTTCACTCCGTTCGTTCGTGCGGATCGTCCTTCCAAGTCACACTGAAATTATTCTTTTGTTCAACAAACAACTAAACAGTTGACGTAGTAACAGTTTTTTAGTGTAGTAAAATAATATCCTGGCGGGTAAATTACCATACCGGCCGGGAATTTCTTCGTAGGGTTAACGGACAGTATCTGAGGGTTATCTGATCGAAGCTTTGTTCATACTGCCTGAACAGAGTCAAAACCATGTTCGAGCCCGATTTGAGGTTTGGTTTATTATTAAAAAATATACCTTTGTAATCAACTAAGAAACAAAAATTCCAGTCATGCAGCATGACCCCATGAGCGAATTTTTGAAGAAATCTTCGACATTTTAGTCGCTTATGATTTTGATAGACAAACATGGAATCATATTATTAAAAATAATTAGGAGGTACTCATACTTTATTATTATTGAACTAATCTTGTAGATTTAAAGACAAATGTAGGTAAATATTCATAGATTTCGATGTCCAATGTGGTCAGTATTGAAGGCAGTTGAAATCTTAACAGTATCCTTCATAACATCATCAAATCTTGACATAAAATAAAATAACATACCGACGTCATATGGTTCTAGGAGTGGTTATACAGGGATACTTCCATAAGAGTAGTTCAATCTGAATTTGGACAATGTTTCATGCAAATATCCGATTTTTACAACTAGCGAACGGCATTATTTCGATTTTTGACTGATTTTTCAACTTTGAAATTTTTGAAAATTTGATACATATCCTTATAGGAAATTTTACGCTGATTCCGAATATACCACATGTTAGTATGCTGAAAAAATTATTTGCACAACAAATCGCAAAAAACAGGCTATTTTGAAATTTTTGACTACATTTTTGAAAATTTCAACCCGAAGATGTAATCCGATCATGCTGGCCAACGAACTTGAACTTTCGTTTTGTGTCCTTAACATTTTAAAATTTGTTTGAAGTTTCTAGCACAATTCTACGGACAGTTATCGTCTGGAATGACACATACATGCATACATACATACATACATACATTAAAAAAGTCCAGTCATGCAGCATGACCCCATGAGCAAATTTTTGAAGAAATCTTCGACATTTCAGTCGCTATTGATCGTGTAGAGAAATTTTAGTTTATGATTTTGATAGACAAACATGGAATCAAATTATTAAAAATAATTAGGAGGTACTCATACTTTATTATTATTAAACTAATCTTGTAGATTTAAAGACAATCTGAATTTGCACAATGTTTCATGCAAATATTACCGATTTTTACAACTAACGAACGGCATTATTTCGATTTTTGACTGATTTTTCAACTTTGAAATTTTTGAAAACTTGATACATATTCTTATAGGAAATTTTACGCTGATTCCGAATATACCACATGTTAGTATGCTGAAAAAATTATTTCGCACAACAAATCGCAAAAAACAGGCTATTTTGAAATTTTTGACTACATTTTTGAAAATTTCAACCCGAAGATGTAATCCGATCATACTGGCCAACGAACTTGAACTTTCGTTTTTTGTCCTTAACATTTTAAAATTTGTTTGAAGGAATGACACACATACACACATACATACATATATACATACATATATACATACATACATACATAAAAAAATGCGTTAAACTTCAGAATATGATTCAGAATAGCCTGAAACGGATTTCTGCATAAAATTTTTTTCAAAAATTCACATTCTACAAATTTTGAGGCGAGAGCAATAGCTTAATTTTCTTCAAAGATTCGCTAAAACGTCTGCCAAGTTGGGTGGGCAGTATAGGTGATATTCTCGAGACTTCGACACTAGCGCACCCTTACATCGAGGCAAGGCTAAAAAACCTAATTTTCGAAGTTATTTCACATTGTTGTCATGGTAACGAGTAAAATATACGAAAAAGCGCCATAAGGAGTCCCCACCTACATACTTATTTTCTTACGGTTCAGTACGGTCCTAGTTCAGTATTTTTTATCATGCCATGTATTGTAGATATTAAATTTTATGCGAATTATATCAAGCTGTAATAATCCGGCAGTAACCTGAAACGTTGTGAATGCAAAATTAGTTCGTGCGTTCGAGATCCCGATGAAATTTGTGTTGGGAAGTTGACAAACAAGTGTTAGTTTCCTCATTTTCGAAATTAGCGTTGAATTTCCTATAAGAATAGTGTAATTTTTTCAAGAAACCCGTGTTTTTTTTCTTTTAAACTCAAAATTCTCCACTTTGCCTCATTGAATTTCAACTGTTGACCTCATTTTCGAAATAAGCGTTGAATTTCCTATAATAATAGTGTACGTAGTTGCTTAAAAAGTGTCATTCTAAGACCTCCAAATCAGCTCAAACATAGACAATTTTGAAAAAATAATATTTCTGAAAATCGTTAAAACTCTACTACTTTTTTAAAAAGAATCCTGGAAACTGGCAAATCTCATGAAAACTGCTTCATCTAATATGCTTTCCAACGGTATTATCAATTTTACTTTTATTTTGTTATTTAGGGGAGAAAATCATGTTTTAATGTCAAAAAATGTGGGGGTTTTCAATGAAATCGTTAGTTTTCTAAAAAAAATAACCCTCTATGATCCTAAAAGTATGGGGTCGGTTTCTACCTATTTTTTCACGATGAATCAAATGGTGACGCTCGCAGATCCCTCCAGCTACATAATAATCGAGTTTTACACTTTAATTAACTAGTATTACTCCAAAACACACACATTTAAGCGTACCTAACAAACAAACTAAAAATTCGTGAGTTTTAAGTGTAAAACTGTGTTATGACGGAGTTTGAAGGATCTACAAATCTTACCATTCGATTCAGCCTGGAAAAAGTACGTAGAAATCGACCTCAAACTCGTAGAGTCATGGAGGGTCATTTTTGAAGAAAACCGTCGATTTGATGGGGAAAAAACCATATTTTTCAACTTTAAAACATAATTTTCTCCCTTGAGATTTGCCAGTTTCCAGGATTTATTTATTTATTTATTTATTTTTATTTATTTATTTATTTTTTTTTTTTAAGAGTAGTAAAGTTCTAAAGATTTTCGGAAATTTTATTTATTCAAAATTTCTATGATTGAGCTGATTAGAATGTCTTCGAATAGCACTTTTTAAGCACCCAATTCCACTATTCTTATAGGAAATTCAAAGTTTATTCCGAAAATGTGGTCAAAAGTTAAAATTGAATGAAGTAAAGTGGAGAAACTCGGGTTTAAAAGGAAAAAAAAGTTCCAGTCATGCAGCATGATCGTATGAGCGAATTTTCGTAAATTATCGTATTGTATAATGTTGAACTTTTTTGAAATTTGAGATTTTCGAGTTCTAGAAAATTTTTAACCATTAATTTCATGGCAAAAATGTTTCATGCAAATAGTACCGATTTTTACAACAAGCACTATTTCGATTTTTGACTGATTTTTAGACTTTGACATTTTTGAAAACTTGATACATATCCTTATAGGAAATTTTACGCTGATTCCGAATATACCACATGTTAGTATGCTGAAAAAATTATTTCGCATAACAAATCGCAAAAAACAGGCTATTTTGAAATTTTTGACTACATTTTTGAAAATTTCAACCCGAAGATGTAATCCGATCATGCTGGCCAACGAACTTGAACTTTCGTTTTGTGTCCTTAACATTTTAAAATTTTTGTTTGAAGTTTCTAGCACAATTCTACGGACAGTTATCGTCTGGAATGACACATACATATATACATACATACATATATATATTTTTTTTTAAAGAAACCTCCCCTCAAAGACGGAGGGGGCACGCCATTAAATTGAAAAATAAACAAATAAAATAAAAAAGTGGGGAGGACGCCCAGGTTTACTCTAGGGATAAGGGAAGTTGAAGGACGAGGAGGAAGAATGGGATGAAAGGATGTATCCTTATAGAATGACCACCAGTTCAAGTAAGAACCTCCCAGGACGTGGGTGGTGATACCACGGAGTACTCCTGCCGAGATGCCCAACTCTAGTAACTCCGTGGCGCTTTTCCCGCACCACACCCCGCGCCATGACACGGTCGCGGCAATGACCTTGATGTTATTAGGTGCCACTCCTTTTAGCTCAGATATCGCTTGCCGCAGATCATTTCTATCATATTTACTTTTCTTAGCCCGCCAGGTCTGCTCCATGTCCACGCTGCCACTGACAACCTGGACATCCAGGATTATGGCAGACCCATCGGGCTTGATCGCAACGATATCTGGCTTCTTGCCCCGGTCACTCGGCATGTGGTATAGTCTCTCCCTTTCGACATCCCAACCGCTAGATGACAAAGCACCTGCTATCTGCTTGGCAACCGCATCGTGACGTAAAATGCGGCCACCGTGAGTACGAGGACACTGCTGCACCACATGATAAAGATTCTCATTTTTACCCCGACAGGCACGGCAAAGGGTGTCTACTGTCCCGCGACTACTCCTCGAACACCTCACCGAGGTGGCTAACGTAGCCACCCGGACGGCGTGAAAATGGCGATAGTCGTGGGCCCCAATGCCCTCTGAAGCACATTCCACCCACTGGGAAGAAATGGGGGATTCAGAGCACTGTCGGAGTTCTTTACCATCTATTGAATCATGTAGTGCAGCAGCGAACTCAGCAGATGAGCTGGGTTTTGGAGCAGTTGGTGTTGCTCGGTCGCACCACAACAACTGCTGCCTGACAAGGCTCTAGGGATACATACATACATATATACATACATACATACATACAAACATACATACATACATAAAAAAATGTGTTAAACTTCAGAATATGATTCAGAATAGCCTGAAACGGATTTCTGCATAAAATGTTTCCAAAAATTCACATTCTACAAATTTTGAGGCGAGAGCAACAGCTTAATCTTCTTCAAAAATTCGCTAAAACACGGTTTTCCTGAAAAACCCTTTAAAAAATCATATCTCCAGTACGGATTGAGATTAAAATATGCGGTTGGCGGCATTTGACTACATTTTACGAGTAGATGCAGACTAACGCAAAAAAATGTTAACCACTTATCCCCTGCCACCCTGTATTCATGTTACTGAAACGAGGAAGCTATAAGTACGTGCCACACCCAACTTGGAAGACGGTTTTAATTTGCGCTACTTAAGTATTAAGTCGGTGCTTGTGGCTGCAAAAACAAAACAAACCAACCTATGCTTTATTAAGGTCCCTGGCCCCCATATCGCTGCCTGACATTTGGCAATGCCGACCAGACCCAGAAATCCTCTCACGGAGGCAGAAACTGAAGGTGAGCGAGTTCAACGTGAAAGATCTAGAAGCCCCGGCTGCGGTTGAGGAACCTTAGCAAGAAATTAAACAACAAGCCAAGGTTTCTGGATTCCTCATTGTATAACCAAGTTGTAGATATAGTCAGTATCGTGGTGTTAGCGAATTTTTGAAGAAAATTAAGCTATTGCTCTCGCCTCAAAATTTGTAGAATGTGAATTTTTGAAAACTTTTTATGCAGAAATCCGTTTCAGGCTATTCTGAATCATATTCTGAAGTTTAACGCATTTTTTTTATGTATGTATGTATGTATATATGTATATATGTATATATGTATGTGTCATTCCAGACGATAACTGTCCGTAGAATTGTGCTAGAAACTTCAAACAAATTTTAAAATGTTAAGGGCACAAAACGAAAGTTCAAGTTCGTTGGCCAGCATGATCGGATTACATCTTCGGGTTGAAATTTTCAAAAATGTAGTCAAAAATTTCAAAATAGCCTGTTTTTTGCGATTTGTTGTGCGAAATAATTTTTTCAGCATACTAACATGTGGTATATTCGAAATCAGCGTAAAATTTCCTATAAGAATATGTATCAAGTTTTCAAAAATTTCAAAGTTGAAAAATCAGTCAAAAATCGAAATAATGCCGTTCGCTAGTTGTAAAAATCGGTAATATTTGCATGAAACATTGACCAAATTCAGATTGAACTACTCTTATTGAAGTATCCCTGTATAACCAAGTTTAGAACCATACTGGTAAAACGTAGGTGCTTTAAAAAAAAAATGTAATCACAACTGATGAGTTTACTCTGTGCATGTGTTGATAATTTGATTCCATGTTGGTCTATCAAAATCATAAACTAAAATTTCTCAACACGATCAATGGCGACTGAAATGTCGAAGATTTCTTCAAAAATTCGCTCATGGGGTCATGCTGCATGACTGGACTTTGTTTTCGTTGAACCAGATAAAGTAGAAGATTTAATTTTTTGCTTTATTACTTCTAACACTGGAATGTCCCGGCTAAATTTCCAACACTTAACTCCCCGGTGGGGTGTGTCAAACCCCAACTTTGAAAAATGTTAGAAAATTCAAAAATAAGTTACACTTGAATCAAATTTTATTTTTATTCTGTTATCAAGAGTGTAAAGGAAAAGGCCCTTCTACGCGCCCGAAACGAGACGAGGGGGGATGAAAAATAGTTTGGAAATTATTGTATAGTGTTAATGGATCCAGTCTAAAAGGTTTTATCAGGAAACGAAATACTTTTTTTTTGGGACATTTTATGTCTTTACTTTGGCACATAGAATCGAAATGTGTTACGTAACGTTACCAAACATATTTTCTGACGATTATCGCTTACAAACGAATCGCTGCTACGGAACTGTATCTTGGGCATTTATCATTATACAAAATTTCAATATAATTTAAACTGCATCTCAACCGAAAAGGTCATTTGCGGCCAAATACGTGGTATCAGTAGGGCATGATGGCAGACGAACTGCGGTCATAGACCATGCTGGCAGATCGGAGAAGAAAAAAAGAAATAAAATAAAAGAATAATAATAATAATAATAATAACCACATTTTTAGAGGAAGTGTCCTTTTTTATGTCTTTGTCAAGTCTTTTAGATCTATTATTTTTTTAATGTATATATGTATGTATGTATGTATGTACCTATGTGTCATTCCAGACGATAACTCTTTTTTTTTTTTCACGCTGGATTGAATAGTAAACACTTGCAGATCTCTCAGTCACAACCGGTTTTTTTTCACATCAACTCACACATTTTTAGTTAATTTGGAATAATCCATTGTACGTGTCATTAGAGATGAAACTAGTTGATTAAAAAAATTTGAATATTAAAAAATTTAAATGTATTAGTTGGAGTTGAATCAAACGAAATGGAAAACAAATGTGGAAAAGCGAGTCAGGTATGGACTACTTGTGTACTTAGCTAACCTAATCATTCTTCCTTGTGCTGTTTATATTTTAAACCATCGGTGGTCAAAACGATTTTGGATTTCCAAGCTGACAGCAGAAACAAAAATTCGGTGGAGTGCGTTAAAAAACAAGCCGTACGCAAAAATGTTTGATTTTCTCTACAACCTGGAAACGACCAATGTCCGTCTTTGCTATGTGACACTTATTACGCTTTGGGAGGTATTACGCAGGATTTAATCGTATTGATATTCTTTCGACGGTTTCTCGTAATGACTGTGTTTCCTCGTGGAATACTACCGATCCTTCTTCCAAGGAGTAAGGCCTAATGTTGACGCGCTGACTGTCACAGATCACGTGACTGGGTTGATGTGAACAAGCGTTACAGTCCTACGGCTATATTGGGATGCTTTCTCACTCGTTACATTGTTTATCTAATTTTGTTATAACAACTCCACAGCTCGACGCGATAGCTGGCCGCGGAAATCGGTCGTGTTCTCGTAATAATCTGGAGAAATATCATCTAAACCGTTTTGAGTCATTCTGAAACGATTCCTGGAGTTTAACTTTTGACATGGATATGTCTTTTGGCTGGGGGTCAAGGAATTTTTCGTTCACACATTTTTTTTTCCCGACCGACACTTTTTTTCCCGACCGGCACATTTTGTATTGATTTTCACGTACAACCAAGGCGTTACTAGGGAACAGTAACTCCCATAGTTTTCATAGTAGGAAAATCGTTCGCCACTTTTTGGAATGCTCTCAATTTACCATGACATTTCATGACCTCTAAGCCATTGTAGTGTCAAGGAATGCTGATTTATTACTCTAAGTTAAAAACTAATATTGTTTTGTAACCATAATATAATAATCTTGTGAAATGAAGGCACTAGGTACATGGTTGATATACAATTGGTAAGCAGTAGGTACTAGACATATCCACGATCTTTTGTTTTTCCCATCAAGGGAGAAATTTGACATGGTTTTTTGTTATGACATTTAACTCACAATCCATGACCGTGTCCTATATTTTGAAGCCATAGAGAATTCTTGAGCCCAGATGATTTTCATTTACTTATGTGCCAAAGTGAAGACATAAAATTTCAAAAAATTGGTTCTGTTCGAAATTCACACTAGCACTTTTATGTTCAGGGATTTGAAGCAGGTTGGATCTTCAGTCATGGAGACAATTGGGTCCCCATGTCTCTGGTACTTTTCCCAACTTTGTAAAAGAAAAGCTCAAAAGCTGTTTTCTCAAAATCCGAAAATATAAAAATTTCATTTTATATTGTACACAGGATATCTCACGTTATATCCGGAAAACTTACCCACGTAATTTGCAACCAATTTCCGATCGAAAGTTTATTTATTTATTGATATAGATATGTCTTTTGGCTGAGGGTCACGACAAAATAAGCGTTATCGTGATCACAAAATCTAATGGGTAACTCGGTTGTTACCTACTTTCATTGCGTTACTAATCACGCTACTGTATCCAAAAAATGAGGAAGTCACTATTTCTTAGCAATTAACGAAACAACAACAAAACAATTCGAATTTTTAATTTAAGTGATTTCACCTACTTTTTCTTATCTTACCTACAAGTTAAGTAGCAAAATGGGTCCTACGAAAAATAATTGCAGTAAGGAAAACAAAAAATTAAAACGGGATTTAGGATTCTTTCTTCCACATGTTGGGACATTTGTTCCGTCGAAACAACGGTTGGCGGCAAAAAAGTGATAATGGCAAAAAACGTATTCTAAATAATAATCTCCTATTCAAATAGAGGTTTTGAATTTTTAGCTTTTTATGCAGTTTTCATCGATTTTTTAGCAACTTTTAATGAATTTTAAGTACATTTTTCATCATACTTTTGTATATAAATTTTTGAACTTTCTGTTTTCTAGTTAATATACTTTATTTGAGAAATATTCTGAAACAAAATTTTAGCCGTTTTGAGCTATTTTTAGTGAATTTTTGAGTTTATTTTTTGAAATTTGACTAATTTAATGTACTCGAAAGGTGCTGGCCAACGGACTCATCTTTTCGTTGGGGAAGCTTGATTTTTTGGCGCAAGAACGGAATTTTTATCTCAATCCTAAGGAGAGTTATCGTCTGGAATGACACATACACGCGCACACACACACACACTCACATATATATATATATATATATATATATATATATATATATATATATATATATATATATATATATATATATATATATATATATATATATATATATATATATATATATATATGCAAAAGCGATAAGCTCTGGGATTCGTTTCAGAATGCCTCAAAATGGATTTTAATGAATAAAGTTTTCAAAAATTTACATTTTAAAATTTTCCGAACCATTGCAATAGTTCATTTTCTACGAAAATTCGCTAAAACTAGCGATTTTATCAAGCGTTACGCAAGCTACAGTTTCCGACCAACTTCCATCATTCTTTTCTTGTTCAATTAAAAATTCAGACTGGTTTTAGAATATAATATTTGAGGAGTTTAAATTTTAAAACGGAAAGGGGAGAACCAAGGGGGGTAATAGTGATAAATCGTTATGCTTTCACTATTCCCATCGAATTTCCGTCTGTTTTTTTATGTTCGGTCCAAATTTCAGTCTAGTTTTGTAACAAACCTAGGAAGATTCAAATTTACTATCGGTGGGGGTAAATCGAGGGAGTAATTGCGATAAATCACGATATTTTTTGTTTTCTCGCCTTTTTTCATTTCATTATTATTTATAAATGCGCGAGGTTCATGTAACACGAGTAAGATTGAAGCATCTCCTCATTCGCTTGAATTCGGATGGTATTCGAGGTGACATTTACAATGTTTCCTCCATATTATATCACCGCTTTCGCGGCGGATTTGATGTTTTGGGGTTTTTTTTTATTTTCTGTTTATGACTTTAAAGACAATAATTTAAAAGATAAATAATTTTTTCCGCATTGCATAACACTGCGTAAGAAACAAAGGGGGGCGGACTATAGAGAAATGTAGCGAACAAAAAACCCAGACTCAAAGGGGGAAAAAAATTAAAATCATAATAAAAACTGATTAAACAGGTTTTCAAACTGAGGTGGATAACCTGTAGAGGAAAAAACTGGCGAAACCTGCTGCTCCCGATGAAAGAAGGTTCGAAAAAACGATCCCGCTTTTTGTGAGGGAAAGAGGTGGGAAGGTGGTATGCCGAGGCTCATACAAACTTGTGGGATCGACTACGATTAATTTGCAATAAAAAGTTGCTTTTACGGAATTTTTTATCGAAAGTTTTGTTTTCGAATATGGGGCTCGAGCTGGAAGGTCACCCGCACTGCTGCTGCTGCTGACCTTGACTTCGACAGGCAGCAGTTGTTGTGGTGAGACCGAGCAACACCAACTGCTCCCGAACACAGCTCACTGCTGAGTTCGCTGCTGCTCTGCAGGAGTCAGTAGTTGGTGAAGAAGTACGACAGTGCTTTGAATCTCCTTTTTCTTCCCAGTGGGTAGAATGGGCTTCAGAGGGCATTGGGGTCCGCGACTATTACCATTTCACGCTGTTCTGGGTGGCTACATTAGCCACCTCGGTGAGGTGTTCAAGGAGTAGTCTCAGCACAGTAGACACCCTTTGCCGAGCCTGTTGTGGTAAAAATGAGAACCTGTATCGTGTGGTGCAGCAGCCTCGTACTCATGGTGGCCACATTCTACGTCACGATACGGTTCCCAAGCAAATAGCAGGCGCTTAGTCATCCAGCGGCTGGGATGTATAAAGGAAGAGACTACAGAGAGTTCCTAGAGATTCGTCGGTCTCAATGCGGTGAGCGGTAACAAGAAACTTTACCGCACCTTAAAGTCACGTCAGGTCCTTAACGGATCTAGTTGTAACGCTAAATCCATGGAAGGAGGAAATTATCCCAAGGAGGTTATTTGAGTCCATGGAAGGAGGTTATTCTAGGCGATTACGTTTTTTCCGGATCGCTATCGCTTAACGTATCTGTACGGAAGGATGCGTCATCATAACTCATTGGGTCAGAGTTACGGCGCCGGATTGTCAATACCGCACGACGTATTGTGTTTTACGGATCTACTAAGAACTCTCTAATATCACATGCTGAAAGACTGAAGCAAGAAGCCGAATATCGTAGCCACCAAGCCTGATCTTACCGCTATAATCCTGGATTTCCAGGTTGCCAATGGCAGCGTGGACATGAAGCAGACCTGGTGGGCTTAGATAAATGAGAATATGACACAATGATCTGCGGCAAGCGATTTTTGAGCTAAAGGAGTGACGACCAATAACATCAAGGTCATGGCCGTGACCGTGTCATGGTGCGGGAAAAGTGCGACGGAGTTACTGGAGTTGAGCATCTCGGCAGGAATGCTCCGGGGTATCACCAGCGTCCTTAGGGGTTCTTACTTGAATAGGAGATAATTTTATATTAGTGACGGCTCTGATGGGTCAATTGTGGGTTGGCGACAGGAAAAAAAAAGTTTTTTTTTTTTTCAGTATTATTTAGTAGGTCTACTCCAGAAACAAATAATGATGAATGACCTGTTACATAATGAAGTACCGTTAAGAATACGAAAATCTCGTTAAAAAAGGTGGACCTTTCCTGCGCTGCCTTCAGCTAGTATACGACCGGCAATAATTATCTTTGATATCTAGTCCTAACCGTCAGTGATCGGGTTGCCAGAATGAGTGTAAAGCATGAATGTAACCATCACCATGTACGACACCCCTGCAAGACAGAATCTCCCAGCAAATTTTAAAACAACTAATTCGCATTTCCACTGTATCTCCGGAAATGTATAATCAGCTCGTATCACTGAGGTATGCCATACGCGGACAAAGGGCTTACGCGATGAACATGATTGAGGATTTAATTTATATAGTACATATAGAACGCAGAAATAACATATATACAGACCAACAAAAGAATGCCTTGACCTGCGAGTTACGAAAGTAATAAAAAACGTTTTTCGACCAAAAATACCAAATTTTATACCAAAAAAATACCGAAATACCACGCACAATGTTATACCAAAAAACATGCACAATTGAATAAGTCGGGAAAGTTGTGTGAAGCCTCGTGCCAAATTAACCCCGTTTAAAGGTCAAACCAAAGGGGTCCAAAGGGGTTCAAATTTAAAGGTTTAATGGAGCCTCACCAGAAAGCTAGTCCGATTTTGCAATCTAGGCACCTATCTGATAAGGGAGTAGAGGAAGGTCGCTGGGAGCGCGATATATATATATATATCTATATATATATATATATATATATATATATATATATATATATAGAGAGAGAGAGAGAGAGAGAGAGAGAGAGAGAGAGAGAGAGAGAGAGTGTGTGTGTGTGTTACAACCTAATTATACAAACTTCAGGGGTCGAGATTCTAAAGCTCATTTCTGATGGAAAACTTCTCTTAGATTTTTTTTTCTACCTAATGATATTTAAACGACCATAACACCCCTTAGGATCGCTTTTAAATAAAAAAATATGGACATCATTGAGAATAGCGTTGAATTGCCTTCCTTACTGATGCCAAAAAATGTTTTTAGCGAATTTTCTTAGAAAATGAAGCTATTGCAATGGCTCCAAAAATTTTAAAATAAAAATTTTCAAAAATTTTCTTCATCGAAATCTGTTTTGAGGCATTCTGAAATGATTCCTGGATTTTAACGCTTTTTTATATGTATATATATATATATATATATGTATATATATATATATATATGTATGTGTCATTCCAGACGATAACTCTCGATAGAATTGAGATAAAAACTTCGTTCTTTCGCCAAAAAATCAAGCATTTCAAAAGAAAGGATGAGTTCGTTGGACAACACTTTTTGAGCACATTAAATTGGTCAAATTTCAAAAAATGTACTCGAAAAATCTCTAAAAATGGCTAAAAACGGCTAAAAATCGTTCAATTTATATTTTTTGGTAGAATATTGCTCAAATAAAGTTTATTAACTATAAAATAGAACATCCAAAAATGTATGTACACAATTATGCTGAAAAATGTACTTAAAATTCATCAAAATTTGCTAAAAAATCGATAAAACCTGCTAAAAAAGCTAAAAATTCAGAACCTCTATTTGAATAGCAGGTTATTATTTAGAATACGTTTTTTGCCATAAAATTAATGGTTAACGATTTCCTTGCACTCAAAAAGCTCAAATTTCAAAACAATTCAACATTATACAATACCTACGATAATTTATGAAAATTCGCTCATACGATCATGCTGCATGAATGGAACTTTTTTTTTATAAGCTGACTTCGTAAATTAAAAAAGCCTAAAATGCGAATTTTGAAAATTTTTCAGAATTTGATTCATTTTCATTTGTTTTCTGGTCTTAACACATAAGTACTATCTATGAGAGGCACTCCATGGAAATACTTCTTCGGAAACTCGGCTCTCCAATGGTATAGCCAATTTGTATGATTTTGGAATAGACTACACCAACAGATATCAATTACATGCAAATTGAATAAGTTGGAAAAGCTCTGTGAAGCCTCTCTTACAAATGAACCAGTTTACAAGTCAAATTTGAAATTAACTGACACTCACCTGAAAGCCAGTCCAATTTTGCACTCGAGGTATCTGATAAGGGAGTTGAGGAAGGTCGCTGGGAGCGCCACCCCAAGCCATTTCAGCAGCATCAGCCCGAAATTGTTGACGTCTTTCTGCACGATGTATTTGACCATCCGGCCTTCCATGGTCGCCACGTAAATCGACATAAACGTCCTTGTGATCAAAGCCACCGTATGGACGGACAGCAGACCCACTTCCTTGCACCAAAAACGCGGTATCAACAACCTGATGAGTTTGTACAGTTGAATGAGGAATTCTCTGTTGAAACCGGGTACGTTCCTTTGTTTTAAAGGAATGAGCTGCTCCTCCACGCTCGTCGACGGCTCATTTTTATTGTTGTTTGATACAATCACCGGTTTGGCCGGACTAGTGTTAACTAATTGCTTAATATAAGGGTAACTGAGTTTGCATCCGTACAGAAGCACAGCGAGAGTCACTACACCTCCGCCAATCTTTTGTTTGTTGATGTTATACTTGGAAACGTCTTCCAAACACTTGGACAAAGCTGTAGGCATTTTTAGGTGGTAGTTGTACAGTTACTAAAAAATAACAAAAATCGACGAAAATACTTATAAAACGACGTTGTTTATTCGTGGAGGAATCGCGTGAATTTTTTATTGTTACGGGGTATATTTATTTTGCCTAGATTAGCGGTAGTGTCGAGGGCATGTTTGGGTGTAATCAATATTGTTGGCGACTCCTGGAGAGCGGGAACATCGCGACCCGAACTGCTGAGCGGATGGTAACAGACTGAAGGTTTCTTTTCCTTGAAGCGAGGGAGCGCATGCGTTTCTGGTTGCCCAGACCCCCACTGTCGAGGCAGACCGAGGAGTCTGATGTCTGACTCATTACAAACTACGCATTACCCCGCAAGCTAATGAACGGGAGATTCTGAGGTGGTCACATCAAATATGTTTTGGCACTTGATAAGCTAGCGTGTTGTTGAATTCTCTCAAATTTGATTAATTTTAATTCGTTAACGCACCACAACCTGGCAGATGCCCTGTTATGAACTCTTTAGATCAGTGCTTCCCGTAATGTTGTTTCTTAATTTTGACATTTTATGTCTTTACTTTTTCACATGAACGATAAAAGCGTTAAAAAAAGGTTGGTTTTCTGATGATTTCCGCTTACAACCGAGTCGTTGCTAGGGAAATGGTACTTCGTCGTTTTTCATTCTACAAAATTAGTTGACCATTCGTTCAAAAGCTTTCGATTTATCCAACCATATTATGTTAACTACTGCGAAGTGCGTGGCCAACAAGCTGAGTTATGAGCATGGTTATATGAATAATTGTTGACACACAGGTGATCATTCTCAATAATTGATATTGTGAACATGATTGCAACCGCTTGTTAATTTCTGATGATTTCATTGAGCTGGTGTTTCGATGATTTGATTCATAGCAGGTGATCCGAATATTGCGAGAACGGTTTGATTTGTGAAGCGGTGCTTAAATCATTTTAATAGGTAATTTCTATACTTTACACTCTAGGAAGCTGTAATTTCGTATGTAGCCTCTTTAGGACATTTACTTGACGATGCCCAGAGTCCGGATCAGCTGAGTGGCTCTTAGAGCTTGCATACGAGTCTGCAACTAAAGACATAAAATGTCCCAATGTGTTGCAGACTCGTATGCAAGCGTTTCTGATGAT
This sequence comes from Adelphocoris suturalis, assembly GCA_030762985.1. Classification (NCBI taxonomy): domain Eukaryota; kingdom Metazoa; phylum Arthropoda; class Insecta; order Hemiptera; family Miridae; genus Adelphocoris; species Adelphocoris suturalis. Next base: position 1,782,203 of record CM061043.1, on the reverse strand, counting down.
TATCGAATAAAACCTTATCGTTTGGTTTCTATCGAGTAGGAAATTTTTCTTAACATGCCCCACCTACCAAAGAAACTAAATGGAGTTTCTCCCAAAATCAAAATTCACACTAGCACACCCACCTTTCACCTTCTAAAAAAATTTAGTAGTATAATCAGTGAATGCATCGAGAAATAAAGGGAACTTAGTGTTAAATAGGTAATGAAATCTTCAATTATTGTATTTATATAACTAATACAACTAATTATTTCAGTAGGTCGATTAGAAAAGATATCAGCCTCAGACGGCCCTCAGCTGATTTATCAGCGATTAGTGGTCTTCCGTAGCTTGTAATCGTTTTCTAGGTGTTTCAAAGGAGCTCTATTTCAGCACCTTAAGGACCGGTTTATCAATCGAATTTATCCAATGGATAAGGGGGACTTATCTGAGGGATAGCGTTAACCTCCAGCTAACACAATAGTGGGTGTTAATCCATCCATAGACAAACTCTATTTGGCGTTTTAACCCTAGACTACACAGGTGTTTTTCGCACCATCTGATACACGGGTGGGGTGCCCAACACCCCAGTACCTGGTTCTCAAAGTAAAATTTTTTCAGCTCATCCCAAAGCCAAAAAATAAATTTTCCCAAATTTTAGAGGGTTTGTGGAGTAAAACAAAAGAAGAATAAATGAACTAATTCTAACGATATCTCGATATATTGCAACGTTTTGAGCAAAAATGAAGAGTTAAAAAAAAAAAAAAAAAAAATTTCTGTTCATTCAAAATAATGACAATTCCTGTTAAAAGAATATATATGGGAGAAAATTCTTCAAAAACGTCAACTAGACGATAAGAACTAACATTAGAAGAGGAGAGAACATTAAAAATTGTACAAGCGTCCTCATAGGAGCATTCTAACATTGACCTTATTTTATAAAATTCGAGAAATCGAAAAAATACAAAATTGGTTATTTTTCCCCAAATAACCAAATTGTTCAATGGAAAATAAGACCGTATACAGTAAGACCCCGTGTATATCACCTACTACAATGGGACGAGAGCGTATTTTTATTGAGGTTTCGGTTGGGCATAGATACCGTTCTTTACATTCTAACACAGATCGAAGATGAAATTAAGTCCACAACTTACTGATTACAATAGTAACATACTATGTGTGTGTGTGTGTGTGTGTGTGTCATTCCAGACGATAACTCTCTTTAGGATTGAGATAAAAATTCCGTTCTTGCGCCAAAAAATCAAGTTTTCCAAACGAAAGGATGAGTTTGTTGGCCAGCACTTTTGAGCACATTACATTGGTCTAATTTCAAAAAATGTACTACAAAAATCACTAAAAATGGCTTAAAAGTGGTAAAAATCGTTAAATTTATAGTTTTTGGTAGAATATTGCTCAAATAGAGCTTAATAACAATAAAAAAGAACATTCGAAAATTTATGTACGAAATTATGCTGAAAAATGTACTTAAAATTCATTAAAATTTACTACAAAATCGATAAAAACTGCAAAAAAAAGTAAAAATTCCAAACCTCTATTTGAATAGGAGATTATTATTTATAATACATTTTTTGCCATGAAATCAATAGTTGACAATATATTGCACTCAAAAAGCTCGAGTTTCAAAACAATGTAACATTACACAGTACGATAATTTACGAAAATTCGCTCATACGATCATGCTGCATGAGGAAAATGGAAGTTGATGTTTGAGGTTATGACCAGGGCTGTGGAGAGAAAATCCGGGCCCAGGGGCTAAAATCAAAGGGCCCACAAAGAAACATTGGTAAGTAATGCAAGCATTAAGGCGCGTATCCACTATGTTCGCGAACCAATGGCGCACGCGCTTAGGGTTGCCAGATCATATAAAGTACTAGCCGCTCCGGCTCGCTACGCTCGCCTCCACGTCCAGCCGGGGGGCAAGCCCCCTGACCCCCCATTAAATTGCTCGCTTCGCTCGCAAAGTGTGGCATGTAGGGAATATTGCTCGCTTCGCTCGCAAACGGTAGATCTCTAAGGGTAGGTTTAACTTCTGTAGGGGATGCTGCTCGCTTCGCTCGCTTGAGGAAGTTATACTGCCCACCCAACTTGGCAGACGTTTTTTTCTGTTGGAAATTCTTACAAACAAATTAAATCTTATAAAACTACGTGGAACCACAAAAAAGTTTATTTGGGGATGTTGCTCGCTTCGCTCGCAAGGTATACCTGTGTAGGAAAAAACCGGTATTTATTACGTTGAAATGAGTCATCGACTCCCTTCAAGACTTAACTGCGTAGGCTAAGTGCGTCGAACCATTGTGAAACGGGCGCCCGGGTCGATTAATTTCTCATATTAAACGGTTCCCCTCGCTTCCGCTCGCAATTTGACCAACTGCCCGTCACTTTTTTCGATATCCGATTTCGGATTCAGATTCGGCGGACCCAAAGCTGTATTTCGCCCGCGAAAACCGTTCCGAAAAACGTACCTTTATGGGGTATATTTTAATCGGAAAAAACCAAGTTTTTCGGCGGACTTTTCGAGAAAACGCATTTTTTTTACGCATTTCCCGATACTTTTTTCGCGATCTGATCGCGCCGTCGTCTTCCTCGTAGGAAAACCTACGAAACCCGTATTTTTCCGGAATTGTCAACGGCCGTTTAGAGGGGTAGGGGAAGCGGGGAAGTCCAAAAAGCGCACATTAACCGGAACTTCGACCCCCCTCCCGCCCTACGGCCCATGGTTCGGGTGGGATTAAACAATTTTAAATTCGCTCGCTCCCACTTTTGGAAAATCCCAAGAAGATCCCCCCACTCGTAGATCCGGCCCACTCAGCCATTTGGCCGTGCATAGCACGGACAGACAAACGGACAAACGGAGTTTCATTCTTATAAATAACTAGTTAAATTAAATTTTGAATTGTTAAATAAAATTAAATTGTTAAATTGTTAAAAAAAAAATTTGAATTGTTAAATTCGCTCGCTCCCACTTTTGGAAAATCCCAAGAAGATCCCCCCACTCGTAGATCCGGCCCACTCAGCCGTTTGGCCGTGCATAGCACGGACAGACAAACAGACAGACGGAGTTTCATTCTTATAAATAATAGAGATAGGTATCCTGGCTGCAACCAAGAAAAAGTAAAGTATTCCAATGAAAGTTAAAGTGTACATTAAAGTTAACGTTCTCGACTTACACACTAAGGTATTTTTTATTCAGCATCTGCAGATCTGATGGGCTTGAATGTGTCAGATTGCTGAAAATAAGAAAGTTCGGTTTGAGGAATTATAAAAGAACCATGGATACTAATATTTTTACTGTACGTAGGTCACAAAATTTTTATTCCGAAGAAAACATTACTAGACATTTCAATCTTAACGAGTCCATGTTTCAGTAAGGTTGTAATACATACATAAATGTAATTAGGAACATCAGAAATTTTGGGGATGATGTGTCAGTGGTACCGATGACACAGCTAAAGAAGAAGAAGTTCTAAAAAAACCGAGTCTTTCTTTTGGGAGTCATTTCCCAGCAAACAATATCGTATTTAGGCACCTACTCATTAAAAATAACCAAAATAGCTTAAGGAATCCTCATCACATTGATATCACATACAGAACAGACCCAGGGTATCACATTATCATGACAGATGACATTCAAAAAGTAAACAGAATAATTGAACCGTTCGTTGCTGTTGTGGTTTATGGGGTTGATCTCCCGGCGGGAGATGGTCAGCCTTCTCAACTTCTCGAGTATACGTGAGCGACCCTAGACCAATTTTCGTCCATGCAGGTAGGTAGTTCTGGTTTAGGTAGGTATGGGAACCTTGTCCTTGACTAGTAAGTAGGTGCGGGGGCTGAACTTTTCTTCTTCTTTTCAAATATAAAGTCTTTTGGTCTACTTTAAATTTTTTATAAAGTTTACAGTATTTTGAACAAAAATAAAGTAGGATATTAGCGAATTTTTGAAGAAAATTAAGCTATTGCTCTCGCCTCAAAATTTGTAGAATGTGAATTTTTGAAAAAAAATTATGCAGAAATCCGTTTCAGGCTATTCTGAATCATATTCTGAAGTTTAACGCATTTTAGCGAATTTTTGAAGAAAATTAAGCTATTGCTCTCGCCTCAAAATTTGTAGAATGTGAATTTTTGAAAAAAAATTATGCAGAAATCCGTTTCAGGCTATTCTGAATCATATTCTGAAGTTTAACGCATTTTTTTATGTATGTATATATGTATGTATGTATGTATGTATATATGTATGTATATATGTATGTATGTGTCATTCCAGACGATAACTGTCCGTAGAATTGTGCTAGAAACTTCAAACAAATTTTAAAATGTTAAGGGCACAAAACGAAAGTTCAAGTTCGTTGGCCAGCTTGATCGGATTACATCTTCGGGTTGAAATTTTCAAAAATGTAGTCAAAAATTTCAAAATAGCCTGTTTTTTGCGATTTGTCGTGCGAAATAATTTTTTCAGCATAATAACATGTGGTATATTCGGAATCAGCGTAAAATTTCCTATAAGAATATGTATCAAGTTTTCAAAAATTTCAAAGTTGAAAAATCAGTCAAAAATTGAAATAATGCCTTTCGCTGGTTTTTTTCTTATAGCGAATTGCTCTCGCCTCAAAATTTGTAGAATGTGAATTTTTGAAAAATTTTTATGCAGAAATCCGTTTCAGGCTATTCTGAATCATATTCTGAAGTTTAACGCATTTTTTTATGTATGTATGTATGTATGTATGTATATATGTATGTATATATGTATGTATGTATAAATGTATGTGTCATTCCAGACGATAACTGTCCGTAGAATTGTGCTAGAAACTTCAAACAAATTTTAAAATGTTAAGGACACAAAACGAAAGTTCAAGTTCGTTGGCCAGCATGATCGGATCACATCTTCGGGTTGAAATTTTCAAAAATGTAGTCAAAAATTTCAAAATAGCCTGTTTTTTGCGATTTGTTGTGCGAAATAATTTTTTCAGCATACTAACATGTGGTATATTCGGAATCAGCGTAAAATTTCCTATAAGAATATGTATAAGTTTTCAAAAATTTCAAAGTTGAAAAATCAGTCAAAAATCGAAATAGTCGAAGATTTCCTAAAAAATTCGCTCATGGGGTCATGCTGCATGACTGGACTTTTTTAATGTATGTATGTATTATGTATGTATGTATGTATGTATATATGTATGTATATATGTATGTGTCATTCCAGACGATAACTGTCCGTAGAATTGTGCTAGAAACTTCAAACAAATTTTAAAATGTTAAGGACACGAAACGAAAGTTCGTTAGTTGGCCAGCATGATCGGATTACATCTTCGGGGTGAAATGTTCAAAAATGTAGTCAAAAAATTTCAAAATAGCCTGTTTTTTGCGATTTGTTGTGCGAAATAATTTTTTCAGCATACTAACATGTGGTATATTCGGAATCAGCGTAAAATTTCCTATAAGAATACCTATGTATCAAGTTTTCAAAAATTTCAAAGTTGAAAAATCAGTCAAAAATCGAACAAATCGTTCGCTAGTTGTAAAAATCGGTAATATTTGCATGAAACATTGTCCAAATTCAGATTGAGCTACTCTTATGGAAGTATCCCTGTATAACCAATCCTAGAACCATGCTGTTTAAAACGTAGGTAGTAGGTGCTTGTTTAAAAAAAAAAAAAAAAAAAAAAAAAAAAAAAAAAAAAAAGTAATCACAACTGATGAGTTTACTCTGTGAAATATTCCGTCCTCCGATTCTCTCGGTCGCTCTCTTTAATGTTTTACGCTCAACTGTTTTAGGACTTGATGTACCTTTAATACTGACTGTGGCTTAGAAAATATCAGCCATAAAAACATACTAGCACGCAGACCCTAGGCCTCGCTCCGCTCGGCCGTCAGTAACGTTAATCTCAAGGTTGAAATCTACAAGATTAGTTTAATAATAATAAAGTATGAGTACCTCCTATTTATTTTTAATAATTTGATTCCATGTTTGTCTATCAAAATCATAAACTAAAATTTCTCTACACGATCAATAGCGACTGAAATGTCGAAGATTTCTTCAAAAATTCGCTCATGCTGCATGACTGGACTTTTTGAATTAAAGTAGATCTGACAACCCTACTCGCGCTCCACGCTCCCCGAGACATGGGGACGGGGTAGGAAACAAGGGTGCTCCTCAAACGATCCACAGTGTTCACCGGAACATCGAACGAACATCATGTCGTCTGATGAGTTAGTGGCAAGTGCGGCGTACGTACAAATTCATTGTTTGGTGGAAAATTACAGACGTCCTCCGCGTTTTTGGCAATATAATTTTCACATGGGGAGAGAAAAATATAACTTAGTACCTACTGGATCTCAAGTCTCAATAATTAAGCGGGCACTACCGAAATTTTTCGAGAATGTCATCCTCGAACTTTGAATATCTGCTTAATCTGATTGCACCGTTAATAAAAAGAAAAGATACATCGTACCGAAAGACTATTTCAGTTCAAGATAGAATGTTTTAGCAACAGGTGATAGTTTTACGAGTCTATCGTATTTGTTTAAATTTTCAAAACAAGTTATAAGCAAAATCGTTCCAGACGTTTGTCGGGCTTTTGTTTCTGCATTAAAAGACAACATACAGGTATGTAAAAACATTATTTTTATTTGCATGTTCATGCTCATATTTACTCTGTGCTAAATATTGCGCAACGTTGCAACAACATAGACACTGGTCCGATCGACGTCCGCGAACGTACTGCGCTCCCCTTTGTGTTTGGGCAAAAACCGACAGCCATCGGAGCGGCGTAGAAGGTTCGCGAACTGTTGCACGCTCGGAGCGCGGTAGGGTATTCACTACTACACAGGAGCGCGGAGCGCCATTGGTTCGCGAACATAGTGGATACGCGCCTTTACAGGGACGTCCTAATGAATGGATTGTATATAATTTTGGTGAGAATTGAAATAAGAGAAAAACTAACAAACAAAATCATAATTTCTGGGAATTAATCTTCCCACATTAGCCCCCTCCACCAACATTAAATTGCCATCATAAAACGTTCAAAGTGAAATTTGAAACTCCTGATATACCTTCCAAAACTAGACCGAGTTCTCAGTTGAACAAAAAAAGAATCACAAAAATCTGACGAGAATCGTTGAAACATCATGATTTATCAGTATTATGTTATATACTCGAATACATTATATAGTATGGTATTTTAATAATACAAGGTGATGTAGAAAAAAAAAAAAAATATATATATATATATATATACATATTGTATGTCAACTGGCTTCACCAACAACACGTATGTTACTTCTCAAAAGTCTTTACATCTGACTTGGAAGATCCAGCACATCAATCATTCACATGAATAGGACCCAGCTCCTGGGTTGAAACGTTGTGATTAAACACCTAAAAAAAACTCAAGACTAGACTGGTCATTCAACCTCCCGAATATAGATATATATCACTAGTCAACCAAATAACAAAATATATACATATGTATGTATGTATATATAAAATGATAATATCAAGATTAATAATAGAATGCGTAAAACTACTTTACAGTGGGGTAAAATGCCGCAAATTGCACCTTCTTATCCCAATTCGTCCTCATGATATGATTTTTGGGCTTTTTCTGTAGGAAACTGTGTTCTTTCCCCCGAGAAAACATGGGAGGGGGAAGCCAGGTCGCTCGAAGACAAGCGACTGATCCCATCCGGATGGGATCAGTCGCTCGTCGCCTCAAAATACGCGAAGTCGCGTCGCTCAGGTCGCTTGCAGTGGAGGAGCTCTAATACGTTTCAAGCTTATGGGATTAGTCGCTTATATAGTCGCATGGTCGCTAAGTCGCTTTCAGTGGAGGACCACCCTAAATCTCTCGTAAAACTCGAAAATACCCACGAAAAAAGCGTTTATTCATGACCGAAAAAATCGTTGGCGTCTTCTACGCTGAATGCTTCTTTTTTTCTGTATTCTTCAGCAGAAGATGATTCCCACATATTAAACACCGAAAAATGGTCAACTCACAATGCTGGAAAATAACAAGTTTACAGGTGAATGGACGTAGGTTAAAAATTGGCCATTCCAGCCGTTGCTAGGGGAATGGAACTTCCGCTGTTTTCATCGCACAGAAATCGTTCGCCACTCGTTGGAAAGCGCTTGATTTATGTGATAAATGTTCACATCTCAAGCTACCAATTTCCCCCTCCTTACGTACCTGGCTACATTCCTAAACTAAGTTGATTGGACTATAAACAATTTTAATAAGCCGGTTACAATATTCTTAACGTAAAGCATTTACTCCAGTCCATAGGAAACATTTTAATCCTCTCGACAACAGTCGACTGTTAACAACAACTCATTGTAATTGTAGTGGCTTCTCTCCACAGTTATTTTCAACATTTCTATAAGCAAATCGTTGTTTTGTTGGAATTAGTCGGGATGTGGCCCAGGGAAAATAAATGAAATTATTTCATTTATTGTTTTATTTGATAACGTTTCGTCCTCATACTGAGGACATCTTCAGATCTTGGTGTATCCAGGGAAAAATTCCCCCAATCGAAGACATATCCATGTAACATGGTATCTGCTTGTAAGCAGATAGTGGAACTCGTTTACGAGTTTCTGATTCCCGATTTTTTTCAATAATATTGATTATTGACCATATCGTGAAATCTTCATTAATTTCCTTTAAAAAATTGCGTCTTTTGATTCTCGATAATATCATCTAAAGATGAAACCACCAGCTGAAACATGAACTGGTTTGAAAAACAAATATTCCGCTAAAAAAAAAAATCCTGGAGATTGTCAAATCTCGCAACAACCTCAAGCTTTTGAACAGTATTTTTAACATTGCGATTCCTTAACGTAAAGCAATAGCATCATTTTACTCCACTCCATAGGAAACATTTGCATCCTCTTGACAACAGTCATTGTAGTGGCTTCTCTCCACAGTTATTTTCAACATTTCTATAAGTAAACCGTTGTTTTGTTGGAATTAGTCGGGATGCGGCCCAGGGATTTGTTTAAAGTTAAAGGATTTGTTTACAACTCTCGAGGACAACCGTTATGAAATCCCCAATCAAAGCATCCATCCATGTAACATGGTATCTGCTTGTAAAGCAGATAGTGGAACTCGTTTACGAGTTGTTTAGTTAGGTACTTTTTGACATTTCATGTCTTTGCTATGGCACACAACCAAATTTTCGTTATGTCACGTTACGTTACGTAACGAAATATGCTCAATTCTGATAATTTCCGCTTACAACCGAGTCGTTGCTAGGGAAATGGTACTTCGTCGTTTTTCATCCCACAAAATTCGTTGACCATTCGTTCGAAAGCTCTCGATTTATCCAACCATATTATGTTAACTACTGCAAAGTGCGTGGCCAACAAGCTGAGTTATGAGCATGGTTATTTGAATAATTGTTTACACACAGGTGATCATTCTCAATAATTGATATTGTGAACATGATTGCAACCGCTTGCTAATTTCTGATGATTTCATTGAGCTGTAATTTTGTTTGAAGCTGTAATTTTGTATGTAGCCTCTTTAGGAAATTTACTAGACGATGCCCAATCCGGATCAGCTGAGTGGCTCTTAGAGCTTGCATACGAGTCTGCAACACATACGAGTCTGCAACTAAAGACATGAAATGTCCCAATGTGTTGCAGACTCGTATGCAAGCGTTTTATGTCTTTACTTTGGCACAGAGAATTTTTCGTCTCTAATCATTAATCTCCTGTATATATTCACTTTTATTCAAAATTTTATCAATTTGTGACCTGAAGCTATTTGTTGAAGAGTTGAAGTACATTTTTGACGATTTCCGCTTACAACCGAGTCGTTGCTAGGGAAATGGTACTTCGTCGTTTTTCATCCCAAAAAATTCGTTGACCATTCGTTCGAAAGCTCTCGATTTATCCAACCATTTTTTTATGTTTCAATATTTTATCGAGGTTAATTATTATTTTTGTATATTTTATTATATGTTATTCTCGTTAAAATGTTATGTTTTATGTTCCACGATCATGGATTCTTTCAGCTTATCGACCAAATTACAGATTGTCCCCCGAGCAAGTGAAACTGAAATTATATTACATTATTTTCAATTATATTACATCATTTTTTATTTAACGATCCAATCACAGTTCAGACATTTCAGAACTACGAATTTGACCACGGAAAACCGATGGAAACTAAGGAATTTTACATAAAAATGGGAAAATTTTAGCTATTTTCTCCATTTGCCGCTATATTTGGCGAATGAGTACAATGCCGGTTCAAGTCCTTGCCAAATCACCAACGGCTCTGTACCGAGTATCTTAGAAAATACCCTATTTTATCGACACAAGGTATTTCGGGACCTTAAATTATCAACGCGACATAATTTCCGGTGAAATTAGGGTGAATTTGTCTATTACCCTACAGTTAATTTGAGGTTTGTAGCCGATAAACTAAGCAATCATCGGCGGAAAAGTATAGTAAAAAACAGGATCTTGTTCAGAACATGCCAAAGCATATCCGACCATAATAGCATGTTTTTAGTACAATTCTTAACCAGGCGACAGCATTTTCGGTGAAATTTTCGATTTTTACTTATCTTCCAGCAGTGCCCTCTGCCAGTTTACCGGATAACTAGTGGACGGAGCGTAAAATAAATAAGTTCATCGTGTTCAGCGCATGCAAAAACCCATAAATTGACCCAAAAAAAATTTAAATCCGTCCTTCAATTGGTGCCTCGGCACCAATTTAGAGGTTGGTTTACGATAGCGGTCGATAACTGGCCAAAATCGACCCAGGTAAAGTGGTTAGGATCAATATTTTTGCTTTTGTCTTTGTTGTTCATGTGTGCTTATATAAACATTGTTTCCTGCTCAATAGATTATTTGAATTGAATTGTAAAACAATGACTTGTACAAAATGATGGGGAAACACTTGTAACTTGTCTAAATTCGCCTGCACACTTGTTAATTTTCACTTTGCAACAAGTCCACACTTGTGCCTTTATGAAACGCAAGCACACTGATTTTTGTACATAAAATCGGCTCGTAACTTGTCTCACTTGTTGCTTTATGAAATAGGCCACTGGTGACATATTAGTGCCCTCCTTTCAAGAGCATTTTTAATTTGTAATTCTTCCTTTTTTTCACATGCCCATAGCATTGAGGGACGGCCTAAAAAGTTAATGAGATAAAACCAATCACCAAGATACGCTTCACACGTCCATTTGTAGGAGACCAGAGTTATAACAGACCTTCACAACCGCTCACGCTTCCTAGCGGTTGCTAATGAAACGTAGCAGTTCACATGGTATTTTTAAGATGGCGCTCTGGGCGCTAACAGCCCGTAATCTGCTCCGACTAAATCGTTGGCTCCGACAAACCCCATTATTCTGATGAAAAAACTGCTCCCTGATCTCACAGACTCCTTTGATGATAATCAGATGCAACAAAAAATTGGCTGAGTGAGAAATTAAAACCAAAAAAGCTATGGTGTAAAACTCGGTTATAACGGATTGGGAGAGATCTGCATGTGTTGCCATTCGATTCAGCGTGAAAAAAATTCGTAGAAACGTAAAACAACGTTAAACTCGTTGGTTCATGGGAAGTCAGGTTTCAAGAAACCCCTAAATTTCCTTGAAAAGTTCCAGTCATGCAGAATGATCGTATATGAGCAAATTTTCGAAAATTATCGTATTTATATTGTTACAGTGTTTTGAAATCAAAGCAATTTGCGTCTAAAGAAATTATTAACAAGGAACCAATTTTATGGGGGGGAAAAAAAAACATTCTAAATAATAATATTCTGCGATTCAAAAAAGATTTCTGATTTTTAGCTTTTTTGGCTGTTTTTATAGATATTTTACCAAGTTTTTCTCAAAACTAAAATTCATTTTCAGCACAATTTTGTGTACCTATAAATTTTTTAATGATTTAGTTCATTATTGATTAACTTGTGTTGACTAAAGTTCTGCTAAAAATATGAATTTACTTAACTATTTTTAGGGCATAATTTTTTTATTTTTTATTTGATCAATTTAACTTTCTCAAAATGAGCTGGCCAACGAACTTCTTCTTTCGTTTGGAAGGCTTGATTTTTTGGCTCAAGAACGGAATGAAAGTTACCCATGAGAACGGAAAAGGTATTTTAACTATTTTTATTAACTATATTTATTATTTTCAAAAATGAACCTTTGTAATCGACCAAGAAAAAAAACATTTAACCCCCCCCCCCCCTCCTCCCTCCTTTGAAAATTTTTTGGTTTAATTAAATAAAATTTATCAAGATTATAAAGTCTGAATCTCCCTATATCAGCTGCGTGAAATCCGGTGTAGAATCTTCACTATTAAACTTATGAAGATGAAATTTAAAATGGGACGTCTAGAAACGAATCATAAAGTCTAGAGCCCCCCCCCCCCCCCCAGATCAGCTGAGTGAGATGCAGATATAACTCTGTGTTAATAATAATAATAATAATAAAACCGTTTATTCAAAATAGGAGCAAGTTCCAGCATAGCTTTGAATACAGAAAAAAACCATAAAAACGCTGCAAATTATTTCACAATGGTTTATTATTTTTTCAATTGAGTATGATCGTAGTTTTAGTTGGCTAGCGTACGTCATAAGGCCCGTCCAGACTCCTCGGCGTGTCCTACTTCGAGTTGCCACAACCTATACTTCTATAATTATAACGCATGTTTATATTTCTCGATTTGAGCTCCTATCTATTCAAATATTTATTGCCTTAATAATATCATTATCTAAGTACGTACGCAAAGTCGAGAGGATATGTTATTAAATATGCGTAGGAAAAGCTTTGGTATTAACACACAAATATGACCTTGAAAAAACATATATTCATGCCTCGAAGGAACGCTGTGTACCCACCTCATAGTGCCGCGGTGTATTATATGGGTAAAACACGTTGCCAGGCGTGCGTGCGTGCGTAAGTCTAACACTCAAAGCCTCGAAAAAGACACTTTTTCGCCCGTTTTTGGCCCATAGCATCTATGCGAGTAAAGCGATCGGGATGGTTAAACGTTAGGACCAACTAGACCACAAATGGAGTCTATGTGCGAAAGAACGGGTTTTTTAAGTCAATTCTTAGGCCTTTTATGGCCCGGACGGCGAACGGCGGACTGACATTTCAAATTTGGATTCTACGCACCTTGAAACGTAAAGTGACAAAGTTTGAGGGGGGGTTATAAAAATTTTTTGCTACACGATCACATAGGCTTATTATTGGAAATAATAAACCAAAATTGACAAAATAAAAATAAAATCTGTAACCACTGACAAAAATACAGTAATACAATTCGGAGAAATGGAGAGCAAAAATAACAATGGGAGTAAATTATCAAACAGTAATGAATACATTACAGATTAAATTAGCTGAAGAATGATTAGAAGTTGGGGGGGGGGGGGGAAGAAAAGATGATGATAGAAGAAGGAAAGATAGGGTAAAAGAGGAAAGAAGAAGGGGAGGGAGAAAGAAAAAGCTCATTACTCGAAATGCTCCCTCAGGCCCCCTAAACGGTCAGTATTTTGATCAAAAGTGGTTGATCAATCGACTGAGACAGCCAAGATTGAGCGTCTAGAAGCGCGTTTGATGATTGAGTCAATGAATGACGAGATTGATGAAAAGTTTGATTCACGTCAATGACTGAAGAGGGGGTTTGAGCGTCTAGGAGCGTTTTGAACAATCTTTCCCTCAGTCACGCGCTCGGCACCAACGATGTCCTCCAAATCCATGCCTGTAGATAAGTACCTCAATGTGATTGATAACCTCTGGTTTGCAGGAATCGCTTCGCGCATAACGGTGTCCTTTTTGGTTTATTATTTCCAATAATAAGCCTATGTGATCGTGTAGCAAAAAATTTTTATAACCCCCCCTCAAACTTTGTCACTTTACGTTTCAAGGTACGTAGAATCCAAATTTGAAATGTCCGTCCGCCGTCCGCCGTTCGCCGTCCGCCGTCCGGGCCATAAAAGGCCTAAGAATTGACTTAAAAAACCCGTTCTTTCGCACATAGACTCCATTTGGGGTCTAGTTGGTCCTAACGTTTAACCATCCCGATCGCTTTACTCGCATAGATGCTATGGGCCAAAAACGGGCAAAAACGTGTCTTTTTCGACGCGAGCACGCCTGGCACGCTTGGCAGGGGGTCACGGTGGGTGGCGAGGGGGGGTGGGTGAGCGGGGGGGGGGGGGGGGGAGGTGGAGTGAGAGGAGGCGCCGGCGCCGCGGCTTGTGGTGGGTACGGCGCCGGCGTTCGTTCGAGGCATGAGTATGTTTTTTTCAAGGTCATATTTGTGTGTTAATACCAAAGCTTTTCCTACGCATATTTAATAACATATCCTCTCGACTTTTCGTACGTACTTAGATAATGATATTATTAAGGCAATAACTATTTGAATAGATAGGAGCTCAAATCGAGAAATATAAACATGCGTATATAATTATTATAGAAGTATAGGTTGTGGCAACTCGAAGTAGGACACGCCGAGGAGTCTGGACGGGCCTTATGACGTACGCAAGCCAACTAAAACTACGATCATACTCAATTGAAAAAATAATAAACCTTTGTGAAATAATTTGCAGCGTTTTCTCAATTTTTGGTCGTACTAACTCCAACAGGTTGTCAAAACTTTCATCGTTCATTCTCAGAAAGTTCTTGTAATCCTCTGGCTCCATATCGCGCAAAATGCTGAGAAAATGTTCATGACTGAAACGGTGTCTCATTTTGTACCACTCTTTTGACCACCGCCTTTTTCCTCTTCTTTTTATTTTGATCCTTTTTCTTCTGGAGGGCAGCTACAGACAGTAAAAGCATGGCCAAATCCTGGTTGGAACCCATTGTTTCAGCAGAACACTGCGGCAGTCGTCACACGTGCTAGTCGTCACACTTCACAAGTCGAACAGCTAGACGAAACTGATTCAAACGACTCAATTCATGATTGACGAACAGATTGAAGTGAGCTTCATTCTGTTCGTACAATCTTTTGATCAACCAGACTGACCGTTTAGGGGGTCCTTAAGGGCAGAAGTGAAGGCACTAAGCGATGGAAGCGACCCAATACGTACAGGCAGACCATTCCAAATCCTTGGCCCTGCAACGCGTATGGATTCATTGAACGGTTATTCAACCTTTGAAGCTGAAATTTGAAATTGAAGTCTCTGAGAACATCTAGAAATTAATTATAAATTCTGAAGCCCCCAAGATCAGCTCCGGAACTAATTTCTTTACTATAATAACATATGATGCCAATATTCGGAATGGAGGCCCTTTGGGCCAGCTAGAAACGAATCAAATCATAAGGTCTGATGTCCCTGCCAGGTTTACACGAGGCCAGTGGATGGTCCAGCTGTCTGGGGCCAGCTGAGTGGTGTGAACTGGAAGCCAGCTGCCTGGCGCCAATTCCCGTTTAGACGTAGCCAATTGACTGTTGCCAGTTGAACTAGAACGATGGAGGAAAGTGCATCTTCAAGCCTCACCCGCGCTGAGCTAAATAATATTTTTCGAGATCTGTGTCGAGAATTTGTGTGTGAATCTTCGAAGGTGCTGCAAGAAGAACTCAAACGAGAATGGACAAGAAAATGGATTTTGCGAAGAGATTCGTCTGGAGCCTCATCTCAGTTGTTAACAGAATTGCGGTTAGAAAATCCCATTGAATATAGAGCTCTGTTGAGAATCTGCCCTGTTACTTTCGATGAACTTCTAGATCGAGTAACACCCTTGATTTCCAAACAAGACACTGTTATGAGAGAAGCACTATCTCCCAAGTTAAAGCTGGAAGTAACACTGGCATATCTAGCCTTTAGCCATATCCTTTTTCGGCGACATGTTGTTAAATGTTTAATATGTCGAACAAAAAACAGCGTAAACCTGCACTACTGTAGTGATGGAACACACCGACTGGGCTGGACTGGAATGGCCGGAGGCGTTCACATGGTTCTAGTGAGTCACGCCACTCTCGGTTTTCGGTGGTGGGGGAACTGGACTGGCGCGAAATCTACTCTTCAAGCCAGTGCACTGGCTAGGCTTTTTTCCACTGGACTGGACTGCCAACTGGCGCCAGTAATGTTCACAAGAGGCCAGTAACTGGAGTCAGTCAGCTGGACTGCCTGCTGGCCTCGTGTAAGCCCGGCATTTTATAGCAGCTGTGTGAGCTCCGGAACTAATTTCTTTACTATAATAACATATGATGCCAATATTCGGAATGGAGGCCCTTTGGGCCAGCTAGAAACGAATCAAATCATAAGGTCTGATGTCCCTTATAGCAGCTGAGTGAGCACCGGCGCTGATTTCTTTCTTAGGCGGGGCTTACACCTGACGGATGCGGGCGCGGGCCCCCGGAAATTGAAGACAGCCGCGGGGAAACACCGTCGCAGTGTTTCGCCTACACTTGCGCGGGCCCGTCGCTCCCACTCTGCATACCTCCATTTTTCATCAACTTTGTTCTCCTGGGCTCTTTCATTTCATTTATTTGGCAAATTCAAAAATATTCACATTACAAAAATTAATATACATCTTTCTATGAATAAATAATGATTTAAAAACAAATACATATAAACTTTGCCCACAAGAACAATAAGTTCACAAGAACTTGTGTTCTTCAGTGGAGTTGCTGAGCCCTACAATAAGTGAATATAAAGTAAAATGTGAATTGAAAAACAGATGAAGAGAAAGAAAAAAAAAAAAAAAAAAAAATCCAGTCATACAGCACGACCCCATGAGCGAATTTTTGAAGAAATCTTCGACATTTCAGTCGCTATTGATCGTGTAGAGAAATTTTAGTTTATGATTTTGATAGACAAACATGGAATTAAATTATTAAAAATAATTAGGAGGTACTCATACTTTATTATTATTAAACTAATCTTGTAGATTTAAAGACAAATGTAGGTAAATATTCATAGATTTCGATGTCCAATGTGGTCAGTATTGAAGGCCGAGTGGAGGGAGGCCTTGAGATTAACGTTACTGACGGCCGAGCGGAGCGAGAGAAGAGAATTTAAGTTCACATAAATAGAACTTCTTCATAATTTCATGGCTGATATTTTCTAAGCCACAGTCAGTATTAAAGTTACATCAAGTCCTAAAACAGTTGAGCGTAAAACATTAAAGAGAGCGACCGAGAGAATCGGAAGACGGAATATTTCACAGAGTAAACTCATCAGTTGTGATTACATTTTTTTTTTTTAAACAAGCACCTACTACCTACGTTTTAAACAGCATGGTTCTAGGATTGGTTATACAGGGATACTTCCATAAGAGTAGTTCAATCTGAGTTTGGACAATGTTTCATGCAAATATTACCGATTTTTACAACTAGCGAACGGCATTATTTCAATTTTTGACTGATTTTTCCAACTTTGAAATGTTTGAAAACTTGATACATATTCATATAGGGAATTTTACGCTGATTCCGAATATACCACATGTTAGTATGCTGAAAAAATTATTTCGCACAACAAATTGCAAAAAACAGGCTATTTTGAAATTTTTGACTACATTTTTGAAAATTTCAACCCGAAGATGTAATCCGATCATGCTGGCCAACGAACTTGAACTTTCGTTTTGTGTCCTTAACATTTTAAAATTTGTTTGAAGTTTCTAGCAGAATTCTACGGACAGTTATCGTCTGGAAAGACAAATACATACATATACACATACATATATGAACATACATACATATATATACGTATATATACTTATATACATACATAAAAAATGCGTTAAACTTCAGAATATGATTCAGAATAGCCTGAAACGGATTTCTGCATAAAATGTTTTCAAAAATTCACATTCTACAAATTTTGAGGCGAGAGCAATAGCTTAATTTTCTTCAAAATTTCGCTAAAACGAAGAAATGAACAGAAAAAATAACTACAAGAAGTTACAAAAATAATACATAGGTATTTTATGAACCTAAGAATTTATTGAATTCGAAAAATCGTAAACTAGAGTGAAATTAAAAAAAAAACAAAACACAATTTCTAATTTACTAAAAATTAATGACGCTCTTTAAAGCTTTTTTAAAAGACTGGATACAATTATTGAAACTGAAAGGATAAATGTTATGAAAAAAAAAGGTATCTCAAAGCCGACACATTGGCATTTCTTCTAAAAAACTCTGTGCGGGTTTTCGGTAACAAAATACCACTCATAAAAAAATTCCTAGAAGTTAACAATATTGAGGTATGTTCCGGTTTGATGCCTCTCCTAAATACTTGAAAACAAGATTGAAAAATAAAAAGTTGCTGAATAGTTGGTAGGTACATTAATTAACCTGTGAAGCTGCAAAGTGGGAAACCTATTGTTTTTATTTAAAATAAATTTGAGCAAAGGATTTTGAACAATTTGAACATTTTTAACATAACTACTACACGCCCCGCCCCATAATACCATACCTAATAATTGATGAAGCCAAGCCAAAAAAAAATGTTCTCTTATTATTCTTAGTTAAAAAATATTGAATTTGTTTAAATAGGTACGTAAAAAAATTTACGCAGTCTAGGAATTAAGTTATCAATGTGTAATTTATAGCTTAAATTGCAGCCAGTTGTAATTCCCAAATATTTGCACTGGTCACTGAAGGGTAACGAAAAGCAGGTACAAGAAAAACTTCCACGTTGCAAGACAAGTCATCATGAATTTTAATATTATGATAAGCTGGAAAAGCTCTGCTTCCGATAGAAAATCGAAGAACAGAGGTCTTCTCTATATTTACCCCTAATTCATTAACATTGAACCAATTTTTAACCAAAAAAATGATGTTTCTGTTGTGCAATGTACCTCGCTACCCTTCTGTGGAGAAGAAATCAGCAGCATCTCATATGTGCTGCAGAGGCTGAAGGCCTGTTGGATCAGAATGCGACCTCTAGACGTTTTTGGGTCCATCCTTTCAATGTCGGGAGGGACGCAGAAAAGAAATTCGGTAAATTTTTTACTGAAATTCGGAACCACGAGGAGAAATTTTTTTCTTATTTCAGAATGTCAGTGAAGTCGTTTGATGAACTGTTGCTGAAATTGCGTCCTCATATTTCCAAAGAGCACACTTATTTCAGAAATCCTATTAGTGCCGAGGAGAGGTTGACAGTGACTTGCAAAAATTATGAAATACTGGGGTCTTTTCACGCGAACGGCCAAACTTTTTTTTTCGATATTTTTTAAAAGTCCTGATTTTCTAGTATGCTTTACCCATTGGTAACACAAGCTAGGAGCCAAATTTTCAGACCCCTTCTTCTCCCAGCCTTTTCTCTGCAACTGTCCGAAGTTTACGGGTGTGCGCCAAACACTAACTTTTGTTTTAATTGCTCAACCGTTATTGTGCCCAAAAAAATAAGTAAGGTGGCCAATTCTTTTGGTAAATCGTCTGCTCTTTCTGGTAGTCATGTCTAAATTTACAAACAACTTAATCTTCCTCATGAAAACTCAAAATAAAAACTTCTTTTTCACATTTCATCAATTCCGCATTTTTTGAAAAAAACATTTTTGATCTTACATCATACTTACTAGTATGTAGAATACGAGGTTAAGAGGATGTAATGGGCCGACAAACGGTTTGTCGCCAGTTGTACTTGATGTACGGCCTGAACTCCCAAAAAACGTGAGCTTCCCATGAAAACTCAAAATAAAAATTTCTTTTTCACATTTCATCAATTTCGCATTTTTTGAAAAACAATTTTTTGATCTTAAATCATACCTACCAGTATGTAGAATACGAGGTTAAGAGGACTTAATGGGCCGACAAACGGTTTGTCGCCAGTGGTACTTAATGTACGGCCTGTACTGCCAAAAAACGTAAGCTTCCCCATGAAAACTCAAAATAAAAATTTATTTTTCACATTTCATCAATTTCGCATTTTTTGAAAAAAAATTTTTGATCCTAAATCATACCTATCAGTATGTAGAATACGAGGTTAAGAGGACTTAATGGGCCGACAAACGGTTTGACGCCAGCGGTACTCAATGTACGGCCTGTACTGCCTAAATAAAATAAAAATTGAGTTTTCATTATAAAGTCCCCAGTTTATCAAATTTGCTTAGAACTAACTTCACATTTGACGGCACATCAGATAGGTGCAAATTTTATCATGAAAATTCAATTTTTCTTTTATTTTGGTAGTACAGGCCGTACATTAAGTACCGCAGGCGTCAAACCGTTTGTCGGTCCATTACGTCCTCTTAACCTCGTATTCTACATACTGATGGGTATGATTTAGGATCAAAAAACTTTATCCAAAAATGCGAAATTGATGAAATGTGCAAAAGAAGTTTTATTTTGAGTTTTCATGGGGAAGCTTACGTTTTTTGGGAGTACAGGCCGTACATTAAGTACCACTGGCGACAAACCGTTTGTCGGCCCATTACGTCCTCTTAACCTCGTATTCTACATACTAGTAGGTATGATTTAAGATCAAAAAATTTTTTTTCAAAAAATGCGAAATTGATGTAATGTAGAGTTTTCTTGGGGAAGCTTACGTTTTTTGGGAGTTCAGGCCGTACATTAAGTACCACTGGCGACAAACCGTTTGTCGGCCCATCACGTCCTCTTAACCTCGTATTCTACATACTAGTAGGTATGATTTAAGATCAAAAATTTTTTTTTTTCAAAAAATGCTAAATTGATGAAATGTGAAAAAGAAGTTTTTATTTTGAGTTTTCATGAGGAAGCTTAAGTTTTTTGTAAATTTAGACATGACTACCAGAAAGAGCAGACGATTTACCATAAGAATTGGCCACCTTACTTATTTTTTTGGGCACAATAACGGTTGAGCAATTAAAACAAAAGTTAGTGTTTGGCGCACACCCGTAAACTTCGGACAGTTGTAGAGAAAAGGCTGGGCGAAGAAGGGGTCTGAAAATTTGGCTCCTAGCTTGTATTACCAATGGGTACAGCATACTAGAAAATCAGGACTTTTAAAAAATATCGAGAAAAAAAAGTTTGGCCGTTCGCGTGAAATGACCCACTGAGTTTTTGAAGATATTCAATCGCCAAATTTAACAACACATGATTTTGGGGTATTTCTTCGCGCTGAACCTCGTAATGATGTTCATTCATTGATATATTGACAACACCAACTTGGGAAAACACCGAAAAAACTACATTTTAGTACGCTTTGTGCTTTGTGGAAATCTATAAGAAAAGTGCAATACTAGTAGGTGTTTTCCCAAAGTAGTAATGCAAATATCAATAAATGAACACCATTACGAGGTTCAGCAAGAAAAATATCCCAAAATCATGTATTACATGTGTGGCAATTTAATATCTTCAAAAACTCTGTAGTTAACAATTTTTTCACTTATAGAGCAGAATTGCGCACTTTTGGAGCGGAATTGTGCCTGTTTGCTCGAAATTCTGTAATTTTTGAGATTTTCACAAAAAAACCATTAAGATAAAAAAAATAAAATAAATAATAATAATTAAAAAAAAAAACTATTCATACCCATTATCAACAATAGCGCCGGGGGGGGGGGGGGGGGGGGGGGTTTTGGGGACACCCTGTAGGTATAAGCATTATAAGCATTTTCCATATTTTTTGCCCAAAGAAGAGAGAGATTGAGATTTTTTTCTGGTCTGAGCAGGAAGGGGGCTTGTTATAGTCCTCTTAGGTAATGAAAGGACGTGAGCGAACACAACGGAAACGTACATAAACTGTGGGTCTGTTTGAGTAAATTTCCCGAAAGGAATCCCAATGCGTTTATGCCTTTATTTATTACCTTTTATGAGTTCGCCGTTTTCCCAGGGGTAGTTGTCGTATTGTATATTGTAGTATTGAAGATGATAAATTTATCGAAAGCATGGCAAAAGAGGAGTTATAATTTGTTTGGCCCCAATCCTGATAATTTCACGACATATTGCTGCGTTTGGGTCGATAATAATTTATTCTCCATGCATTCCGATAGTGAGACTATCTTATTTGACTTTCGAAAGAGTGATATATAAATCGTGTTTGACCTTCACGACCTTCGAATCTTGTGGAGACGATAATACCAACTACGCCGTTCTTGTGTAAGATTAAAATGTTAGTTTCCTTTATCCCTTCGAATGATGCAGTCCTCCCGGAATATGACTCACTTGATCTGGTTCTCAATATTGGTGAGTAAATTGTGAAATACGAATAGATAGATCAATATTAATCAACGGAATCTAATGGGTATCTACCACCATATCTGGTAAGATACATTTTATAAGCCCCAAGAGAGCTATACTAGCTAGAGACCACAAAAAATTGACAATTTACAGCTTTTCCGCGTCACATTAAAGGCTTTCCGAAACAAAATAAAGGCTTTCCATTTTAAAATAAAGACTTTTATTATTATAATGATGATTAATAGGACGTTTCCATTTGTTTTCGTCACGTCACGGTGGGGTTTTCTATTGATTTTCACGTACAACCAATTCCTTACTAGGGAAGTGTAACTCGCAGTTTTCATAGCAGGATGGCGGGAGGGGGTGGGAGCCTCCTTTTAATGCGCGTTTTTTGCCCGATCGCTCGATCTTCTATCTGCTGCCAAATTAAAATTTGATCGAGAGCACTTTGTATGTCAGCAAGAAAGTTGCGTTTCTGGATCCGTAGAACACGCTGGTGCCGTCAAAATTGTCGAAAGATGCTGTCTTCCCGGAGAAATCAGCAGAAATATGCGGGAAATCACGAAAAAAAATGCATTCCCCTCTATGATTTTTTTGCTATATACCTACCCAGTAAATATCCACGGTTTTGGCTAGGATTGGCCTTAAAATATTTGTCGAAGTTCCGATTTGGTCCCATGCAAGTTTCGAGACAGAGTGTTTTCCGATTGTAGTTAAACGAAAATGTAGACGAAATCGTTCGTTTTCTCGAGCCCTTCCTTATTCCTTCGAAACTGTTACTCTGGACTTTGTATTAGAAGCTCTTGCTAGAAGAAGGATGGTCTTCCAACCCACTTCCAACAGAAAAAACGCTGCAAATTATTACATACAGATTTATTATTTCTGAATCAGATAGCCAACTATAGTAACCAGCATGCTCTGGGGCTTTCGTCAGTCTCTTTTCTGGTACCCATCTCTGTTCTCAAGTGCCAGGAGTGCGCGCGTGCATATGTCTAACACTCAAAGCCTCGAAAAAGACACTTCTTCGCCCGTTTTTGGCCCATAGCATCTATGCGAGTAAAGCGATCGGGATGGTTAAACGTTAGGACCAACTAGACCCCAAATGGAGTCTATGTGCGAAAGAACGGGTTTTTAAGTCACTTCTTAGGCCTTTTATGACCCGGACGGCGGACGGAGAACGGCGGACGGCTGACGGACATTTCAAATTTGGATTCTACGCACCTTGAAACGTAAAGTGACAAAGTTTGAGGGGGGGGTTTTAAAAACTTTTGGCTATAAGATCACATAGGCTTATTATTGGAAATAATAAACCAATAGACGGGGAAGTAAGCCCTTCTACGCACATAAATTAATGGCCTATCTTAATTAAACCTAATAATCTTTTTGAGGCACCTCATAATCTTAATTGGATTGCCTTCCTACTCAGATAAATGGCCCATCCTTAGGTTTAACCTAATTAACTTTTTGTGGTCCCACATAGAAAACGCAGCAAATTATTACACAGCAATTTATTATTTTCGTTTTGCCCCTTTTATAAGATTTATTGTTATTATTATTACTATTTTTATTTATTTATTTATTTTTTGTTGTGGTTGCCATTCCCTTGAAATGGTCTATAGAAAGGCATCGTAAGCAATTTTTAAATTTTTCACCCTCACCCGAACCATAGGCTGTAGGTCTCGATGGTATTGGGACTATATCTAGTTGTATCTATACATCCAACACCGAGCGAGAGAGAAAACCCACCCCTAGGGAGCGAAGCCAGCAACATCCTGTCCACACGTGGGATTTTAACGGGGTTTTTCCTACGAACTCGGGATGGACTATTATATCCCATCGCATCTATACAGCCCACAGAGAGTGAGCGAAGCGAGCAACATCCCCCACACATTTCAAATCACACTCAGTGATCCACCGTTTCCAATCATTCCACATGTCCCACTCAACAGTGAAAACCGTAAGGCAACGCTGTGCCTTCTTGAAGGTGATTAGGGCGTATCGGACTTCACCTTTGAGTATTAATAAGATAGAGGGCTATTGCTCTGAATACAACGCTGTTTCCCTGTCTAGGCATACGTGCCACTACAGTCGACTTGGCTTTACAATTGACCCGCTCCCGCGCTTTTTGGTTTATTATTTCCAATAATAAGCCTATGTGATCGTGTAGCAACAAATTTTTATAACCCCCCCTCAAACTTTGTCACTTTACGTTTCAAGGTGCGTAGAATCCAAATTTGAAATGTCCGTCCGCCGTCCGGGCCATAAAAGGCCTAAGAATTTACTTTAAAAACCCGTTCTTTCGCACATAGACTACATTTGGGGTCTAGTTGGTCCTAACGTTTAAACACACCGATCGCTTTACTCGCATAGATGTAATGGGCCGAAAACGGGCAAAAAAGTGTCTTTTTCGAGGCTTTGAGTGTTAGACTTACGCACACATGCTTGGCAGGGGGTCACGGGGGGGGGTGGGGGGGGTGAGCGGGGGGTGGAGTGAGAGGAGGCGCTGCAGCACCTTAGCACCTGCAGCAGCTGGAGTGACCAGGGGCGTAGAAGAGGGGTGTAGGAGAATGGATATTTATTACTTTTACGTGTTATACCCATATAATACAGCGGCACCATGAGGTGGGTACGGCGTTCCTTCGAGGCATGAATAGAATATGTTTTTTTCTAGGTCATATTTGTGTGTTAATACCAATGCTTTTCCTACGCATATTTAATAAAATATCCTCTCGACTTTTCGTACGTACTTAGATAATGATATTATTAAGGCAATAACTATTTGAATAGATAGGAGCTCAAATCGAGAAATATAAACATGCGTATATAATTATAGAAGTATAGGTTGTGGCAACTCGAAGTAGGACACGCCGAGGAGTCTGGACGGGCCTTATGACGTACGCAAGCCAACTAAAACTACGATCAAACTCAATTTAAAACTACATCAAAAACAACGACTCGGTTGTAAGCGGAAATCATCAGAAACACCATTTCGACGCTTGCATACGAGTCTGCAACACATTGGGACATTTTATGTCTTTAGTTGCAGACTCGTATCATCAAAATTTAACAAGCGGTTGCAGTTATGTTCACAATATCAATTATTGAGAATGATCACCTGCGTGTACACAATTATTCAAATAACCATGCTCATAACTCAGCTTGTTGGCCACGCACTTCGCAGTAGTTAACATATTATGGTTGGATAAATCGAGAGCTTTCAAACGAATGAACAACGAATTTAGTGAGATGAAAAACGACGAAGTACCATTTCCCTAGCAACGACTCGGTTGTAAGCGGAAATCATCAGAATATTTTCGTGAGCAATTTCTGTGACGTTTTTTTAGTTTATGTGCCATAGCAAAGACATAAAATGTCAAAAACTAGATTCTAGAGCCACTCAGCTGATCTGGGATCGGTCAGTTGCGTTCAGAAGTCCCTCAAGGGGCTACATACCAAATCTCAGAATCGTGGGATTATTAGGGAAAAAACTGGATTCTAGAGCCACTCAGCTGATCTGGGATCGGTCAGTTGTGTTCAGAAGTCCCTCAAGGGCCCACATACCAAATCTCAGAATCGTGGGATCATTAGGGAAAAAACTGGATTCTAGAGCCACTCAGCTGATCTGGGATCAGTCAGTTGTGTTCAGAAGTCCCTCAAGGGCCCACATACCAAATCTCAGAATCGTGGGATCATTAGGGAAAAAACTGGATTCTAGAGCCACTCAGCTGATCTGTAATCGGTCAGTTGTGTTCAGAAGTCCCTCAAGGGCCCACATACCAAATCTCAGAATCGTGGGATCATTAGGGAAAAAACTGGATTCTAGAGCCACTCAGCTGATCTGGGATCGGTCAGTTGTGTTCAGAAGTCCCTCAAGGGGCTACATACCAAATCTCAGAATCGTGGGATCATTAGGGAAAAAACTGGATTCTGGAGCCACTCAGCTGATCTGTAATCGGTCAGTTGTGTTCAGAAGTCCCTCAAGGGCCCACATACCAAATCTCAGAATCGTGGGATCATTAGGGGAAAAACTGGATTCTAGAGCCACTCAGCTGATCTGGGATCGGTCAGTTGTGTTCAGAAGTCCCTCAAGGGGCTACATACCAAATCTCAGAATCGTGGGATCATTAGGGAAAAAACTGGATTCTAGAGCCACTCAGCTGATCTGTAATCGGTCAGTTGTGTTCAGAAGTCCCTCAAGGGCCCACATACCAAATCTCAGAATCGTGGGATCATTAGGGAAAAAACTGGATTCTAGAGCCACTCAGCTGATCTGGGATCGGTCAGTTGTGTTCAGAAGTCCCTCAAGGGCCCACATACCAAATCTCAGAATCGTGGGATCATTAGGGAAAAAACTGGATTCTAGAGCCACTCAGCTGATCTGGGATCGGTCAGTTGTGTTCAGAAGTCCCTCAAGGGCCCACATACCAAATCTCAGAATCGTGGGATCATTAGGGAAAAAACTGGATTCTAGAGCCACATTTGGGATCGGTCAGTTGTGTTCAGAAGTCCCTCAAGGGGCTACATACCAAATCAACGTCATTTCTGATGGTCATCATCATCGTTGTGGCCACTTGGGACAATTTTCGTGAGCAATTTTCGTGAGCAATTATTTTCCGTGACGTTTTTTTAGTTTATGTGCCATAGCAAAGACATAAAATGTCAAAATAATAAACCTTTATGAAACAATTTGCAGCGTTTTCAAATTCGAATGACAAAGCAGTTTATTGTAATTTAAATTTTGTTTGATATTACTTATTATTGTTACATTTTAGTATTAATTTATGTATGTAGACATAACTGTCTAGATGTTAGTATGCAGGTACTACATAGTACCTACATACTTCGGTTCCCATGCCCAAATCTTGGTGCCTCCTATTTCTTTTTTTTTTGGGGGGGGGGGGGGGGGGGGGGGGACACACACAGAACAGCTGATTTACCTTCATCAAACATCCACTAGAGTGTACTGCCGTCATTTCAACACTCATTCCCAAGGTGTAAAAAATATGAAATAGGATTAACGGTGTAAAATAGCGGTGTACATGTACGGTGCACAATTAGGGTGTAAATCTTAAATAAGAAATATGTCCTAGGTATACAATCCCCATTCATTCACCAAACTCAACATCACATCTTACATCAGTAGATCAGTGTTCGGCCATTTTGCCCCTGGTCATTTCAAGAGCCAAACGACAGTAGTGGCACGTATGGTTTGACTGCCTGAAACATCACTAATAGCCCTCCATCTTATTAATACTCAAAGGACTTCACCAACAGTGGCCATGCCAGTGCTGGCCAGGGTCAGGAGCGTCTAGAAACCAAGATTGAGAAACGCCGCCAGCGCATTCTCCTGAGAGTGTTGTGACTTACTTGGCAGGACTCGTCAACCTCTTTTCCTTCCGCTTTCAACTGACAACAGAAGACTGCGGTATTTCACTCACCGATTTCATTCTAAATTTGACTGTTTATTCTAGAATCAAATTAAGTCGATACCGTAGAACGGGGTTACTTTACTTTTGCGGGGTATAAGTGGTACTTGACGTCATTTTTCATATTTTTCAAATTTTTGCATTACCTACTGAATTTAGGAAAACAGCCAAGGGTGGCATTTGATACTTGATTATTGCCTAATGGATTTTAGTCATGACAGCAAAAACAACCACACTTCTTCTTCTTGTTTGATAAGGTTTATCAGTTCTGTATTTTGACAACAATTGGGAGGTGTGCTGAAAACTGTGTTTCTCACGGCTTTCCAGGCTTCTTGACTTCAATTTCTGGCTTAAGTATGGTTTTAGCATTGGATAACAGTGATATTCATGTATGAATTAATTAGATCAGGTGTTATCAGGATCCAGAGGGTAAGGTTATATGAAAGTGGGAAGGTAAACGGGGCAACAGTGGTACACCTAAAAACCGGGGTTTTTGTCAATTTTCGGTCATGCAGGATTTTTTCTCTCTATTGTTTCAGTTTTCGATCATGAGAAAGTACAAAAGAAAATTGGGATCACGGCCTTATGCCAATTTCACCGAAGAGACAATGAGAAATGCTTTGGAGGATATCAAGAGCGGTAGGCTTCAGAAGAGAATTTCTAATTTCTATTTTTAAAAATCCCGGCTACAATCTGGACGGGGTAACATTAGTACAGAGTGTGCTTTTAGGCCCTAGAAACAGAATAGAGCTGGTGTACCACAGTTACCCCGTTTGATGGGGTAAAAGTAGTACAACTTCGACGGTTCACCACGGCCTTATGGGTAATGATAAGGACCTGTAGCTTAGAAAGTACTTCACACATGTTTTTTAGTTTCACCTGTATGAATTTCAATGGGGAATCTTCATTCCTTCAATCAAACACCTATAAAAAACCATGCAAAATGTACCATTGTAACCCCGTTCTACGGTACGCATTCGGTCATTCCGTTGAATGGTCCTCAGGAATCAATTCTTTATGTAAAATATAGAGGACCTTTTCTGTTGTCGTCCCGCCTGGCCCCTAGCTACCCACCTTTATCTTTCCGCCACCCAGTGCAGGTACGTCTACCTAATTATTATATTGCAGAAAAACAGTATTATGTTACCGAAATTCGCCAAAACTAGTTGTAATTAGCTATAACAGACTAGTGTAATCTCGTCTACAGCCACTCCTAGAGAGATTTTACCCGGATCAGTTTTTAGCATAGATCATTGCTCACTACGCTCACATCTCAAAAATACATACCTAACATCAAGTAGTCAATCCCTTTGTAAAAATTAGTATCAGGGTGGCGGAACGATAACAGCGGAGGGCCTGGAGGGACAATAATGGAAAACGTCCAATATAGATTAGTTGGACAAATGTATCAGAATAATGTGTATTTAGGTGATCTAAATGCTTGCAAGCTCACATCTTAAAAAAAAAAAATCCTAAATCAATCCTTTTAGTAAAGTATAGATTAATTGAACAAAAAAATCGGAAATACGATATTGAAATACGACGCAAAAATTTTCGTTCTAAATGGAGTTTGAACTCGGGATCTCCTGCACCATAGGCAGCTACGTTAACCGTTCAGCCTCGGAGGACCTTGTACAATATTCATTCAATTACTGTGCTTAACTGCTGCATTGGGGATGGGCTCGGTAGTGCGGGGTCTGATCGTATGCTCTAGAATGTGTCGAGCACTGGCATCGTTTTTCTCAATTTCCAGACACTCCTGCTGGGGTCCTGCCAGTCTGACAGGAGGCATGGAGGAGGTGGGGCGAGTACCGTACTGTCAGGCGCCAGTGCTTCAACATTCTATATATTGGTTGTGGATGGTGACGAGACTTGACGGTTGCCTCTGGCAAGAATTGGGGAAATTCACAGGGATTTGATTTATGGGCTCATGACCTCTTGGCAAGGTGAGTGTAACACCCAGAGGTCGTCCTGTTGGTTGTAAAACCGTCAGGCATATCCCCAGATGCAGCGTATTCAAGAATCGAGAAGGAGGAACTACTCCTATCCATCACACTCCCGGGGCTTTCAAGAAGCGGGGGGGGGGGGGGGGGGTGCATGGGGGCAGAGGGTAAGGGGTGGCAGAGTGGAAGAGGGCTCCAAGTAGGCAGGGCAGGGGTATGTTTTTTAGTTTCTGAGTTTTTAAGTTTTATGGGTTATTGCCCATTTTGCCTATTGGAGGGTGGGGGGGGGGGGGGTGTAGGAGCGCCAGGACATTCAATAATATTGGGACTGGGTGGGTCGAAACCACGCTCTGCTACCATGTAACAACAAGAGTTGAGGGAAAGAGAGTTCCTCCTTCAAAGGTGAGAGGCGATTAACCTGCTACACCCAGAAGTCGTCCTGTTGGTTGTATAAACCATCAGGCATATCCCAAGATGCAGTATATTCTAGAATGCCTACTTCACACTTCTATCTATCACAGACAATGCCTCAAAGTGCAGGCTTCCCCACAAGTTGCTGCCGTCTGTGACTCCGCATGTCATGGCTCTGCATGACACTGTTACATTTTTCTGTTTTAACCTTGTAAGCACTTCTTTGACGTGGGTTTTGTGCTGAGCTACTGTTGGTGAATATACTAAGAGGTCATCTAAAAACCGGAGTACGCACGTCCTGTGTAGGTCCCCGAATATTTGTTCTTGGAGGGCTGATAAAATTTACCTACCAGTGGAGAGACCAAAAGGGGTGTGAGTGAACGTGTAAGTGCCAAATGAGCATTAAATGCTACAACTTTTTGGCTTTCTTTCGTCAGTGGTAGTTTATGATATGCACTGTTCAGATCTATGAGTGTAAAATATTAGGCATCGTGTAAATTATTCAGCAGGGCTGATATGGTGGGTAACGGGTGATCGTGCCTTCCAAGTTACTAGCTAATTTGCATTGGCCCGTTGACTGCTGTGGCTATCTCCCAGAAGTTGGTGGTGGTGGAGAAGGGGTGGGGGTGGGTTGAATTTTCCGTCTTTTTTTTCTATTAGCACTGCGCAGGGGACTGAAGGGATGGGATGCCCAAAGACACGTAGGACTTTTAGGTTACCTATTACACTCGGTAATGCATTGCTTGGTGATAAAGGACGCCATGCCAAATGAACACTAAGGCTCATAGGGTACCTCTTCCACAACGGTTTGAAAAGGTCTTGAATCAGCTGAAGGCTCGAATGTACTGTGTGGAAGAGACAGCCGCTCGTACTGAGGTGGGCTGATCCCCACTCCTCCTACGCGGTGTTGGTGAGTAGCTAGCCTTGTTGTCCCTGTTGGTTGATTGGGCATCCCCGTGGAATAGGTGATCTTGTCCTGCGTGGAGCGGGGTGGTGGATCCCTCGTTTAGCCCTCAGAAGAGTCCTTCTCCTACCTGTGGGGGAGCCTTGTAAGGAGACTCACACCCCCTCAGTTTGACCATTGAGTTGGGGAAAATCTACACACTTGCTCCAATGTCAACTAAAAACGGACTTGCAGCTTACAAACAATTTGTTGGATGACTCAAACCTCACCAAATTTGAGCTCACATTCGGCAGAGAGCAGAATCATTGAGAGAAATGTTGAATTTGATGTCTTGGCAAAGGTGAACGAGATCAGCAGTGTAGACAATCTGGGGATGGAGAGCATCTTGAAACTGTTTGAGCCACTGGTTGAATGGATGACACGAACATTTGTCTATTACAGACATCAAACATGGCGTCTGCAATGTGAGCCATTGCTTCAGATGATTTGAGGCCAACAGGCCAAAAATCATAGTTGCATGTCCTGGGGTAACGCATTGAGCCAAAAAGTTTCCTCAATATACCTTCACTTTCACGGGATACCTTTTCTATGTATTGCACATATCGCATGAGGTGAGAAGGTTTCTGGTCTCTTTTGTGGTGAAATCCGCACACTGTACAGCTGTTTGGTATGGGTGGAGAGGGGGCTCAGCACCGTCTACTCATTACGTCAAATCATTTTCTTTAAATCGGCTTTTTGGCCCAGCCATTGAGTTTTTTTAGCCTAACATTTATGATCTGCGGTTTTCAAGGACGTAGAATCTTATTCTTAGATCGAAAATTGAAATTTTCAACACTTGAAAGATACCAAGTGTCTAGAATATTTGAATTTTTACAGTTTTGCATCTACAGCTTATGATTTCAGTTGAGAAATTGTTCCAATTGCATTTTCAATAACCGTATCCTTGTTGTATTGATTTTAGGGCCTTCTTGCTGTGCTGGTTCCAGTAAGACTGTCTCCAATGCCAGAACCAGTCAGTAGAACAGATTCACCTAAGGGTATTGAATTACCTTTCCCACTGGAAGATACAGACTTCAAAAGCATGAAATCTTACATTGATGATTTTATACGAAATCAATGGACGATAATCTCCAACGATAGCTCGTTTTTTGATGAAGTGGATGAACATTATACTAGATTCCCAAATACCGGTACAACAAAGATAGTTACCAGGTTGAGCAGAGATATTTGTCACTGTGCTGGTAAGATGATGTCCCCTTGTCCTGACAGGTGCATATATAGTTGTTATCTGGTAAGTAATTCTTATAGAGGCCAGGTGAAATGGCGTTACGAAGATGATTGCAGGGATAGAACATGGGGTGACTGCAAATGTACTGATGACAAGGACTCAGCTAGCTGCTACCAGTACGATTGGTTGAAAAACTGTTATAATAGTACTACAGAAATTGTACCTGTTCACACCTCTTGCTCACACTTCACCGTTGACAAAGACAGTTTAATCGAAGGATATAAATTAATAAAGATTCTCCTAATGGAACCGCTTAAAACTCATATACGAGTAATGTCATCACGTCTCATATCCCTAGAACGAGCATTTTTACACTTAAAGAGGACGGCAACGATTGGTCTTCGTGAGATGTGTTCCGGTGGGAACGACTCTGAATGCATTACTCAAGCAAATCAAATCTTTTCCGAGGAAAAAGGGAAGTATCTAGAACGAAGAAGGAATATAGCTTTAGAGCTCATAAAAACCCAAACCCACATAGAAGCAACCTCTCAAAAGGTTGCACAACTTCAAGAGAAGACATTAGCCAAGATAAATAGCTCTCTCAAGAAATATTCGTGCTGCTTGAAAGTACTAGATTTTTCCCTTGAGGGGTACGATTGTACTGATGAGACCATTGCCAGCGTAAAAGGAGGTAAGGAACCTAATTTTAGACAATGTAAGATTTTAGCATAATTTTATATCGTTCCAACGAATCCCCATTATGTCGGAAGAAAACTGACGGAGTTATATTTCCCTAAAAACGGATCGTTGTAAGCGGAAATAGGTGTGACTTTTTTTGGTGACGGATGAAAATTTGATATGACCACTGGCACATCCACCCCAAGAAAATTTAAAATACCATCCAGGCTTGAATAATTTAGGAAAATGGCGTAAAAAATCACATATTAGCTCTGGTTGGTTTTGAAACCTCAGCAGAATTTCGAAGGGTCAACTTTTCTGAGCGTGATAAAGTATCCACTGACCAAGCTCGAACTATACAGTAATGCCACCAAAAACTATAAAGCCAATTTTTGGAGTCTCAGGAGTCTACCTGAAACCTTTCAAGTAGATGATATGGAAATTATACCATTTGATTTGCCGACCTGAATACCATGGGAAATGGATACCAAATACATTCTTTTTGAGAAATGGCATTATGTCACTGATTTAGTACTGGACATTGTCTGATGCAGTTTAAAAAGCTAACTACTTGAAACGTCTATAATATGGTGTTGTGCCGTGGTGCCACCAAAAACAATACAACCAATTTTGGGGGTCTAAGGAGTTTATCTATAAAATTTCAAGTCGATAGCTTCAAAATGTCTATTTTTACTTGGCGGTTATGCATTGGTGCTACCATTTGGCGCCGTGGTGCTACCAAAACCGCTAAAACTATTCAGCAAACTCTAGGTGTCTAAGAAGACCAAATACAAAATTTCATGTCAATAGCCACAGAAATGTCTATTGCTTCCGAGTCTACCTATTGGTAGTGGAAGCATTGTGTTCACCTTCGGAAGAAAAACAATTTTTGGTCTCCAAAATCAAAATTTCCACTCTCATTTTACGTTTTTGACTATTCTAAACAACTTTGGTTCCGTATGTATCTATGTGTGTGTGTGTGTTGTAGTGGATTTATGTATAGTCTTACTGGGAGTTGGTATTCCCAGTGGAATATCTCTAGCTACGTTGGACATGTGTTAGTACGGGCTTGACCCTTGAAAGAGGTCTTACGAGAGGTACGAAAAAGTACCGTAGTTATCTCGTATATCCTTGTGTTCGGAAGGATATGGTGCGTGTGAGCCACGGGGTAATGTCTCTCCGAATAGGTCTGTGCAACGCTGATCTTTTGGGGTTTCTCCAATTTGAGAATGGAAATTCCCGGGCTTTAGGTGAATGTTCTCCTTTCCGTACATAACGGGGGCCTGAAGGTACTGAAAAGTACTTCTTGGTTTGTGACTGAATTAGTCTGGAAAAGGACCGCTGTCTTGTGTATACCCGGTCGCCAAGGGCGGGTGTATCTCCTCTCGTGAATTAAACTCACAAGGGACCCTTTTTGTAGGGGTTTGATATCGCTGGGCTGTGTAGCTTACATCTGCTGGAGGTGTGTACGATTGTGCCGCAGAATATGCTCGATCCATCTGTGTTTCAAGAAAGTGAGTTGGGACAATATCTGTCGCGGTCTCAGCGTGTGAATCACGCGGCTTTTGGTCGGCGAACAAGGCCGGATTCTGCCCGTTAGCGTAGGCGGCCCTGCGCACGGGAAATGCCGGAACTACACCCGTTCCCTTCGCGGGAAGGAGGGTGACCTTGTCCGTCGGCGCCGGCCTGTCTGACGCTGGGCTTAGAAGGATCAGCAGACCGCGAAACCGGAGTTTCTGTCGTGCTGTCTTCATATATGCTCTCCAAAAGGCAAAAACTAGGTGTTTGCTCCATTTGGAAGAGTTTATTTAGTTCTGAAAAGAACTAAATTCGGGGACTCGCTTTCAAATAAATTTGAAGGGTCCTCCTGGGGTCAACTACTTATTGAACGAGTGAAGCCTTTCGATACAGTAGGTCCGCCGAATTCGGACGATCGGCTGCTCCGGGCTTTCTTGAGATCGTCCGGCTTGTCCCAGCGGGCGGTTCGCAAATAAATCTACAAACCGGGTGGCAAGACTTTCTGGAACTAAACAGCGTTGTCCGTGTAGGAATGCTGTTTAGCGTCTCGGCTTTATACAAGACTAGAGTGAGAGCAATACTAAGCGTAGAGCTCGATCTAATCTAAGTTCTGGTAGTCTGGAAGGCGGAGTAATCTCGTGTCGTGAATCTCGTTTTCAGCCTTGTCCTCAATCAATCCCAATGGAGTTTCAATCGCAGTAGGCTGGAAGGCAGAGGTTCGTCAAGAGTCAGAAGGTAGCTTCAAGATCAGAGGTAGAGATCAGTATGAATTACTGGGGCTGAAGCTGCTATATTTATACTCCTCGGGGAGCCAGATGCTGCGTCTGATTGGCTGTTCCGATTTGATCGAGTGCGCTCGAGGTGTCCCGGGGGTGAAACATCTTTTTCTCCCCCTTCTCGGTAGAGCGCGTTTGGCTCGCTTTGCCCTTGACTATTGTTTCAATGTCGTTTGTTTTAAGGTAGTTTTCGTGTGTCAGATTGTCGGCTTGCCTAGCCTCGCTCGTGCAGTGAGCGTTTAGCTTGGCACTTTTTACCTTCTGACGTGTTTATCGACTCGGCGGTTATGTAATTTAGATATTACTTCCCGCGAGTTATCTTGTTTCGTCGTGGGGTAGTCCGACGTCTTAATTACTTTGTTTTGGGAGTGAACTCAATTTTGGTGGCCCTGAAAAGGGCCGGTGATAGGTGGTGAGTTCACCACATGTGTGTCTGACGTGTGTCCGCAATTCCCTGTAAAAAGCTTATTTTCCACAGTTTTCATTCGATTTGGATGGTATTTTCAGGGAATATGCGAGCTAGGGTGTAGATGGTCCCCTATCAGTTTCATCGATCCTGACTCAATACTTCACTCTGCGCATGCGCAAAGATAAATTCACGCCCTAGTCGTCCGATCTTGCTCATATCTGGATGATAGTTGGAGGATGACGATTTGATCATCCCATATCATTTTAAACATGATTGTACAAAGCTACTGCGCATGAGACAATGTGAAATCCTTTTAACAAGCTTATTTTCCACAGTTTTCATCCGATTTAGATGAAATTATCAGGGAATGTGCGGGCTAGGATGATACGGTCCACTATCAGTTTCATTGTTGCCAAATCAATACTTCACTCTGCACATGCGCAAACGTAAATTCTATTAACCATCATTTTCTCACGCCCTAGCTGTCCGATCTCACTAAAATTTGGATGCTAGTTAGGAGAGGACGTTTTATCAACCCATATCGATTTCAACATGATTCTATCAATAATGGCTACTGCGCATGCGCCAATGGGAAATAATTGTAAGGACCATAATTTCCACATTTTCATCCGATGTTGATGACATTGTCAGGAAATGTGCGGGTCGGGTTGTAGATGGCCCATATCAGTTTCATTGTTGCCAAATCAATACTTTACTCTGTGCATGCGCAAGCGTAAATTATATTAGGCTGTAATTTTTCAAACCCTAGTAGTTTGATTTCCAGTTAGTTTGAGTTTATGATAGTTGGGAGAAGACGATTCGATTACCCCATATCAATTTCAATATAATTGTATCATTAATAGCTACTGCGCATGCGCCAATGTGAAATACTTTTAACGACCTTAATTTCCACAGTTTTCATCCAATTTTGATGAATTGTAAGTGAATGCACGGTTTGTAGATGGAGATGGTCCCGTATCTATTTCATCGTTCTCAACTCATAAGTTCATTCTGCACATGCACAAAAGAAAATTACATTGAGTAGGTCATGTTTTCGTTTCTTAATTGACCAATTAAGCAACGTCGTCGTTGCTTGCTGTCACTGATCTGCTACCAGCTCCCCCCCCCCCCCCCCCCCCCCCATTCGTTTCTATAAACCCACATTGTCTCATTGGTTTTCATCTCGGCTTTTCATCGGACTTCACATTTTGGTTATTAAATTGATTTTGTCAATTTTCGGTACTAATTTAGTTGTAATTATTTCACAACGACCTCGGACAAAATGGTACCTATCTCAGGTTTCGCCGAAAGATGAGAGGTCACTTATAGAATGTCATGTATATGTAATGAATATAGCCATGGAAGCTTGGTTCAATGTTTTAAACTCCGTTTCATATGCCACAACGCTTTATGCTTGTGAAGTTTGTAATGAATTTAGGCGCCCCGTGGTGCAATGGGGGCGTAAATCCACACTTAAAGATAGAGAAGGGTGTGACAGTACCATAAGAGATACAACTCGTACTAATAGAATATATGCTACGTTCGGAGAAGATTGGTTTTCCAGTTCTAGGATCACCCATCCATCGCCAAACGCAGACTTTCGAAAACACGGGAAGAAGCGCCCGACGCCCGTTGGGAAACAACGGAGCGACGGCAGCGCATTCCCTTGGATCTCGCGGGAACTGTCACAAGTTTGAGGGCTACCGTATCTCGAGATAATAGAGATTGCAGGTGCGAGCTTTTAAGTCTGCTTTTTTCTTGCCTGCACATACACCTGATTATAATGGTTAGAGCCCAGTTCAGTTTATATCACACTATGACTCAGGTGTTGAACAGAGCATTGCATTGGTGGTTGAAACTTTGTTTCTGGCTCTGTCGTCGAACGGCAGTCAAATTAAAAATAATTGGGTCACCTTCCTAAATAATGTCTTTGAGAATGGGAATGTCTCTCCTTTTGGTTGGAGCAAGACTATCGGTGTTTTCAAGCGTTTTCATTTCCTTTCGATTCTTAAAAGGTGATCCTACGTTATCGGGTCCTACCGACTGCGTTTTAATGTAAGGGTCCTTCCCTCACAGATAAAAACTTTGCAGTTTTGGAATATTGAAAACAATTATTTTGTCTACAAAAACCACTCTGTATTCCGATTGTTCTAATATCAAATTTAATTTCTTTCTCAACATTCAGAATAACAATCCGTTAACATAATTACAATTAAATAGCAATTGCATAGTTATAATCAATGCAAGTAATGAAGTATGAATATTTGATTAGGTATCATTGCAAGTTAACTGTTCGGAATTAATTTTTCCAGAGATGAACACCGCTGTAAGCACTACCACTTCGACGTCGACCACTCCAACGACAACAACTGAAGAATATCCTAGGAATCCCATTGCTGAATATTAGAACTGCGTAAATTGAGCTGGAAAATATACATGTATATCCATACCCAACCAAACAGTATAGATGCCTAAATCAATTAGAAAACTCAATTAATAAAAAACAGTAGGACAGATTTCCGGCACAGGAAACAACGTCCAACTATGAACCAAGTCATATTATGGCCTATTTTAGTCAATACTATTTCCTCATTCCAATATCAACCGGTATTCACACAAATTATTACACAGGTCACGAATTTTACGCAAAGCTAATGAGGATGTTCAGAAGGTTTACTACAAAAAAGCTGAATGTTTATAAACTTTTCGATTGTCAATAACAAGAATATATTATTTAATTTTTTCAAGCCGTTTTTATTTTTAAAATTTAACTCTTCTCTAATATTTTTAACGTCGAACCTTCAAATTACGGCAACCTCAGTCTCGTAAATTTTTATTTATTTACTAGCTGGTTCACCCATGCGTTGCACAGGTTGACTTGAACATTATCAAAAAGTCCAGTCATGCAGCATGACCCCATGAGCGAATTTTTGAAGAAATCTTCGACGTTTCAGTCGCTATTGATCGTGTAGAGAAATTTTAGTTTATGATTTTGATAGACAAACATGGAATCAAATTCTATCTACAGCATGGTTCTAGCCTTAAACAGCATGGTTCTAGGATTGGTTATACAGGTATACTTCCATAAGAGTAGTTCAATCTGAATTTGGATAATGTTTCATGCCAATATTACCGATTTTTACAACTAGCGAACGGCATTATTTCGATTTTTGACTGATTTTTCAACTTTGAAATCAACTTGATACATATTCTTATAGGAAATTTCACGCTGATACCGAATATACCACATGTTAGTATGCTGAAAAAATTATTTCCCAAACAAATCGCTAAAAACAGGCTATTTTGACATTTTTGACTACATTTTTGAAAATTTCAACCCGAAGATGTAATCCGATCATGCTGGCCATCGAACTTGAACTTTCGTTTTGTGTCCTTAACATTTTAAAATTTGTTTGAAGTTTCTAGCACAATTCTACGGACAGTTATCGTCTGGAATGACACATATATACATACATACATACATACATACATATATACATACAAACATACATAAAAAAATGCGTTAAACTTCAGAATATACGGATTTCTGCATAAAAAATTTTCAAAAATTCACATTCTACAAATTTTTGAGGCGAGAGCAATAGCTTAATTTTCTTCAAAAATTCGCTAATAGCCTGTGACCTAAATTAAAGTAATTCTGATAGATTCGCCCACTTAGATTCCCAGTTGGTTCAGTGACGTTCAAAACGCTTTAACATCCTCCCCCCTCCCCTCACCTCTGGATCAGATTTCAAAATTTAAAAAAAAAAGTAGTCTTTGACTTGACTTAGAGTAATCCAAACATATTCCACAATCAAATCCCCATTTCGTGCAGTGATGACAAAGATACCCCCCCCCCCCCCCAACCTTCCCCTGAAACACCCCCTTCTATGGGTTAGATTTGGAAATTTTCAAGTAGCCTGTGATTTAAGTTAGAATACTCAAAATATTCGACAACTCAGATACCCAGTTCGTTCAGTAACGTTCGAAACGCTTTAACTCCCCTACCCGCTCCATTGTGGGTCAGATTTGGAAAATTTGAAAAAAGTAGCCTTTGTCTTGAATATTGGAGTAATCCAAACATACTCGACAATCAAATCCCCGGTTTGTTCAGTGATGACAAAGATACCCCATTCCCCTCTCCTCCCCTAAAACACCCCCTATGGGGCAGATTTGCAATTTTAAACCTTTTAAAGCTTCTCTGGACTTCCACAAATAATTTAAGACGAAAATTGGCCAAATCGGTCCTGCCGTTCTCGAGTTTTAGCGAGACTAACGAACAGCAATTGATTTTAGCGAATTTTTGAAGAAAATTAAGCTATTGCTCTCGCCTCAAAATTTGAAGAATGTGAATTTTTGAAAACATTTTATGCAGAAATCCGTTTCAGGCTATTCTGAATCATATTCTGAAGTTTAACGCATTTTTAGCGAATTTTTGAAGAAAATTAAGCTATTGCTCTCGTCTCAAAATTTGTAGAATGTGATTTTTTGAAAACATTTCATGCAGAAATCCGTTTCAGGCTATTCTGATTCATATTCTGAAGTTTAACGCATTTTTTTATGTATGTATGTATGTATGTATGTATGTATGTATGTATGTATGTATGTGTCATTCCAGACGATAACTGTCCGTAGAATTGTGCTAGAAACTTCAAACAAATTTTAAAATGTTAAGGACACAAAACGAAAGTTCAAGTTCGTCGGCCAGCATGATCGGATTACATCTTCGGGTTGAAATTTTCAAAAATGTAGTCAAAAATTTCAAAATAGCCTGTTTTTTGCGATTTGTTGTGCGAAATAATTTTTTCAGCATACTAACATGTGGTATATTCGGAATCAGCGTAAAATTTCCTATAAGAATATGTATCAAGTTTTCAAAAATTTCAAAGTTGAAAAATCAGTCAAAAATCGAAATAATGCCGTTCTCTAGTTGTAAAAATCGGTAATATTTGCATGATACATTTTTGCCATGAAATTAATAGTTAACAATTTCCTAGCACTCGTAAAACTCAAATTTCAAATCAAATCAACATTATACAATACGATAATTTACAAAAATTCGCTCATACGATCATGCTGCATGACCGGAACCTCTTTATCATTTAATAATGATCAACAGGACATTTCCATTACCAAAGCTGATTAACTAATTACCCGACCCTCGAGAAATTAAGAGGCTAACGGGTGATTAACTTCAAGTTGTGAGTGTACGGAGCCTTCAATTTCCACTTTTTAATTACCAAAAATATAATAATATTTAATGATTTTAAACAAACATTGTTTAACATTGTTTAAAAAACGGCCACAAGTCACTCGGGAAAAAGAACGTTCACTCACATGACGTCCGCCGCCTTTGACGAGTTTGCAGGTGATGGAATCGTTTTCAATAAAACGCAACATTTCAAATTTTCCGTACACAAGCTCGTTTCGCATTAATATCAAAGAAGTATGAAATGCCAGCAGTATAATACGTTAGGTAGTTGAAAAAGTGACAAGAAATCAGAGATAGTAAGCTCTTATGGGCGGCTCTACAACTTGTATTTGAATGTTATTCAAGTGACAACGACCTCAAGTGATAAGGAAAATAATTATTCCTAGAGCTGGATGAAAAACGATGTTGCCAAAGTGCTTTCATTCAGCCAACATAGAGATTAGGTAACCTTGGTAGGTAGGTAATGGTACCTACCTAACCAAGTTTGATAACCCGATTTATACGTTTCCTATTGAGAAGTAGAGATTTGTATGTATTTACTTCTTATCTGACGAGATTTCCATAGTTCTGTCACAACCCTTCCATCAACTAGTACCGATCCTTCTTCATATATGAATTTTTTGGACCGTAGGTATGATACCCTACAGTAGCGGAAGATCTACTGTTTAGGCCACCAAAAGAGTAGAAAGATTAATATGTTTTATTTCACTTCACAGGTTTCTAATTTAAAAAGATTTTTGAGCGCAGGTACCAAGTGGTTTTTACTCTCTCTCATCTAAATGTTTATTCAAAATTATATAAATCAAACTTCAGTGTTTTAATTTAGAAAAAATCAACTCCTAATCGCGATCAGAAACAGCTGTTGACGTTGTTTAGGTTATGATCCCAAGCTCCGGGCAGCCGCTTTTCTGTCCATTATGGACAAAAAATGTTCCATGTTGATGGACAAAATGAAACTTTTCGTCTAACCAAACCATAACCAGCCACTGGGGTGATTACTTTGACGTCTGAATTCACGTGGTGAAAGAATTCGTTAAGGCCTGTTTTCCTAGCGACAGGTTTTTTGCGCCGTTGTCAACGTGATACGCCGGGCGTTCAACGTCGACCACTTCCCTTGAATTTAGTTAGGGTGTTTTCCTAGAGAGCGCATCACGTCAGCGCAGAAGGTGTTGCGTTGACGCGACTGGCCCAACTGCTCGAGGAGGAGTCAACAGCGCAGTACGCTGGCGCGATTCCCTTGAATTCCGGTGTTTGTGTTGTTCCAATTTTTGATTTCCGAGGTTTTCAAGATGTCCCAAAGCGGGACACCTTCTTGAGACACCCCAAACCTTTCTCTGGTCAGTCTGAAGTATCTTTGGAATTTTTCTTCATAGTCAAGCAGATGATTTTTGACTAAAACGCTGAACATTCCTTAATTTCTGCGATTTGACAATACATCACTCACACGTTTCCTTACTTTGGCATATTTTGTTAATATGAACTCTTCTTCTTCGTCACCATCTATCATTTCTTTAATTATCAATGTAGCCATTACATTTCTCTTTCTCATCATG
This sequence comes from Adelphocoris suturalis, assembly GCA_030762985.1. NCBI lineage: Eukaryota > Metazoa > Arthropoda > Insecta > Hemiptera > Miridae > Adelphocoris > Adelphocoris suturalis. The sequence continues at coordinate 1,740,082 of CM061043.1, read as the reverse complement.
TTCTCCATTTCAGCAGTAGGTAAATGTATTCACACACACAAACACGTGCTGCCTTCAACACTATTCAACGCCAATTGAACAGATAAAACACGCCGCTAGGAAAACACTTTTACCCAGCGTAATTTACTTCACGCTCCTGCCGACGTTTTCCAGGCAAATTCGGTTCCTGCTTCGCAAAATACCTGTCGCTAGGAAAACAAGCCTTTAACGCCGCTCTTAATCCCCTGTCTCCCGTTACCGTTTGGTTAATTTGACGGGACATTAGCTCAGGTTAGTGAAAGGTTTATCAATCACATTTACCCAATGGATAAGGGGGATTTATCTGAGGGATAGCGTTATCCTCCAGATAACACAATATGGGGTGTTAATCCATCCCTAGTTAAACCTTATCTGGCGTTTTAATTTATCTGGTCCCTGGACGGCTGGATAACTATTATAACTGGAGGTTAATGAGATATCTAGAGCTTTCTAACCTCAAACAAGTTTATTTACAAAAATCTTATTTGAATCAAGTTTGATTGTCTTTATTTTTGTACCTTCCAATGGATATATTTGGGGATTTGCCTTCAACAAGCAGCAACGGCGAAGATTCTATCGTAGCATAATTCGTTGATTGGAAAAGAAGACCGTATATAGACCGTGTAGATCACTAGATCACCTAATAAAATGGAACGAGTGCGTATTTTTATTGAGGTTTTGGTTAGACGAAGATACCGTTCTTTACTTTATATCACAGATCGAAGATGAAATTCAGTCCACAACTTACTGATCACAATAATTCGTTCATAATAATTCAGGTTGCAATATCGCAATTCGTATATGCATTTCTCTCTTTAGAAATAAAGCAAATAGCAAATGGCAAAAATGTGGTGGTTTCTTATTTGCCGAGCTTGATAGCATGATGACACTGTAGTGTTACGGACGTCAGACCCGGCTTTTTTAATAGTCGGTCCATGAAGAAAATGTAGCTCCTACTCTATTCTGTGGTAGCTCCATATGTAAATCGCCTTTATTTTGTCACCTATGGACACCAATGAGAATGCTAACGGTGCTATCTCCCAGACAGAATTTATCTGAGGGATAATTTTATCCGCTAGTTATTTGTGCATTGATAAACGACTCACATTCTTCATCTGGAGTATAGCGCTATACTCAGTATAGCTATCCTGCAGTTAATGTAGATAATTGATGAACCGGCCCTTAGTGTCCGAAGTTACTCCATTTAGCGTCCGAAGTTCACTCTATATTTCATGGAAAAGTTCTTCATTTCTATGGAGATGATGGTTCTATGACACCATGAAACCCATACTCTAGATAAACTATAAACAAAACTGAATTTTAACTGATTCTCACTGTTTAATTCTTGTTTTGGTTCATATACTCAAGCATGAGCAAAGTGTTTACATACTAATGGCAATGTTATCTTCAGCTGAAGCACTCATTTGTTTTTACTCGTTCGTTTTGGGAGGGTTGCGGTTTTCCGTGATAAGTGAGTATTCTATAGCCACCTGAGTGCTGTCCTTTTTTCGTAAGGACAATAGTCAAGTACAAGTACAAAACCAGTAAAGTAGGTCACAAATTGAGCCCAAATAGGAACAAAAAATTCACGAATGAATAGGTGATAATTGAACAACAACGAATCAAACAGGTTGTGATGGATAGGAGTAGTTCCTCCTCGATTCTTACAAATGTTACATCTTTGGGGATATTTCCTGGGCTATCAGCGTTCAGGATATCCTCTGGTTGTAGCAGGTTAATCGCCTCTCCCCTTTGAAGGAAGAACTAGGTAATACATTTTCATTACCTTCCAGTGTCATAAGGTAGAGATAAACCCACCAATTCACATTTTAAAAAACTTGAGTCTTCAGAGAGTTTAATTTTGATCAAAGTCCACTTCACTTTAGTTCTAAACTTCTTAGCTGGAAGAGTTTAGATTTATGCTGAGAGGTAATTGAAAAGGCGAGTCTGTACAGGATCATTCGTCAATGCAGTCGTAAGGTGAGCAGCAGAAGGGCGTAAACTATGATTGCCCCTGGTGGGTTACCAACCTATTGGTGAAGATCACAGTATCTCACGGTAGTGTCAGTACACTCCGAAACGGACAGGAGGGAAGTCAGAACATATAGTAACTTGGAATGGCCAGAATCACGAGGCCTCTAATGTAGCCCCAGCAGTTCTGAACCCAATTCAGCCCCCTCAAAATTCTAACTGCTCTTTTTTGAAGCTGAAAGACCTCAGCAGCAAGACAACAGTTTCCCCATAGCAAAGCAAGCAAAGTACCTATATGGAAAGGAAAGTTGCATGGGATACGGATGGTGACAGGTGACACTGCATGAGCTGCACTGAGACAGGAGAGTCTCGCGGGAGCACACCGAAAGGCACAACTAGCGCTTCTTTGTGGCATTCTGGGCAACTTACAGTACTAGACAGCTGATCGCGTATCATTGGTGATAACACTGTGCTTTAGATTTCAGGTTCAGGCGGGTTTGGTTAAAAACTGTCCCAATCACACCCAGAGATCCTAGCAAGCACACAGAGACGGATGAATTCCTTATTATTAACTCTCGGAAAACGTACATAAGTATAGGTACCTAACAAAAAGAAAAACCTGTATAGGTACCCAACATTACCTAGAAAAACTCCTTAGAAGATGAGCTTTTCCAGCCATGCAACATGATTAAAACTAAACTGAGAACTAAAAGAGCGAACTTTCGTTAATTTTCTCTCCTCTTTTTGGAACAAATTATCGGCCAATTATATACGAATATGTAGGAATTGTACTAGAATCGTCGCGAACACAAAGCTTCCACTTTTTGTTCCGCAAAGAGCAAAATACTGATAGCATGGAGGCAAAAAGAGATCTGCTCTAGACGCTTGACATGAGTGTCAGCGAGGAGAGCTGCAAAAAATGAAACATCAAGATGTATGTACACTCAACACTTATTAGGTAGGTACCTACCTACCTATACAAACTAGGGATGTACCCTACCTATACATATACAAACTAGGTACTTCTTCAAACGCTAAACACTAATTCAATCTCTGGTGGTACCTGTACCTAAACCTATTTTGAGATGGTTGCCAACTGCTTAACGAAATTACTCGTATTAGATCCATTTCGATACCTAACTCACGATTTCTCCCAGATTCACTAAAAAGCAACGAGATTCAAGTGTAAGCGGGAAGCCGGCGAATACACACATCAGGCACCCGGTCAGCTGACTAGTAGCCCGGAATGCCAGAAGGACGCGCTAGTTGTGCCTTTCGGTGTGCTCCCGCGAGACTCTCCTCACTGAGACGAGCTTGAGAACAAGATGTTAGACGTAAATACGCCACGACAATCCATTGTCGAAACTCTCATAAAGGTAATGTAGGTACTATTCGAATGTCCGATTCTGATGGAAGTCAGATTGAGCCTGATCTTAATTTTGAAACATAGAACTGGCTAAGCACCACTGCTCAACAACTTCAATCTATATTAATAAATCGTCAGTGTGTCTATCTGTACATTGATTAGAATTATGACATTTTGAGTTTCTTTTTCGTTTCATGCTATTTGTAGACGATTGGTACCATTTTCTCAATTTTTCTCTGTCTGTCCCTAAGTTTGTACGCTTATCACGGTTACAGGGGTCATTGGACAACTGAAATGAGTGGTGGGAAATGTCTGTATCAGTCCAACTTAAATTATGGGCTATTTGAAGTTTTTAAAATTTGTAATGAACTTAGGCGCCCCGTGGTGCAATGGGGGCCTAAATCCACACTCATAGATAGAGAGAGGAGAGTGACAGTACCATAAGAGATACAAATCGAACTAATAGCATATTAGCTACGTTCGGAGAAGATTGGTTTTCCTGTTCTAGGATCACTCATCCATCGCCAAACGCAGGCTTTCGAAAACACTGGAATTAGCGCCTGACGCCCGTTGGGAAACAACGGAGCACGCGGGAACTGTCACAAATTTGAGCCAGAGAGGGTGTTTTAGGTGAGGGGGAAGGGGTGAAATGGAGTATCTTGGACACCATTGAACGAACTTGGGATTTGATTGGCGAATATGTTTGGATTATTCTAACTTAAATCACAGGCTACTTGAAAATTTTCAAATCTGCCCCATAGGGGGTGTTTTGGGAGAGGAGGGGGGTGAAATGGGGTATCATGGACATCAGTAAATAAACTGGAGCTGATTGGTAAGAAATGTTAGAAATACTCTTACTTGAATCGCAGACTTCTTCAAGTTTTCCAATCTAACGCATTGTGGTGTTTTGGTGGATGAATAATGGACATCACTGAATAAACAGAGGACCTGATTGATTAAATATGTTTAGAATACTCTAACTTGGATCATCAACTACTTGAATTTTTCAAATCTGAACCATAACGGGTATTTCGATGGAGGGGTGGGGGTGGAATGGAGGCATCTTCAACATCACTAAATAAACTGAGGACCTGATTGATAAAATATGTTTAGATAACACTAAAAAACCACAGCCTACTTAGAAACTTTCAATTCCGACGCATAGGGGTGTTTTTGGGGGAGGGGGTTTGGAGAGGGATTTAAAATATCCTTATAATTATATATTATAACTCGTGAAACTTATAAAACTTAAATAGCGTAGGTACTTATTTATTTAAAAAAAAATCGTTTCGCCAGCTAGATTTCTGGTCGGATGACAAACGTGATTTGAGAGACCCGTTTGATAGCCAAGTGGGTGATGTAAATCAAATGGGAGCTGATAAAATGGTAGCGGATGATTAATACACTTGATCAACGACTACCCTATGTAGTTTTATTTGGATATTGCCCCAGAGTTCTTTTAACAATGACCTATATTTACACCAGTGATCCACGCATAAGGGCTAGGTAGGTAGCTGTCTTTACAGAAAAAATAAACCTCTGTGAAATAATTTGCAGCGTTTGAAAACTGTAATTACCCATATAGATGATATTTTACATTACATACACTACATACAGTTTTCGTAGATTCGTACCTATACTTATATATTACATTTTTTCAAGGTTTTTCATTCTATTTCTGCACGTCAACTTTGAAGATGAGTCCATCCAATGCCATTCTTGTTTGTCACTCTAACATGGCTTCGATGTATTTGACTGAAACTCTCACTGGCACTGTTTCTAAAACCAAGCTTGGAGTTCCGAGGTTTGTAGCTCCCCGATGTAATATTAACAGGAAACGTGACTAACTTATGCCGATTAGGTAGGACTTTATTTGGTGTTACGTTTTGAAGGGACTATATAAGTAACAACACACTTCCTAGACAATTTATACACAACTTGGATATTGAATAATACCTAACTAAGTATTTTAGTATCGAACATTAAGGGCGAAATTCATAGACAAAGCCTGAGTGTGTGTGTTCACTCGCAATCACCTAAATGGAGGATCACCCTCCACTCACCAGTTCGAATTCATGGTTGAGTGGGGTGGTTCACTCAACACATTACACGAGTTTGACAGTGCACTCAGGGGACAATCAACACTTTTTCAACTTGAGTTGGCAGCCCTGACAGTATATAGGGGAAGTTGCCCTGGTTTGAGGGAAAAGGGATGGGAAAATTCCCTCTCCCGTTCGGAACTGATCAATAACAGTTCTCAAAGGTTACTCTTTTCTTTGTGTTTTCGCTTTTTATGCTATTTTATCCTTGTTCCTAGACCTCATCAAACAAAGACGAAAGTTATTGGTCTTCCCGCCTGGATCGGGGCAGCCACAAGTTGAATGGAATCCTTGTTGCTTGTGTGTTGGTGCTGATAATTTGTGTTTATTATGTACCTATTGAGTTGTAGTATAGCATTGTATAATTATGTATAGAGTTGTGACGGAAAAGAAGTGAGAAAATAAGAAGATGATTCCCAGTTTTGAGGAACAGATATGTAGTTGAAAATAAGAAGAGTTATAGGTATAATGAGACTTTTGGACAAAAAGAAGACATGAGGTTTTGGGAGAGCTTCAAGCAATCACAATTTCTTGGAATTCTCATTGATTGTACATCCTGATGAATGGAAGGCCTTCCACCAACTCATTCCAGAAACCAAGATGAATCGGAAAACCATGCACTACAAACTTGGTATGCAGAGATCGCATCAAATCAAAGAGCAACCAGCACTTTCAGCTGTGGTGGTTATAAATCCTTTCCATTTATTTTAGGCTCCTTCAGGTTCATAGTTGTCCATGACTGTATCTTTCCCGAATAGGAATAGTTTGCGAAATATATTGTTTTTAATTGCGTAACATTCAAATGGGATCTGTTGGTCACATCAAACATGTACTTAACTACCATTTAGGAAAAGCCTACCTACTGTTATGTGCCGTAGTTTTTGAATAACCGATGTATGCTCTACTATATTAACTGTACCTATATCTACGTGAAAATAATAATAGCAGTTATCAGTTGAAACACTTAAGTTACCTCCTGCCGTCACTCAGGATATTACACCGTTGAGCTGAGGGTGAAACTCAAAGCCATTTTTTGTTTATGAATCCCGTTGAGTGTGCTTTTGGGTTGCACACTCAATGTACCCTCAGGGTCGCCCTCAAATCACGTCTATGAATCGCACAGAGTGCATGAATTCCCTTGTCAATACACTTAGGGGACCACTCAGACTCTATAAATTTAGGGGCCCTAAAACTAAATCCGAACTGGTAAACATGGAACGTCTTCTACCCGAGGTCTGGGCAGCCACAGAGGACAGATGATGCAACACAGCACAAGAGTGCACACAGTAGCGACTCAGACAACCGTCAGAATTGTAGTAGGCACATAACATTCTCCCCACACAATGAACAGAGAAACAATATTACAAAAGCACAAAATATTATACAAGTAGGTATTGAGAAAATTAATTCATAAGCGTAGAAAATAAAACACAAATATAGAGCAATTTGACTTTTAGAATCTTAAATCACTACACATATAGTCTCTCAAATGCTGAGGAGGACGCCGCAATCTACCAGTCGTGTCATTTCTTCATGGGTGGTCAAATCTTGAGTTGGTGGAGGAACAACAGCAACACAACTGTGTTCAGGTATAGGACTTGGCTGACAGGTGTTAAGTTCAGGAGTATTACTTGGTCGAGATTCAGGTGTTACATGAGCAGGGAAATGAAGTTTGATCTTGGTGATTGGTCTCATTCAGCTCTAAGTTGGTTTTTCGAAGCTGGTTCACATGTAGTTTTAGGTTGTAACCATTTTGGAGTTGGATTTAGTAATGTAGTCCACCGAATTTTAAGATAACTCTTCCGATCTTCCAGGTATCTTTATTATACGCGTACCATCGTGCAAGCACTTTGTCATCGATTTGAAAATCTCTGGTTGATGGCAGGTTGAACGAAATTTGTTTGTTCTTTTTTAGTGAGAGTGGCTTGGAAAACATCAAGTTGATACCTTATGCTTCTGTTTAAGTACATTTCTGCTGGGGTTTTGCCGTTTTGGAGTGGTGTTCCACAATCAAAGTTCATACTATTTATAAAAACACAAAATTCGTCTACATAGTTCTTAATTAATTCTTCAAAATTCACTGAATTTTGCCCACCAGTCAAAACCACCCTGCTAATTAACCTTGCACGAGGAGCCTCAAAATTCTCGCAGTCATATACGAAGTGGTCCTATGTCTGCTGGACTGCCGACGAGCATCCACAATTCGGTGAATCCCTCAGCTCAAAACGATGTAAGTAAGCAGCATTCCGACCATGCCCAGACATAACCTGTGTTCACTTGTATGTTATGCTACCTGGCTCCCAGTCTATCCGTTACTAGGGTTAAAAATCGTCTTGTGTGTGAACCGTTCTCCGATGAACTGTATTGATTCTCCCATTCAACCATGGCTTGCCCATAACTGATATTTTTAATATACGATTTCGGAACCAAAAAGAAATCCACTGGCACCATGTCATCTAGAGCAGCCTCCTTAGCAAGCAAGTCTGCCGCCTCATTGCCATCCACGCCGCAGTGGGCTTGTTCCCATTGTAGCGAAAGCTCCCAACCTTTCTCTTTCCATAGGTTTCCAGTCAATCTTCTTATAGTTTCCACTGTACGACCGAGTGCCCTACTACTCCGAAGCTAATCCAGAGAAACCTTGCTGTTAGTATAAATATTGGCAGATCTTTGATCCTCAGAAACTGCTATCTCATCCAGCCACTCGAGGGCACCATTAATTGCCAGCAACTCAGCCTGGTTGTTGCTGCAAATCCGAGTCAGGCGAGACCTCCATGACACCGAGAATTCGCCATTTTCTTTCCTATATACAATATATGCACATCCTACACGATGCGACTCCCATCAGTGTATAGTTCAAAATTGTAATTCTCATCTAGACACACACACACGCACGCACGCACCGTTACACTCTAGGATTCTATAGAATGCCTCAAAACGGATTTCAATTAAAATAAAGATTGAAAATAAAAAATTGATTTGAACATTTTTGCAGCCATTGCAATAGTATAATTCAGGTAGGTACCTACTTGATTAATACACGTCAACCTGATTTATTACAGGACAGCCGTTCTTCTATCGAGCATACTTGTGATTAGTTTCGTATGTCCTCTGATTTGGGGTGATTCGCTATGGAAGATTAGGTAAGTACATATACTTAAGTGTTTAATATAATTTATGTCCCAATTAAAGGTAGATACATAATGTCCCAAATGAACACAATCTTTCTCTTCACAAAGAGACAAGTATAGGACAAGCATTTGGAGACAAGTATTTCGGTGAAACGTACCAAATACTGTAGGTTCCAAATGCAAACTTTCACACTCTAAAAAATTCTAAAGAATCAACTTTAGATATTAAATATCCAAACTTGTTTGATTTGCTCTATGCTATTAACTAAAATAATATTTTGTAGTTACTACCAATTGTAATACCAATTATAATTACCTACCTTACTATAAAATAATAATTATAACATACTAGAAATTGTTTATAACGTTTGCCAAGGGACAGTAAAAAATTAGTGGTTATGACCTGAAGTCATTGTAACTACACTGTCAAAACTCGTTCAATGTAAACGATGGATTGATCACAGTTTGAATCCATTTGGGTTTCACCAAGTTGAACTGAGTTCGTAGGAACGAGTTTTCGACTGAACTCGGATCATTGAAAACTCAGTTGAACCCTGGTTGAACTTCCGGTGACATTGAGAAGAGATGTCTTATCTCGCGAGCGGGAAGGTAGGGTTTTTTTTCACTTATCATTCCCTTGGTCCCTCGAATGCATTTTCGGTTTGTGCTTTTTGTGTTGATTGATGGGATTGTGCGATTATTTATATCTATTGATGGAATCAAAGAAGAAGCATAGGGAACCGGCGTTCTCTCACTTGGAGAAAGAGCACCTTCCTAGACCTCATACACAACCATTTTGATATTCTCGAATCTAAAAAATACGCTAAAAAATTGAAAAAGATCAGTTTTTTGCGAATAAAAAACTAGCAGGAAACATTTTTGTTGGTAAACCTCAGATTCGTATTATACGCCTCTAAACACTGTATAGGACCAAAAATAAAAACTCCACCATAACTTGTTCTCGTGAAACATGCTATCAATGGCTCACGAAGTTCTACATGATAAACATACCTACATCAAAAATTTGTTTGGCTCAGACGGAAAAAGGGTTTCAAATTCTTTGGGTTTGCATCAATCCCATTAAATGATTACAATTTAAAAAAAACCATCTTATGGACGCAAAGAAGCTATGTGCCATTTGCATTCCTACTTGACAAGAGTATTTTTGTTGTTTTTAGCGAATTTTCTCAGAAAATGAAGCTATTGCAATAGCTCCGGAAAAAAAAAAAAATTCTCAATCAAAATCTGTTTGAGGCATTCTGAAATGATTCCTAGATTTTTAAGCTTTTGAATATAACTATATATAAAACGTTCCATAAACGAGTTCGTTGGACAACAATTTTTGAGCACAGTAAATTGGCCAAATTTCAAAAAATGTACAAAAAATGAAGAAAAAAACGTTAAATTTATCTTTAGCAGAATATTACTAACAAAAAGTGTATCAACCATGGAACTTAGTAATTTGAAAATTAAATTCCAAAAGTATGGTTAAAGTTGTACTTAAATGCGATTGTGTCGCTCTCTGGCGTCCCTGAATTGTTTATTTTGGCGAAACCAACCATTCCTAAGTTCTCTGATAAGTTCAAAGGAATGGAATATCCATTGGATACTCGCCCTAAAAATCTCATACCGCCTAGAAAAATCTAAATACCTATGTGAAAAAGTGCTGCCAATTTCATATGCTTCACTAAAAATTGCGCGGCGTTGTTAATTCGAGGCTTTAGTTTTTGAAAACTTTGTTATGACCTTTTATTGAGCTGCTCTTTGGCGTTACACCTCAAAATAGGCTACTTTCAAATTTTATGATTGAAATTTTAAATTATCCATTGTTATGACGTAGCAGTTTTAATGCTCGCTTCCAGTGGAGGAGTCTTAGAAACAAATGGTGCACGTTTATTCAACATACAAATAATTCAATGGTGCCGGTTTTATTCATTAACGGAAACAAAGTGACACCGCAAGGTACCAGTGTTGTTTGAATTCATAAACATTTATGGTGCACGCGAAAAATGGTTCTGAGAAGACCCTTTTGTGTAATATCTCCATAAAAATGGATGTCGTGGAACTTGAAGGAAGGGGCAGATACTTGAATGGTTTGAATTATCATCACTGAATGAAAATAGATAGGTACATACTTATTCAGGTTGTAAATAAAATTATAAAACTAGTAAACAATTCGACTAAGAAAAAGTACAAAAATTTAACCAAGATTTGAGACCCTGAATTATCAGTCACTGAATCTTGTACAGATGTACACTTTCACAGTTTTCGTCAGGAGAGTCTTTAACGTCTTTTTCAAGATAGAAAGACTCTCCATCAATTATGTCTTCATCTTCAAGGAGTTCTCTGACCTGATCTTCGAATTCAGGCTTGTCACTTAAATTAATTCTTCTTTTTCTTTCGTTGGCATTCATTGGTGAGAAAATTCAGAAATGGCTAAGCAAATCAATTATGATGATGATTTATCAACGAAGATTATAGGTAAGAGTGATAAGAAAAGTGGTCATAGAACTAACAAACAAGAAAGTTGAAGAAAAAGTTAGTTACTTGAGGGGGGACATGGTCTGAGAGACCCAAACTTGCTACAGCTGGGAGAGAGCTGCGTCTGATGGACTAGTGTGAGAGAGAGAAAATATGGGGAAACTGGGGCAACATGAACAGAGGTAAGACGAATCAACCGCCGTTTTGTGTACTGAAAAAGAGTGAAGTTTGATTTCTTCCGCATTGGTCGATTGGCTACACTAGTACTACAAACTTTGGTTTGACGCTGCTGAGGTACCATTTTACAATAGCTGATAACAATTGTGGATAGAGTAGAAGTTGAGTTTTACTCGTGCACTGAAAGAAACTCAACTTGTCTCAGGGCAGGATTCATAAACGGTGCTCAAGTTGAGAACTGACTTGTGCTCGCAGAATTTAAGTAACCGCTCGAGTAAGTGAAACACTCCAGATTGGTATTCTTAGAAGGAGTGAGATCGTTACTTACATGAGTAAGCCAGACACTTGCATGGGTAAGTGGGCGACTTACTTGAAATGAATGTCAAGTCGAGGACTGACTCCACACTCTATCACACCGTGATATATTGGAAGGCCTTCTAAAAATAGGTTCATTTCCCACCATGGCGGTTGCGTGGTCATATAAATGGAGAAGAGAGATTTATTTTGACAATTTTACGCCTTCGAGTATAAATATTATTATATCTATATTATTATATAGTAATATCATTATCATTAAAGGCCCGATCACACAGGACGCGTTATAACGCGACGTTAGGCGTTCCAGTAACGTCGTGTTACCGAGATACGGTACATTGCATCACCCCCGTCACACACACGGCGGTACCTCTCAGCGATACTTTCAGTAACGCGACGTCAGCCAAGCGGGTTGTAAAAAATTACAAAATATCGCGCGCTGAGGGCGTTCCCCTCGGTCCTTCTGGTTATCTTCTGGATATTCACCGCTAGTAGTTCATGTACGTCCTCGAAATTTTGTCTCGACATGCGGAAATAGTTCACAAAACGATCTTCATGAGAGCGCAACTCCCGACATAGACGGTGGTATTCCCCAAGCTCTTCCCTCCTTTGATTGATTGGGTGCACCTAATACCGTCTATTCCTGCGATCTACTAGCGCTAGGAGAAGTAGAGCTTCTTCCTCATCAGAGTCAATGTCAGAAATCATTATAGATTATAGACAAATTAGATAAATTATAGACGCTGGGAACCGCGAACCCCTTGAGTAGCACAGACAAGACTGGGTCTCGCCCCCTGATAACGCCCAATAATAACGCGGTGTATGTGACGTTGCTATATCGCCAAACGTCAGGGGGAACGCGCGTTCCTATAACGTCGCGTTATAACGCGTCCCGTGTGATCAGGCCTTAATTCTCAAAGTTTCAAACACTCATCTGCTGTTTATAACTTCGTTGTTTACGTTTCCGATAACAACGCGCTTTTATTCTTGGTTTTTACCGGCATTTAAAGCACCTATGAATTTCGAAAACGGCAATATAGTGAGGCTAGAAGGAAACGTGTATGTTCCTTCCAACGTATTTAAAAAATATCAGGGGAAATCCCAACGGAGTAGTACATACCCTTCTAGATAGTTTCAACCCATTCAACCCTGTGCTCTTGAAGAGGTCTAGCTCGGCAGCCAAGCAACAACGGCGTCTACCGTTACCTGTAGTGGCGTGTTACCGGCTCTGTAGACACTTTGAAAAATGGCTGAACCCCAAACGAATAACACATCACTGTTTCTTGAAGGTCACTGAACGAGAAAACCAGACAAGGGACCTTCAGCGTCCCTACATCCCTGACGAAGAGTTTGAATCTAGTGGGGATGGGAGAACGCCATGACTTCTTAACCCTCTGACCGGAACATCATTTTGTACCCTGTTACATGGAACATCAGTCATAATGACCGCAATTTCGGAAAAGACGATTTAGGTATTATTAGTTGTTTTCTTTCGCTGGAAATTTTAATCTTTGTCAATCAATCATCAATAACTACTTGGGGGGTTATAAACGAGAAACCGTACTCGGCCCCTGAATGGTAGGTACTAGAGTCTCATCAATCGTCATGTGGGCTCCTGGCGAATAATTCGCTTGACAGTTTGTAAAAGTCATTGAAAATTTCTGAAATGCATGCCGCCTAATCTGTTTTTTTTCCCCTCTGCTCTGGTAGTACCGTCATCGAACCTCAAAGCTCTAAAAAGTACTGAACACCTTTTTTCAGTCATTATGGCTCGAAATATTGGACGCCCAGAATAGTGGTTGGAAATAAGGAGGCCAGTGATTCGGGAGATGATTCGAAAATGGAACAAAAAAACCGTTGGGTACTCCAAAAAGCGCATCTATTTCGTCTCGGGTTGTGTCTTTATAACAATCGGAGTTCTGTATTTTTGAACGCATTTGTTCCAATTTTTTATTGGTATGAGCCACGATTTTGTCGACCATTTCTTGCGTAATGAACAAACGCAAAACTTGTTTTGGAGTAGGTTTTGTACCTAAAGCTAGCGCAGGATTTCAATCAATCTTTTTTCCAGCCGTACTTGGTGCAGACAGAACATCCGTCATTATGACCGATACGAAAATCGTGGTGAAGTCGGAACACCCGTCATTTTGACCTGTATCTGAATTATGCTCCAGATGGAATATCGGTCATAATGACCCACTAGGTTTCAAAGAAAAATTAATCACTGCTGAATGACGAGTGACAGCACCCCACCGAAGCTACCTGCGTGGACGCAGTGAACCAACTGAAGCTGTCACAGAAGAAGGCCAGTTCCCTGGTAACGACACTAGTGCCCTGAGCGGTGATTAAGTAAACCATATCCGTCAAAATAACGGATGTTCCGGTCAGAGGGTTAAGAAGTCACTCGGCTGGGCGAGACTCTACCTTGACTTCTTAAGAAGTCATCCGGACTAAATGGGATATTCACCGTGCAATGGAATAATTCAATAGTTATACTAGCCAAATAGGTGAACATTTGAGTTCTGAATAAGTTTTTTTCACATACGGGCATGGTACCACCCATCCCCCCCTCTCATTATTTCTTTCACGCTCGCTGATATATAACTTGGTATGCATGTCTTTGTGACTTGGCATGTTTTGTACGCGAAGAGTCTTTTTTGGGGGGTTTAATCCACTGTGCGACACACTAGAGCGAGACAATCTCTCCCCTAGGACAAACTATGTCGTTGTTGTATGTAAACAACAGTTTTGTAAACAAACTTGTTGCATCTTGTGGTATGGGAATCTCTACTCCTTTTCCAAATCATTATAAGGGTTGTTCCTATAGAATAAATTGTTCAACTTCCTGTATGCTAAAAAAACCACCAGATTGAAAAAAATAGGCCTATGTGATCGTTTAGCAAACAATTTTTATAACCCCCCTCAAACTTTGTCACTTTACGTTTCAAGGTGCGTAGAATCCAAATTTGAAATGTCCGTCCGCCGTCCGGGCCATAAAAGGCCTAAGAATTTACTTAAAAAACCCGTTCTTCCGCACATAGACTCCATTTGGGGTCTAGTTGGTCCTAACGTTTAACCATCCCGATCGCTTTACTCGCATAGATGCTATGGGCCAAAAACGGGCGAAAAAGTGTCTTTTTCGAGGCTTTGAGTGTTAGACGCACGCCTGGCAGGGGGTCACGGTGGGTGGTGAGGGGGGTGAGCGGGGGGTGGAGTGAGAGGAGGCGCGTGGCTGGAGTGACCAGGGGCGTAGCAGAGGGGTGTAGGAGAATGGATATTTATTACTGTTTCTAGTTTTGTTACCTACTTCGAACCGCTTGGCAACAAATAGAACTGTAAATTTACCTAAATTTCACCGTTTCACATTTTCTTGAGATCACAATTTAGCGGTACCTTCGATCTTGACGATTCATCTGCCTGGGGTCTATTTATTATTTAATCAAACCCAGGTATCCCTGAATTCCCGTTTTAACCTTACTCATGTGATTAAATAGGTAGGTAGGTATCAATGAGATGTAATACAATTTAGGATAACGGTTGTTATTTACAAATTCTATTCAATAGTTACATTAATATAATGCATTCGTTTGAACTTGAATGACTATCGACGGCCATGTACAGGTCATTGTAAAGAACGGTAGATTTCGAGACCCGATTTCAATGATTCCGAACCCACTCTAATATTCAGTTGGAGATGGGCCGTTGACCCAGTCGACAATTTGCTTGTCGTACCAGATATAGTCGCCTTTAGGTGATTGACAGTTTTCAGGCAGAAGTGCAGCGAATGTAGAAGCGACAGCACCTGGAACACATAGGTACATACAGTTGACAGAATGTTTTTGGATCACAGAAAAGTTGTTAAAGACCATGCATAATTCCATATACAATACCTTGCTCAATTGTTAAATGTCCTTTATGTTGAACTAGGTCAGTGTCAACAAAACCTGGGTGAATATGATTGATTATTATATCTTCCCTTGGATCTTCCAGAAATTTCCTTTGTTGTATCCTTGCCAAAGCACTAGCAGCAATTTTGGAAGCGCTGTATGCGGATGGCCAGCCCTTCTCCTTGTCGGCCCCAGTTTTTACATCTCTGTAAAAAAAAAAAAAAGTAAATTATGGATTCCTTCAACTCATTAGGTTTCCACCCTATGGCGATCTAGATGGGAGTATAGATTAGGAACTCAAGTGAGAAATTGCAAGTTGTGAATCAACCACATTATCTGCTTTTATATGTACCTACATGTACAAGTGTCTAGAGGCGTTTCAGGGTTCAATAATCGTATTTTAAAAGTAATAAACTTAGTCCTGATTCATCTGCAAAATTATCGTTCATTTATTATTGTTCGAGTTCATGAATAACCTATTTTGTTCTTACTACCCAAATGATCAAAGGAAGAGAAATGTTAGCGCATATGAGAGACATGTGTGTAGGTATGTGTGTTTCAAATAACTAAGTACCTACCTACCTATTATAATAAAATGAAAAACATTACAATTAATAATTAGCTATCGAAAATTAATAAAATAAATACAAATTAATTGCAAAATTGTAGTAAACAAAAAAGGAGATATTGTGCATAACTGGTTGAGTTGTATATATCCCAGAAAGGTTAGATAGGTAGGTATCTGCCTATTTCTACAGGGTGAGCCAATAAACGGGCGACTGTAAAATCATTGACAAAATTAAACAAATGCGTTAAACATATTGGTAAGTAATGCATGCATTACAGGGACATTCCTGATGAAAACCAACCAAATCCATAATAAAAAAATTAAAAAAATCTGACGAGAATAGTTAGAAAACATAGGTAATGGTTTATTACTATTACTCCCTCCATTCACCCTCTTCATAATGAAATTTGAAACTTCAGATATACTTGCCAAAACTAGACTGAATTCACAGTTTATCAAAAAAGGAATCACAAAAATCTGACGAGATTAGTTAAAACATCATAATTTATTACTATTACCCCCTCCATAATGAAATTTCAAACTCTGATATATGATTCAAAACTAGACCGAATTCATAGTTGGAAAAAAAAATCCGTTGAGATTTGTAAATCCTCCACCCCCACCATGGTGGGAAATCCGAAATTCCCAAGGTTCATTGCACAACTAGACTAAAATTAGGATCGAACCAAATAAGAATCACAAAAATCGGTAGAGAATTATAATCTGGGTGGAATCGACAAAAATTTGTCGGAAAAACCACGTTTTTTCGGCTTTACTCCCTCCATTCCTCCTCTTTGATCCTGGAATTCGAAATTTCCGGGGATTGTTGCAAAACTAGACTGAAATTGGGAACGAGCAAAGAAAGAATCTCGAAAATCGGTTGAGAATTGTGGCCTGGGCAGCGTCGACAAAATTTGTCACACACACACACACACACACACACACACACACTTTTTTTTTTTTTTTTTTTTTTTTAGAAATCTCCCCTCAAAGACGGAGGGGGCACGCCATTAAGAAAAAGAAACGAAAAAACTAAATTAAAAAATGGGGAGGACGCCCAGGTTTACCCGACGCCGGCCCTAGGGATTAGGGAAGTAGAGGAAGATGGAGGAGGGAGAGAAGGATGAAAGGAAGTGCCCCTATAAAATGACCACCAATTGAGGTAAGAGCCCCGAAGGACGCGGGTGGTGATACCACGGAGCACTCCTGCCGAGATGCCCAACTCGAGAAGCACCGTGGCACTTTTCCCGCACCACACCCCGCGCCATGACACGGTCGCGGCCATGACCTTGATTTTATTAGGCGCCACTCCTTTTAGCTCAGATATCGCTTGTCGCAGGTCGTTCCTATCATATTTACTTATTTTAGCCCTCCAGGTCTGCTCCATGTCCACGCTGCCACTGACAACTTGGACATCCAGGATTATGGCAGACCCATTGGGCTTGATGGCGACGATATCTGGCTTCTTGCCCCGGTCACTCGGCATATGGTACAGTCTCTCTCTCTCCACATCCCAGCCGCTGGATGACAAAGCACCTGCTATCTGCTTGGCAACCGCATCATGACGCAGAATGCGGCCACCATGAGTCCGTGGACACTGCTGCACCACATGATACAGGTTCTCATTTTTACCCCGACAGGCACGGCAAAGGGTATCTACTGTCCCACGACTACCTCTAGAACACCTCACCGCAGTGGCTAATGTTGCCACGCGGACGGCATGAAAATGTCGGTAGTCGCAGGCCCCAATGCCCTCTGAAGCCCATTCAACCCACTGGGAGGAAATGGGGGATTCAGAGCACTGTCGGAGTTCTTTACCATCCACTGAATCATGCAGAGCAGCAGCGAACTCAGCAGATGAGCTGGGTTTTGGAGCAGTTGGAGTTGCTCGATCGCACCACAACAACTGCTGTCTGACAAAATCAAGGTCAGCGGCAGTGCGGGCGACCTCCCAGCTAGAGCCCCTTAGGGCAAGCAGGCGCTGGCGGCGTATAGATGGGATAGTGGCTGAGAGAGAGACAATGCCGAGCCCACCGGCCTTGACCGGTGCATGGATATAGGCACTTGGGACACCAGGTGGAAAGCCTAGCCAAGAGCGCACAGCAGAGCGTACTTCACGGTCTAACTCAAGCAGCCTCCCCGCAGTAAGCCTGCCAAAGACTAGCCCATAGGTTAACTTTGGCAGTAAGTACGTGCGAAGGAGGCGCAGCTTCTGCTGTGGCTTCAGTGGAGCCTTGGTGACACGAGCTAGTGCTCCACCAAGGTCCACACGGCTTGCGGCAATGGTGGCAACACCCATGAAGTCGACTCCCAGGTACCGCCAGACCTCCAGCACGGATCGGGCAGGGATGGAAGTTTGTCCTAAGACAAAACACTCCTCATCCACTACCTTCACCTTATGCTGGCAGCCTGATGGGACCAAGGAGACTGACCCACACAGAAGGGTTGACCACCAAACCACACCTGGCTAGCTGCTCAGCAAATACGTTGAGGGAGATCTGCAAGCCCTCACGGGTTTCTGCGAGTAGGATTGCACACACACACAAACACACACACACACACACACACATTTTTTTCACAAATCTCCCCTCAAAGGCGGAGGGGGAAAAACCATTAAATTAAAAAAAATAAATAAAAAAGTGGGGAGGATGCCCAGGATTACTCGACGCCAGCTCTAGGGATAAGGGAAGTTGCAGGACTAGGAGGAAGAACAGGATGAAAGGAAGTACCCCTATAAAATGACCACCAGTTGAGACAAGAGCCCCTGAGGAGGCGAGTGGTAATACCACGAAGCACTCCCGACAAGATGTCCCACTCGAGTAACTCTGTGGCGCTTTTCCCGCACCACACCCACAGTCCATGACACAGTCGCGGACATGACCTTGATGTTATTGGCTGCCACTCCTTTTAGCTCAGATATCGCTTGCCGCAGATCATTCCTATCATATTTACTTATCTTAGCCCACCAGGTCTGCTCCATGTACACGCTTCCACTGACATTCAGGATTATGGCAGACCCATCGGGCTTGATCACAATGATATCTGGCTTCTTGCCCCGGTCACTCGGCATGTGATATAGTTTCCCTTTCGACATCCCAACCACTAGATGGCAAAGCACCAGCTATCAGCTTATCATCAGCATCATAACGTCAAATGCGGCTACAGTGAGTACGAGGACACTGCTGCACCACATGATAGAGGATCTCCTTTTTAACCCCGACAGGTATGGCAAAGGGTGTCTGCCGTCCCACGACTACCTCTAGAATACCTCACCGCAGTGGCTAATGTAATGAACCCGGTAGATGAGCTGGGTTTTGGAGCAGTTGGAGTTGCTCGATCGCACCACAACAACTGCTGCCGGACAAAGTCCAGGTCAGCAGCAGTGTGGGTGACCTCCCAGCTTGAGCCCCTAAGGGCAAGCAGGCGCTGGCGGCGTAATAATGGGATGCTGTCTGAGAGGAAGACAATACCGAGCCCACCGGTGCATGAATATAGGCACTTGGGACACCAGGTGGGAAGCCTAGCAATGAGTGCACAGCAGAGAAAAGTTCACAATCTAACTCAAGCAGCCTCCCCGCAGTAAGCCTACCAAAGACACACACACAAATACACCTATGGGTTTTTCCACGGATTCTGTCTTAGGTTGGTCTGAAACGGATTTGTATGCGGTTATTTTTTTGATCAAAAAGTTCTGGTTCTTTTCAATTTGCGCTCAAACAGAGGGTCGTTGAAACTTCTCGGTGGTTTCAGCGTAACTCTTTCTGGTTCATCTGGTTATTTTATATTGCTGTAATATTCTCAGTTCTCGTGTTATTCTGATCAGCTTCGGAACCTCCGAGGCTAATCCTTTCCTAATCGACTCACGTTGCTGAAATTTAATGGAGATCGTTCGGGACACCTCAAAAACAATTACGAGGTTCGGAGGACCACTGAACAGCTGATGGGGCCTCTGAGGCTAATTTCTTTCCTTTTCGACCTTCCTTTTCACTAAGCTTTTATGTTTTGTTGTTTTGACATTTTTAGAAAAATTTTCAACACTCACCTATGTACTTTAAAATTGTGGAGTCCTAAGCTGTAAAGTTGTGAACCCTTTTGGGAGGCACGATGCGCCAAGTTTTGACCATTTACTAGATATATATGGGGCTTAATAATAATTATAGACGAATGAATTAATAATTATAGACGGATGATATGCGTAGAATGGCTATCTAATACAGAAATAGTAAACCTTTGTTAATAATTTGCATCATTTTTTAATGGGTACTACATAACTATAGGCTTCAGACAACGCAAGAATTATTCATAGAGGAATGACTTCCCTGATCACTTTTTTAATCATATTTATGGCCAAATTTAATCATCTATGTCATCGGCCGGAACTGGCCGACTCAGGGATTATTTATTAACCCATCCAGTAGAGTATTTTAACATAGGAAGTAATCGTGGTAAAATCACTCCCCAAAAATGTTCATGGGCTCTCCTTCCATGTCATTGACGTATGCCTGCTTAGCAAAGGACGCCACCTGGCTGAAGTGGTTTTCAAAACGTGATTAATGTTGAGTTAGTTTCTTCAATGCTCATTTTTGCTTTTTAACGAGGTCAATAAATTCGTTTGAAACATGAATTTGTTGAATTTTGCCAATGATTCCAAAATATACACTGAATGTGTAGTATGTACCTACATTGTGAGAAAATTTAATCTTATGATTATAACGGAGATATGAATATGCATTCAAAATTAATGTTAAACAGAACTGTTTGTGGATGAGGATCACACAAAAGTAACTAACTCTGATCATAATTGTCCATGCAAATTGAACTCGTGTAAAGAATGGTCCGGATATTTGAACAGCTTAAAAGTAGGTATTTACCTACTAGATAATACTGGAAGGGGAGAAAATATTGTTGGTATTTACACTCTTAAATATTTTTTGAAACTCTCTCAATATTTTAACTAATCTTAAAAAAAAAATCACAGCTTCAAACAATAATCTGAAGAAGTCAATGTGTAATACTGGGACTCTGCACTGCAACAAATATCGTTGAATGATTTACTTACTTATTGCTGATAATGGATTCTACTTACTCGACATAATCTCGCATTAACTGATCTAGAGTATCTTCTTCTAAATTTGGGTCTGCAAGTTTCTTTTTGAGCTCTTCATTTTTTATTCTTTTGAGGAACCCAGCTGCGCTGCTAACTGTGACAACTCTAGCATGCGGCCTCAGGAGTGGGAAAAGAGCGTTGCAGACGTTCTTTAAAGCATAGTAATTGCTTTTCAATGTTTCTTCGGCTTTCAAAACTGGATCCATTGAGTCATCCTGAAATCATACAATTATGATAACCTGTTTATATGAACACCTGTTTAAAGAAAGTCTGTTTAATCACCCCTTCAATGGGTCGCGATGATCTACTAAAAACCTAGATGTGATAACGTGCGGGGAAATATCTCAGAAGCAAAGGGATTTATATATTTATGGTAATAGTTAGAATTGAGTCTGCACCAACAATTTTAGCGTGGAACACGCTTTTACCGGGAACTAACAAGTGAAAAATATTACAAAAAAAAATATCACAAAAAAAACGAGACGCATATCTTGTTTCTATGCTATTCAACATATGAAGCAGAAATTTGAAATGGAACTTGTTCCACATTACTCCAATGTTTAGCCGAGGCTCAAGATGATAGCAAAAGGGAGCCTGGGGTCTCCACAGTGGGGAGTTCGGTCAGCACAGCTGGTTGCAATGGTGCAGCCAAGTATAGGTCCCCAACTTTAATGTACAATCTCTCTAGACCCTAACTGTAAACATCATATTCCCTGATGTAGCAGTTTGACTTCCTCTTCTGAGTCTAAACACACCAGGACTTGAACAATAATGCTGAGCTGAGAGTTTCACCCAGCCATTTTCCAACCCACACCATGGTTCAGCTGAGGATGAATGATGTTTGACCCTGGGAAAACAGAAACTCCCACAGCCAAAGAAGTTTAGTTATCCAGCCTCACTTAAAGAGCAGTTTAGGTCGAAACGTTCCCCTGTGTAAAGGTATGAAGACGAATTTTTCCAAGGTTTCTATAATTGTGGGCCAGCACAGGGTAACAATGTTTTGTTAATCACTCCAGTTGTAGAAATGTTGCCTGTACCATTGACTTGTTCTGTGAGAAAGATGGTCAATTGTTAGAGCAACCACCAAAACTATGATGCTGCCTGTGTATCTGCAGCAGCTCAAACATGCTCCACATTGAGCAGTCTCCTCTTTCTGTTTCCTACTTTTCTGTTCTACATCCTTTGTGCTATATTATGCTCACAGTTTCCACGATGGTTCCTTAGACTAAGTTACTCTAAGAAGGATAGCACTAGCAAAGCTTGGTGGCTGGGACAAAGTAATGTGTAGACGATGTGATTTACACCTTGCACTGATCCGTTCCAATAGGCGACTCTGTTACCTTCAGGAAAAACTCCCGTAGTCGAAGAGGTTTGGTTGACTCGGCTTCGATAGCCGAGTGGATGAAGTAGGAGGTCTTTTTCTGGGATTCTCTCAGGAAAAGGCATAAGTTCGAATTCTGTCTAGGTATCATAAAATGTGCGGTCCGTAACATTCCCGCAGGACAAGAGGACCCAAACTTTAATATTATGTAATCCCTCCCGAGTCAGACAGCAAACATTGAATTTCTTGATGTATGTAGCATCTTGAATCCTCAATGTGTGAAAACACCATGACAATAATCTCGCTGGACTGTGAATTCTTCTAGCGAGCAACTGCTGAGCCCACAGCCTGCAGTTTGACCCTGTCTAACCCCAAGATAGCTGATATTTGACTCTGGGGAAAAGTTATGCCCCCAGTAAACGCTCGCCAAGGCAGCCCAAGCTCAGGCGAGGTGGCGTGAAAGCCTTGCGTGTAAAGCTGTCGCTAGTGTCGACTCGGGTTGCCTCCATTTGGCTTGCACTCTGATTCCTGTCGGTTTTTCTAGTCAAAGGACCTGAGGCCGCGCGGGACCTGAGAGGCGAGGCGTGGTGGCTTCTCTTTCTGCATCCTCTCATTCATCTTTTGGTTTTTATGCGCATTTACTTGTTTTATTCATGGCGGAAATAGAAGCTCACCCCAAGTTAGTAAAAAAGCACTGGGATAAATTTGCTAAGGTACCTAACCAGTTATCTATAAGCCCCAATCTGAGCCACAGCCTGGTAATCAGCAAGTGTGTAATACCTAGTTATTGAGGAGAGTTACCCCACAGACAGATTAGTGCATCTCTTGAACTGCAGTGCAAGTTACCTATATTTATTACATCCTGATTTTATCCGAATCTTTAGGGAAAGAACTCTTTTGCTAGACCTGGAGATTGTTTTGTAGGCTTTTTTGTGGTAGCCTTCTAGATAAACCTCATAAGAACTAAATCACTCGCGACCTCAGCGATTCGGGATTTGGCATTTTCCGTCGAGGCTTCGAATGGACCATCAGCCACCAAGACACTTGGTGCTGAAGAGATCCAGTCCTCATCAAGATCACTAGGACCACCACCCGGGAAGGAGGAGACTATTGCAGCTGTTCTAAAGAAGAAGTTTGCCCAGAAAAATATTGTTGCCCTCAAAGCAGATAAAGGTAATACAACTGTCATTTTAAATAAGCAAGATTATGTTTCGAAAACTGTAAAATTTCTAGAAGATAATAATTGTTCAAATCTCCCATCTGACCCAACTTCAAAATTTCAAAGATTAGTTCGAAAAGTAGTTAAACAATCAGAAGATAGCCTACTAAAAAATATGTACATTCCAAGTTTTGTAGAAATGAACCCTCATGCACCCAGGTTATCCTGTCTCCCTAAAATTCATAAGGAAGGAGCGCTGATGAGACCGGTGGTGTCTTATATTGGTGCTCCTGCCTACAAATTGGCTAAACAACTCAATATTTTATTTAGAAACGAAATCAACTTTTGGCCTCAACATACTGTACTAAAATCTTATGATTTAGTCTCCAAAATTAAGGACATTCAGATGCCTCCAAATGCTAAACTCGCCTCTTTTGATGTGGTTAGTCTGTTCACCAATATCGATGTAGCTAGCTGCAAAGATGTGGTATGCAGGCTGATTCACGGCTCTAAACTTAATATTTTCGAAAAGGATGAATTGTTTAATTTGATGTCTGTCTGTATGGATCAAAATTACTTTTTATTCGAGGGGCAATGCTATACACAGCCAGGGGTTGCTATGGGTTCTCCGTTATCTCCTCTGCTTGCAGATATTTACATGGATTATCTTGAGCAACAAATATTTACAACTTTTAACACAAATAATCTTCTCTATTGGTATAGATATGTCGATGACATCATCATTCTATGGAAGGGCACAGAAAGACAACTAAATTCTTTTCACGAAAAAATCAATAAATTAGATCCCTATATCAAATTCACCCTCGAATTCGGCGGGAATAAACTAAATTTTCTTGATCTGTCCATCTCTTTAGTAAATGAGAAGCATGATTTTTCAATCTACAGAAAAGATACATATAGCGATATAACGATCCATAGTAGTTCAAATCACCCTTTAGTACATAAGCATGCAGCCTTCCATAGTATGATCAACCGAGCACTATCTATTCCAATGAGTGAACAAAATTTATCAAAAGAAAAATCCATTATCAAAAGCATAGCGGCTAGTAACAGATATGGAGGAGATCTCGTTGATACCATATGGGATAAGGTTCTGAGGAAAAAGAGTAGGGAAAAAGTTTCCAATCTAGCTCGGGAAGATGTAACTTTAGAAGAAAAGCAATGGATAAGTTTACCTTATTATGGGAAAATTTCTGATAAAATTGGCAAAATTCTATCATCGAGAGGTTATAAAGTAGGTTTTAAAAATAAAAATAGTCTTAAAGCATTACTAGGATCCGTTAAGGATAAAATTAGTGTGCAGGATAAAAGTGGAGTTTATAAATTAAAATGTTCTTGTGGCTACGAATATTGCGGTCAGACTGGTAGGAAATTTAGGGAAAGAATAGACGAGCATATGGAGGATTTCAGGGAAAATAAGGGTAAGTCTACATTTGCAAAACATCTTAAGGAATCTAATCATAGTTACAATTTTGATTTGACAGACAGACAGTTTGTAGAATTTCTTCATTTTTGCCCAAAGGGAGGTATGTTGAATGTACTTGAAAAATTCGAAATTATCAAAAGTGACAGGTCTGGTAAATGTTTAAATGAGGATATACCTCAATATATTTCACCACTGATAGGTCCATTTCTGTAAACCTTGGAATTATCCCTTCACACTGTTGAAACCCTATTTAGTTATTTCCCCCCTTTCACTTCATCTGATTAGCTATAATCCCCTTTCACTTTGTATGCACTTAATTGGTTGTACCTCCTGCCCCTTTCTTTTTTCTCGACCAATGGGATTCAATCTCCCTTTCACTTTGTATGCACTTGATTGGTTGTACCTCCTGCCCCTTTCCTTTCTCTCGACCAATGGGATTCAATCTCCCTTCACCTGTCTCTATATAAGCTGTGTCCTTTCTAATGTGTCTTCAGTTATTGTTTGTTACTGATGATGGCCTAACCGTCGAAATCGATTTAACATTGTAACTCTTTATTTTTCGTGGAAATAGACAACGTTTTTCTCTAACTTCCGTTTTTTAAACCTCATAACTCAGCCATAACTCACTACCTAATGTTAAACAATTAAACTTAATACGTACCCAAATTAGGACAGCTGCATTATTGACAAGTACATCTAAGCCTCCATGTTTTTCTTTGATGAACGTGGCAAATGTGTCAATACTTTTCTGGTCATCGATGTCAAGTTGATGAAATGCTGGGTTTAGCCCTTCCTGTTGCATAAAATAGGTGGATATCACTTTTACGTAGAACGCGTTTTGCTGTTACTTGAATACATTTGAGTGAATGAGTATGGTTAGGTACTAGATGAAAATAATAACCTTTTTCAGATCTTCAACTGCCTGTTTTCCTCTCCCTTCATCACGAGCGGTCAGGTAGACGATGCCATCGAATTGGTTACAGAGGTTTCGCACTGTTTGGAGGCCAATACCTTTGTTAGCACCGGTGACCTGTACAAATTCATTGAATACATTCCAAAACTATCCATCCATCGCTATACGTTGCCAGAGGTGCACCAAAGTATCGCTAAAAACAGCCATTGTTAAATTTGAAAAGTGACATCTCTTATCATCTCCTACATTAATTTTAAAAAGTACCACCTATGCACTTCAAGTGAGATGATAGCAATTCTGGCTCAACCTTAGGCAATTAAACTATATTAATATTAAACATAATTTAGGTACCTCTTGAAAAACTGTTGTAATTTTGAGTTTGAAGATTCTAAGGTGTAGTTAGCACCCGCTCGCAATTAGTCAGAAGTGTCATGATATTTTCTTATCTACCTATTTAGGTAGGTACGTACCTACTATCTCTGTTGCAATACCTTGAGCCTATTTGAAAGTCGCGGAGCATCATTACTTTAAGTGTTATTCACGAGTTTATGGTTTTACACGTAAGAAAAGGATTTCAATGAAACTTCTATGTACTTGGGGTATTACAACTGCATTTATAACAAATTTCAATTTTAGGAACTGAATTTTAGGACATTTAGTTGCACTAATCCGCCAAATTTAGAATTTATTGGTAATATAACAAGCTTTATTTACATTGGGTGAATACAAAGTATCTGTCAATGAATTAATTACGAATTCAAAATGCAGCTCAATTAATAAGTTCTATTTTATCATTGAATTCAATATATTAAACAAGCTCTTTTAGTAACTTCCTATAAGTTTGGATTTAATCACTCCTCAGCGTTTAGTTGCATCTTATTGCTAAACAATTCAAAAACTTCCAGAAACGCTGCACTATCAACTGATGATAGAATTTTCGTGATTTCTATCTTGTATTCACATATATTTTTTTTGGAATTGAAGCACTTTGTGCACAAAAATTGTTGTGTAAAACAAACTTTGTCTAAATTGTAGGTATATTACTTTATATTATACTTTTATAATACGATTGAGTGATATTGTCCAGAAAAAGTTATTTTCGCGTGGAAGTAACAACTGAGGATAAACCTGTAAGAGAGAAAGTCCACATAGGTACCTATATGAATTTGCATGCAGTAAGTCTAGTAAATAGTATAATAAACCTAGTGCTCCTCAGTTCATCGGTAGGTACCTATTCGTATTTATCGTAGTTTTTAACGTTCTGATTAGTTATTTGGATAATATTTTTTCTAAGTAGTATTATGCTTTAATAATCCATAGGTAGGTTTATGAATATGAAAGCGTCCGTGATTTCGGATCATTACAAAAAGCCATTGAGCACCTACTTACTTATATGAACGTTTGACAGTTTATTAACAGTCTTCGTATACTCTCAGCAACAAGCACTAGAAATAAACACTAAAACAATAAAATAAAATAAAATCCTCGACTGTTGCGCCTCTATGAGAAATGACTCAGCTACGCCGCGGCCTTAATGATAAGTTATTTCAACGTATTGCCCAACATATTTGTGAAACTTTTAATAACATCGCTTACCACTGCTACTTTTTGGGACATGGCCGCCTGTTCACGATGTTTGCGACCCTTGAGACAGAAGCGGTGAATTATCTTATAAATTCACTGTCAAAGCGACTGACGCTAACCGAAAACTGAGGAGATGCAGCCAGAAAGACCGGGTTTTATGCAAATAGTCAAGTGGGCACTTGTCATTCCCTTATCTTCTATCTCCTTTTTATGGCTTTCAGACTACTGAAGATAGTGGGGACCTGCAGGTACAACGCATTGTGCTATCTACTTATAGGTACTTACAAACATTTTGATGTGTGTTGAGGGATCATAATGTCATTAGAAATGGTTTTTCTCAATAAAACATCTGATTCATAGTACTTTAAGGCACGATTCGGAAACTACCTTACCTTTAGCTATTTTTTGGGAATTTTCCTAGAAAATGAAATATTTCAATGGCTCGGAAAATTTTAAAATCAAAATTTTTGAAAAATTTCTTCATTGAAATCCGTTTTGAGGCATTCCGAAACGAATTCTGGAATTTAACACTTTTCATATATATATATATATAATGGGTGTGTGTGTCTTCCAAATGATAACTCTCCTTGAGATTGAGTTAAAAATTCCGTTCTTGCGCCAAAAAATCAAGATTTCCAAACGAAAGGATGAGTTCGTTGGCCAGCACTTTCTGAGGGCATTAAATTGGTCACATTTCAAAAACTACGCTGAAAAAAAATCACTAAAAATGGCTAAAAATCGTTAAATTTATATTTTTCAGCAAACTATTGCGCAAATAAAGTATACTTAATATGAAATAGAATATTCATAAATTTATGTACAAAATTATGCTGAAAAATGTCCTTAAATTTCATTAAAATTTGCTTAAAAAATCAATAAAAACTGCAAAAAAGCTAAAACTCCAAAACCCAATTTTGAAACCCAATGAATGCGATAAAATTAATTAATGCCAATTAATTATAAATTAATGCCATACAATTAATAGTTAACTATTTCTATGCACTCAAAAAGCTCAAATTTCAAAGCAATTTCAAATTCGGTAATTTTCGAAAATTCGCTCATACGATCATGCAGCTTGACTGGAACTTTTTTTATTGAATGATATTAGGTACTTATTTGCCTACTTGATGACTCAAATATCTCTAAACCTATTAAATAATGAACTATCCAGTAAGCTAGATGTGGTATGGTATTATTATTATTTTATTTTTATTTAGGTACCTATTTTATTTTATTAGTATTATTGTTATTTTTTTAAATTTATATGTACCTACTACTGAACGGACTTTGTATCAGCTGTGGTTTAGAAAGTCGTTTTTTAAACGAAAACAATATATTTTGTACAATACCTTCTTATCATTGAGTCTCATTGCCCCAAGCATGGTTCATTTTGAAAAATTATTGATTTGAATTAAGTACCTACCTCAATTGCGTTTTTGGAAATTTTATAATCTCTATCCCTATCTATATCTATCTATATCGATACTATTTATAAGAATGAAACTCCGTCTGTTTGTCTGTCTGTCGTGTCTATGCACGGCCAAACGGCTGAGTGGGGGGAGTCTACGAGTGGGGGGATCTTCTGGGGATTTTCCGATAGGGGGTATAAGCGAATTTAAAATTTTCTAATCCCACCCGAACCATGGGCCGTAGGGCGGGAGGGGGGTCGAAGTAAGGGTTAATGTGCGCTTTTTGGACTTCCCGCTTCCCCTACCCCTCTAAACGGCCGTCGAAAATTCCGGAAAAATACCGGTTTCGTAGGTTTTTGTACGAGGAAGACGACGGCGCTATCGGATCGCGAAAAAAGTATCGGGAAATGCGTCAAAAAAATGCAAGAGTACGGACCCGTTTTCTCGAAAAGTCCGACGAAAAACTTGGTTTTTTTCCGATTAAAATATACCCCATAAAGGTACGTTTTTCGGAACGGTTTTTGCGGGCGAAATACAGCTTTGGGTCCGCCCGAATCCGAAATCGGATATCGAAAAAAGTGACGGGAAGTCGGTCAAAATGCGAGGGGAAGGGAGGCGAAGCGATTAAAAGCAGAAGTTAATCGAGCCCGCCGCCGTTTCACAATGTTGCGAGCAGGCCTACGCACGCGCGCGTTGAAGGATCCGAACTTTTCCGTTCGACATTTCAACAGAATAAATACGGGTTTTTTCCTACACATATACAGCAATACCTTGCGAGCGAAGCGAGCAACATCCCCAAATAAACTTTTTTGTGGTTCCACGTAGTTTTATAAGATTTATTTTGTTTGTAAGAATTTCCAACAGAAAAAAACGTCTGCCAAGTTGGGTGGGCAGTATAACTTCCTCAAGCGAGCAAAGCGAGCAACATCCCCTACACACGTTAAACCTACCCTTAGTGATCTACCGTTTGCGAACAAAGCGAGCAACATTCCCTACATGCCACACTTTGCGAGCGAAGCGAGCAATCTAATGGGGGGTCCATTGGGCTTGCCCTCCCCAGGACGTCGAGGCGAGCGAAGCGAGCCGGAGCGGCTAGTGCATGATAATAGTATCAAAATTAGTCAAATGACCAAAAACTAAAAGTAAAAAATTTTGATTCGTCTTGCCCCAGTCTCCCCTATGTGATAAGGAAGGAGGGCTTGGAACACGAACGAAGTCATCACTAACCTTTACTACTTCCCCATTTAGTCCTGGAGCCAGGTCCGAAAATAGGTAGTAATTTGTGGAGAAGGTTTGGGATTAGATTTTGAAAATTTAGTCTGTTCTAGGTGAGAAAATTTTTGCCTGCCATCTCAAAATGGTGGAATACAAAATGGCGGCCTCGTAAAGATGGCTTAATATACTCATTTTAAAGTTTTTCTCTAATAATTGCTAAACCGTACATCCTACAGACATTTTTATACGTAGCAAAGGGTTTGGGATTAGATTTTGAAAATTTAGTCTGTTCTAGGTGAGAAAATTTTTGCCTGCCATCTCAAAATGGTGGAATACAAAATGGCGGCCTCGTAAAGATGGCTTAATATGCTCATTTTAAAGTTTTTCTCTAATAATTGCTAAACCGTACATCCTACAGACATTTTTATACGTAGCAAAGGGTTTGGGATTAGATTTTGAAAATTTAGTCTGTTCTAGGTGAGAAAATTTTTGCCTGCCATCTCAAAATGGTGGAATACAAAATGGCGGCCTCATAAAGATGGCTTAATTTGCTCATTTTAAAGTTTTTCTCTAATAATTGCTAAACCGTACATCCTACAGAAATTTTTATACGTAGCAAAGTTGTAGAGCATAAAAAAAAAACGATTCGATCCCAAAACTCTGAATTATCTCCTAGAATAAGTGAATTACAAACTATTGAAAATTGGGCTAATTTTGACCCAGTCCACCCCCCCCCCCCCCCCTCAACCTAGACTTTTGCCCTTCAAAATCATCTAGTGGCGTTAATATTGGTAAGATTTCAGTCTTCAAAGTTCATTCTACTCAAGATTAAATACTTTCCAATGTTCTACCATCGAGGCGATTAAGGATATCATATTCTGATGATCCTCTAATACAAAGCATACAAGAAGTTGAAGAATATATCCTTGATGTCTATCTGGGAGGAAACTGTAACAGAACAGATGTACTTGTAAACGAGATTTTCATGTTTGATTTATCGAGAGTTTTGATTTCTGTCATATTTCAGCTTTCTAGGAGTTGCATTACTGATGTTTGTCTGTGCTCTTCTCGGAGGCCTGATCCATTGTCTGAAACACA
This sequence comes from Adelphocoris suturalis, assembly GCA_030762985.1. Taxonomy (NCBI): domain Eukaryota; kingdom Metazoa; phylum Arthropoda; class Insecta; order Hemiptera; family Miridae; genus Adelphocoris; species Adelphocoris suturalis. The sequence continues at coordinate 1,708,819 of CM061043.1, read as the reverse complement.
TTTTCATCAATGAGTATGATTTGCCAAAAGATCAGAACCGGTATTTGCACATGAAGTTTTTCGTTGTGGAGTTGGAGTACATCGGTAAGACTTTAGGAGGGTTCCTGGCAATGGGGACAATCATGGAGGAGCCATCTATAATCTTCACAGGCAGCTGCTGGATGGCTTTCGGAATATTGCAATTATGTAAGTTGGAGGATAATTATCTGTAAGAATACGATTGCGATAATGGAGAGTTTTTATTGCGGCAGTGTGATGGAAATGTTACCTACAGGGTGGTCCATGGGAACCTGACGTTTTACGAATGGGTATTACTCGCAGGTAGGTGGAGTGGGGGTAATTGGAAGGGTACCGTTCGAACTGTGGGGATGTGCCATTTAGTGTAAAGCATGACTGAGTGGGGTGTGAGGCATCGCATGTTCACGTTCGAAGCTTTTATCAAACATGGTGAATCAGTGGTGGCGACGCAGAGACTGTTACGGCGTGAATTTAATGTTGGTCGTTATGGAGCTGTCCCAAGCCGTAGCACGATACTGAAGTGGGTCAACGACCTTCGAACAACTGGAAATGTGATGAAAAAGAAGCCACCAGGACCTACTCGCACGGCACGGACCCCTGAAAGTAGGGAGAGGGTGAGGCAGGAGTTGCTAACAGGTCCAGGCCGCTCAGTGCAAAAACAAGCTCAAGCAATAAGAGTAAGTCGTTCCACAGTTTGCCGTATTATCAAACATGACCTCAGATTCCACCCATACAAATTGGCAATTGTCCAGCAGCTGAAACCAACTGACTTTCCACAATGCAATGATTTTTGTTTGTGTATGCTCTTGCCAAATGTATACTGTGTGAATTCTATGTGAATACTGTGTGAATTCTTGTTTCACTCCATTCTCCAAACAAAAGGTCTTGAATCGTTTTGATGAAAATTCTCCGCCACGATCTGATCTTATTCTTGAAACCTTAATGCCATCAGCAGCCATTTCTCTAATGTACTGTATCAGTTGTCCTTCAGCTTCCGACTTAGAGTGTAACATATGAATCTGACAGAAATGCGAGAAATCGTCAATGATAGAGATGTAATACTTCTGTCCATCTAGACCTGGCACATTTGACGGCCCCCATACATCAGTATATATGAGATCTCCTATCCGCTTTGATCTCGGCAGTGAAGACGACTTGAAAGGAAGTCTTTTGGCCTTTCCTTTCTCACAAGAATCGCATTTTTTAGTAGAAAATGGAAGGTTCAAGAGCTGGAGACCACGGCGATTTAAATGTCCCAAACGCAAATGCCACAAATCACTGTTACTTTTATCAGCAACCAAACACTCGTTTTCAATGGAAAACTTGGCAACATATAAATTTCCTCGAGGCGGACACTCGATAGGAACTTTACCGATCATTATTTTCGCGGAGTTGTTTTCGAGAATCACTGCGAAACCAGCTGTGATTATTTTCTTAACTGAGAGAAGGTTGCACGACAGGTTATCAACAATCAATCCATCGATCGTGATAATATCATCGATTTGCGAACATCGTACACGGAGCTTCCCCCTTTGTTTCGCAGTAATGGATTCACCGTTAGCGATTCTAATCGGTGTTGGATCGATATCTTCGATTTGACTCATCTTTGTTGCCATCGATCTGCAGAACAGATTATTCGTTGCACCTGAATCCAGCACAAAATTCACGAAGTCGTTGAAGGAATCGTTCTCTATTCGATCATCGCACATCAATCCAATAAACGCGATATTTCGATTTTCGCTTGCCAAATGTGAACCTCGATGATCGAACTGTTCAGCCAATGGTGTAGAAAAACCAGAACCACGTGACCCACGTCTTCCACCTCTCGAAGTAGACGCCATTTTATCTTGAAATTGCCGATTCCTCTGCACTAATTTCGGACACCTTGACTTCAAATGACGTGTGCTCCGCATTCATAACATTTACGACGTTCTTTAGAATAAAATGAACATTCATCTCTCTTACTTGTCTTTTCCCCTTCCCTACATTTTAGCTCGTAATCAAGAAGCTTAGATTTTACATAGTCCAAGGTAAGGGTTTCATTCGACGTTTCGAGTACGGTAATAACGGTGTCATACTTTTCTGGCATAGTCAATTGCAAATGACACACTTTATCGGAATCATCAAGTGTGCTTCCATCCTTCCCGGTGGTCTCAAGGTCTCGGATCAAGGAATCAAAGACGACAAAGTGGTCTTGCAGATCAGTTCCGTCAGTACATTTCAACTGCAAAAGCTTTCGACGGACGTAAAGCTTTGAGAGAGTAGTCTTTCTTTCAAATATGTTTTCCAAAGCCTTCATCATGTCATAGGCTGTTGCCGAGTTCCGAACATATTCAATATGGCTATCAGAAAGACACATAACGATCAGAGATCGTGCTTTTGCGTCGTCGGCAAAGAACTGCCTCAATGCTGCCTCCGTCCTGTCTTTTTCTTTCAATTTCTCCTGATCAACTTGCACTTCAGCAAGTTCCTTGACTCTCTTGGCGTCAAGGATGCTTAGGACCCTGAATTTCCAATTTGCAAAATTCGACTGTCCCAACTTTGGTAGTTGAGAGGGGATGCTCAACCCGTGCTGCCCTTCCGCCATATTTCACCTGAAGCGTAAAAACCGATTGGCGACCTTGCCACTTTTCAAACGGAATAACGGACGGATAACTCGCGGTATCGCGCACCAAATAAACTTTTCCGTGAAAACAAAATTAAATAAAACTTCACGACAGTGAAAAAAAAAAAAGAAAGCTAGGCTCATAACCTATTAGAATATTCACGTAGAGCAGACAAAGGGAGAGATATAATACGACCGGGATAATGGCTTCGAACGAACTGAACTATATTTAGCATAACATGATCGAGCTGATGAGTGGCGCTCCTGTCGGCCGATCAACCAAACAAGAACCGCCAACTTTCAATATATGAGTGATGAAGCTCATTTCCATTTGAACGGTTTTGTCAATCAGCAAAATTGTCGTTATTATGCCAGTGAAAACCCTCAGCAACTTCATGAACACAGTCCGAAAGTGACGGTTTGGTGTGGAGTATCGTCCAAATGCGTGATTGGCCCATATTTTTTTGAGGAAAACGGCAACACAGTGACTGTGACTGCAGCCCGTTATGTTGAGATGATAAACATCTTTCTGAGACCTGAGTTAAGCAGACTACGGACTTCCTGCTGAAAACATTTGGTTATAGCAAGATGGGGGGACAACCCCTCACACAGACAAATGGCGCCAATCTTCCCAGAGTGCTTGATCTCATGGTTTGGGGACATGCCCTGGCCTCCGAAGTCACCTGATTTGACAACCAGTAACTTTTTTCTGTGGGATTTCCTCAAATATCGTGTCTACGAAAACAAACTGAGAACGTTAGGCGAGCTGAAGGAAGCGATTCGAGCACAAGTCCACGCGATTGACACACCCTTATTGGAGCGCGTTCTCCAAGAGTTTATGAACAGACTTGCAACATGTTACGAGCAAGACGGTCACCACATGACAGATGTTATTTTTAAGGTTTGATTTCTTAAATGGCATAGTACTTGCTGTAATAATATGAAAAAATAAATTTTATATGTTGAAAAACAAATGTGTACCTACTACTCATTTAAAAACCGTCAGGATCCTGTGGACCACCGTGTATGTAATGGTGTGTGTTAAGTAGATATCCTATCCTATTATTAATATATTGGTTGTCCCAAAAGTGTCCCTAACTTGTTTCCACAATTTTTGAGATATCGAAATGAAACTTGGAAATCCTGATACTGAGATTTAAGCAAATAGAAATCAGTAAAAAAAAATCCAAAAGCTATTGGCCTATCCAAAGGTTAAAGCAATTTTTTCTAAAAGTACCTCTCCTCAGAGGAAATTGCACTTCTTAATGGTTCATCAGTTGTAACCCGAGAACGGAATAAGATATCGCAATTCTGGTTTCACTATCGTGTTCAGCACACAAAAAATCTTTAAAACGAGGTGTCACTGAGCAAAAAATGGAAAAACGTTTTTCGAAGTAGTACCTAATACTCCCTCTTTTGGGTAGGCCAAACACTTTTGATTTTTTCCTGATTTTTATTTGCTTAAAACAGTGTCAGGGTCATTCTCATTTCATTTGCCGCTTTGGGTCGTTTGAGAACCTCAGTGATGTGAAATATGAAAGTGCTCGAAAATGAGGTTAGATCGGCAAATACTACTCATTGTACATTGCAGATTTGTGTTTCATAGATGAACAGTTAGTTTTTCATTGATGTATTTTATATATTTTTTTGTATTAAAAAAACATGATATCCAACTCATGAGTGTTACCGGATTTCAAAAATTGATTTCTGTAAAATGGATGACTTAGGCAAAATTGTTGTCGTTGCTCAAGTAAGTACAAAAGAATCACGTTCAAACGTAATATTCAGATTTTACGGAATTCATGTTGAAGGCAGTGTAATTGAGCTTAAATCTCAGGAGTGTTACCCTATTATTGTACCGTAATATCAGGAGTGTTACCCAACACCCCTGATGAGTGATACCTCTCCTGAGAGGTAACACTCATGAGAATTTCCAGTAAAAATGGCGTCACACAGAAAGATGAAGTGACAAAACTCGGGGATGCCTACTGTTTGAAACCTGTCACCAAGCAGTATGGTTGTTGATATCGGATTATTTTGTTTAAGCACTAACAACACTCGTAATTAGTGTAACACTCATGATTGAAAATAAAAATAATTAACATGTTTTTAGGCTTCTTTCGCTGTAAAAACTGCTGCAACTCCAAGCACTCCACTACAGTCTCACATTTCAACTGGACATCTGACTGCTTCCCGCCATTTTCCATCTGCTTTCTTGATCGCAAAAATGATAACACTCGCAAAAATGATCTCATGAGAAGAGATATGGGGACTGACTGAAAAACTAGTTTTTCACGGGTTGGAAAAAATCTTTAAAATGTAAATCCTTACTCTAAATAAAGATGAACCAACTTACTGCTGCTAGTAACCCTGGCCAGTTCTACATTGTCATTGTTTCGTAACTACCTAACTTCTACTTAGGTGTTAGGTAGGAGGGGACAGTAACACTCATGAGTTTCCACGATTCCAGGTTTCATTCGTCATCCTTTTTTCCCCAAAATCGCTAGTTTTGGTCAAGAATTGTGAGAATTCGTCGTCGGGGACATGAAAGCGGCAAATGAAATGAGAATGACCCGTCAGGCTCCCCGAAAACGGTTTGACTTAGATATTTCAAAAATTGAGGGGGGGGGGGGGGTTCTTATGGGGCACCCTGCAAAAAATCCAATGTCTGTTTATTTGTTTGTCCAAGCATCAGGGCCGAAAGGCTGCACCGGTTTTCATGACGAGCAACTTCTGAATAGAATTTAGTCACATAACCAATTGATGTGCCTTCCCCAAACTCCTACTCTACAGAGCTCCTACATGATCAGCTGAGTGAGCCCCTACAGCTAATTTCCATACTTTTCATCCTGTGAAGCTGAAATTTGACATGTAGCCTCCGTAGGACTTCTACTTTTCGATGCCAAGTGTCGGGATCAGCTGAGTGGCCCCTAAAGCTACATTCTATGCTATTAATTTTGCTACTTTTTATGCGTAATTTGACGAACATGTTCCTGATTAGAACTTAGGCTATACATTACAATCTTCCATCAAGGTAGGAGTCACCGCACTGGATACTTACTTGCTCTCTTTATTATAATAAAACTAGCCGCTCCGGCTCGCTCCGCTCGCCTCCACGTCCAGCCGGGGGCAAGCCCCCCGGACCCCCCATTAAATTGCTCGCTTCGCTCGCAAAGTGTGGCATATAGGGAATGTTGCTCGCTTCGCTCGCAAAGTGTGGTATGTAGGGAATGTTGCTCGCTTTGCTCGCAAAGTGTGGCTGTATACATGGAATGTATTACAATTGAAACATGTAGGGGATGTTGCTCGCTTCGCTCGCAAACGGTAGATCTCTAAGGGTAGGTTTAACTTCTGTGGGGGATGCTGCTCGCTTCGCTCGCTTGAGGAAGTTATACTGCCCACCCAACTTGGCAGACGTTAATTAAAATAGAAATTAAAAATTTTGTCTAAAAAATAAAAAAAATTTAGGGGTGGACTACCCCTAACATTTAGGGGGATGAAAAATAGATGTTGGCCGATTCTCATAGATACCGGATAAGCACAAACAATTGCATCAAAATCGGTCAAGCCGTTTCGGAGGAGTATGGCAACAAAAACTGTGACACGAGAATTTTATATATTAGATTACCGCACTTGAGTCTTTGCATTCTAATTTTTCATCTTGATCACCTGGTTTCTGGTTAGTAGGGTTCCGATCAACAATTTATACAGTCCACTTTACCGCAATTCAGTGCAGGAGCATAGCTGCAATTCAACACAGCCTGCCTTGATCACGCCGATTACACTTCTATTTGTGAAATTTCTTTCTTAAACAATTATATATATATATATATATATATATATATATATATATATATATATATATATATATATATATATATATAGTCAAATTTCAAAAAATGTGCTAAACAAATCACTAAAAATGGCTAAAATCGGCCAAAAATCGTTAAATTTATAATTTTTAGCAGAATTTTAGTCAAAACACAATTATTAACGATTACTTAACAAGGACATTAAAACATTTTGCACAAAATCATGTTGAAAATGTACTTAAAGTCGATTAATATTTTCTGAAAAATATATAAAAAGTGCAAAAGGAATCTAAAACTCTGATATCTTTTTTGAATCGCCGAATTTCATTAAGGGTGAGTTTTGTTGCCATAAAATTGGTTTTAAACAATTTCTTTGTACTCAAATTGCTCAAATTTCTATACAATTTAACATATTATAATACGATAGGTAATTTAAGGGAATTCGCTCATACTATCATGCTGCATGACTGGAACTTTTTATTTTAAGTTGATTACAAAGGTTTATTGTTGAAAACGATAAACCAAACAATCCTATGGGTAGAATTTTAATTATTTCGAAACGTATACCATCTCTGGCTTCATTACACGACTTATACAACTTGCTCAAGTTGTGACATGTGTTACAAGCATTTGCTTCATCGCTATAGAAATAAATACTTCCCTGACAATAACAAACCATGAAATAAGCAAATCACAAAATTAAAACGAAGTCCCGTTCAACTAATTTACACTACAAATACACTCGTAATTACGGAATCGGACATTCAACACAATATTGTACAAGGACGAAATCTGATATAATTTCATACAAGTGAAGGGCAGCTGCGGATGAAGCATGAAATGAAGATGCCTCCCTACATCCAGATAGGGGACCAAATTGAGGAAATCACAAGACAAATCACAAAACGAAAAAGTAGTTTCAGTCATTCTAGATCTGCCAGTGATAGTTTGATGCGAATGAATCCAGAAAATACCGTATACGGGTGGAGTCCGGGGTGTGGGACAACCGATAGAATGAATCGCTGTGATGAATTGGATCGAAGGTTCGTCTGCAATTGTTGCCAACGGAAGAAGAGCAACGTAATCATCAGATGCTACTCATGCCATGAAAGTAAGTACAAGACAAAATAATGTCTTAAATGGTCCAATTTCTCTCCTACACTTATTCCGTTATTGAAGCTTTTGAGTTTTTCATCTGATTCGCAGATTCTGATAACCAGAGCCCTTCAAGTGCCATTTTGCCATGGCGCCATCCTTAAGTGCCATGTTTGGCCAATTTTTGGGTAAAAAGCCATTTTTTGCCCATTTCTGGGAAAATGCCACGTTTGTGCCATTTTTCGCCTGATTTTCTTGAAAATTTGTGAAAAAAAAAAATTTTTTTTCTGGGAAAATTCGCAAAAAGTTGGGGTTTCAAGTATTTTTTCAAACATTTTTCAAAAAAGGCAAGCTAACATGTAGGCAAGCTCACAAGTCAACGACCGGGAATTCCCTTCCGAGGATTAAGGTCTCCAATCCTAGGATTACAGCCATTAGTGCTTGAAAAGGAAAGGTTCATTGCAAGGTCATGAGGGGAAAAACCGAAAAAAAAAAAGAAAAAAAAGTTTGGATTTTGAAGAATAAATGCCATGTTTGGCCAAAATAAGTGCTATTTTGCCATGTTTTTTAGAGCCACGTTTGGCAAAAATGAATGCCATGTTGTGAAGGGTTCTGCTGATGACCCACAGTGTTTCAATCCTAAAATTTTTTATGATTAAAAAAAAAAAACTACCGAATTATCACACATTATTGTTAGCTAAATTTCAAAGAAAAAATGAGCAATTTAGGAAGATGTCTTAAAAAATGTAAATGTGTGATGTGTGCTCTCCTCCCCTCCCCCCAGTATATAGGTATATACTTCTTGATAAACTCAATGTGTGGCCAATTTTACTTTTACTTTGGTTATTGGGAGAGAACACTATGTTTTAATGCTGAAAAAACAATGTTTTCAATGTTTTATTTTTTTAGTTTTTCAATGAAATCGAGGGGTTTCTTGAAGAATTACCTTCTATGAAAATACGGGTTTGGGGTCAACAATGAATCGAACGTTAACACTTGCATATCTCTCCAACCCTGATAAGCACAACCAAGTTTTACACTTCAACTCACAAATTTGAGTTCATGTATGATAAATTTTATGTGTTTTTAGGGGTGAAACTAGTTAGCTAAAGTGAAAAACACACGCACTTATAAATAAATAAATAAATCATCAAGAGGAGGGGGGGGGATTTTAATCTGAAAATATTTTGGTCTTATCGGATGTTTAATTATATCTTGAATATGAATAGAAAGAGCGTAGGTATTACAAATATTGAAAGGTTTTAGTTATTGGAAAGGGGAAATATTACATTACACGTTTAGCAATGCGAAATCAAGCTTTGGTCTGAATCATTTCAGGGAACGATGGAGGCCGCAATGTCGGACAACGTGAATCATCGCACGAGGATTTCACGGAAACGGACAGCCGCAGAGGCAATGATCTCTCAAAGAGGAGCTTGAAGCCAAAAACTCCAGGCGGACGACACAACTTTTATTCATCTATATCAAAAGCTGCTCTTGCATCAGATGAAGAAGATCCAAAAAGTCAACCAACGCCTGGTCCATCCACGACTCCTGAAGCGTCCACCTCAAAGGAGAAGTCACCCACCCCCAATAAGCCAGTGACGTCGCCAGTGACGTCACCAGTTAATCATCAGCCAATGATTCGTAACAAACGAAACATTTGCCAATCCGGAGGAACTTCAGCGAAAAGACAAAAATTGACAAGCGTTGAAAGTCCTGCTAAAAAGAGAAGACGGCGTTCTAACTGTCAATTGGGTGTTAATTTGTGTTCGAAATGTTTAGCTACTAGAAAACAAAAGAACTACAGAAAACCGAGGGCCACGGTTCAACGGCAGGGTTACAAAAAACCACTTAAAAAGGATGCATCAGGTTTATTATGCGTTATAAGGGAAATTGTCAAGCGCCTTCCTGAACGCTGGCGAGAGGCTGCGCCGAACGAAAAGAAACCAAAGGGACGACAACTACACCAGAAAAAACAAAATAGGAAAAACAACCAGCCAAGAAATACTGGGAAGAACAGATCGACCATAAATCGTACTAAACAACGTAACAAACGATATGTTAAGCCTAAAGAGAGAAGCTCGAAGAAGCCAGTGGTTGTGGATAAAAACTACGTACTGACCCAAGAGGTCCGCGATTCCATAGCTAATGTTCTTAAGACACTAGATCATTAAGGCCTTGTTCGTCAAATATGATTCCAACATCTGTTTCGTCCAATATAAAAATTTGCTGAACCCACCATTGTTGTGGCCTTATTGCTCACTTGTTTAATCTTAGTGAGCTCAGTCCGAATGTTAGTTCTACTCTCCCACATTCACTAATTTTTTGAAAGTCCCGCAACTGTTTACTTGTACTTTTTTGGACGTCCTTCTGAATCTATGTCATATAGGCAAGGCTTCGTGAATAAGAGGGACGCCTATTAGAATTGATATAGGGGGGGGGGGGGGGGGGGGGGGGGAACCCAAGCATGAGAAAAAAATAAATCATCGGGGGGAGGGGGGGGGGAGGCTCTAGACTTTGATTCGTTTATAGACGTCCAAAGGGATCTTCATTTTGGTTTATTATTTCCAATAATAAGCCTATGTGATCGTGTAGCAAAAAAGTTTTATAACCCCCCCTCAAACTTTGTCACTTTACGTTTCAAGGTGCGTAGAATCCAAATTTGAAATGTTCGTCCGCCGTTCGCCGTCCGGGCCATAAAAGGCCTAAGAATTGACTTAAAAACCCCGTTCTTTCGCACATAGACTTCATTTGGGGTCTAGTTGGTCCTAACGTTTAACCATCCCGATCGCTTTACTCGCATAGATGCTATGGGCCAAAAACGGGCGAAAAAGTGTCTTTTTCGAGGCTTTGAGTGTTAGACGCACGCCTGGCAGGGGGTCACGGTGGGTGGTGAGGGGGGTGAGCGGGGGGTGGAGTGAGAGGAGGCGCCGCGGCACCTTGTGGTGGCTGGAGTGACCAGGGGCGTAGCAGAGGGGTGTAGGAGAATGGATATTTATTACTTTTACGTGTTATACCCATATAATACACCGCGGCACCATGAGGTGGGTACAGCGTTCCTTCGAGGCATGAATATATGTTTTTTTCTAGGTCATATTTTTGTGTTAATACCAATGCTTTTCCTACGCATATTTAATAACATATCCTCTCGACTTTTCGTACGTACTTAGATAATGATATTATTAAGGCAATAACTATTTGAATAGATAGGAGCTCAAATCGAGAAATATAAACATGCGTATATAATTTTAGAAGTATAGGTTGTGGCCACTCGAAATAGGACACGCCGAGAAGTCTGGACGGGCCTCATGACGTACGCAAGTAGAAATAATAATTAAAGAATTAATAATTGAAGAAATAATTTGCAGCGTTTTTAATTTTAGCTACATGGGTTGAATAGTGATAGGTATAGCACCGGATCTGAGTTTCCGACTTTTATAATTCACTAGCTACTAGATGTTCCAAGAGGCCTCCATTTAAAATTTCAGTTTCAAATGTTGAATAGCAAAGAAATTAGCTCCGGACCTCACTCAGCTGATCTGTGGAGCTTCAGACTGAAAGATTTGTTTCTAAGGGTAGTATGCTAGAACGAACCTCGAAGTTGGAGGGACGTTTGAGGGCCTCCCTCAAGTAGAAGTTCCTAATGCAAAGACGACCCTTAGTTCAAACGTTGGAGGGGCGCCCTCACTCGGAAGGGTAGCTCCTCTAACATGTAACAAACTTAGGTCGCCCCCAGAGATGCAATGGGGCCTAAATCCGCACTCATAGAGAGAGAGAGGGTTGTGACAGTACCATAAGAGATACAACTCGTACTAATGGCATATGTGCTAAGTACAGAGATGATTTTCCGGTTCTCGGATCCTCATCTATCGCCAAACGCAGCATTCCAAGAACTTGAGGATGACTCCAGAGCGACGGACGCGCATTCTCTTGAATCTCACGGGTACTGTAACAAACGACCCTAAAGCCCCCGTTCAATGCAAAGACACAGTTTTAGGGGGCCCCTCCAAATTTCCACCAATCACGTATCGAGATTTTAAGGGCCAACTACCCTTCAAAAGTGAGGATGGTCCTGAGGTCCCTCAAGGGTCTTTCCTTGCAGTAATGCGTCCTTATTTTCACGTTTTCACTTTGTTTAAAATGTAATAATGTCGAAAGATTGAGAAATATATACCTAATTAAATTTGATTTGAGGCTGTAATGGATTCATTGTTCTTAAAATCCGTCCCTATTTTCGACTGAGATGCTTGTGAAATGTACAATACTTTCCACCTTCTGTCTTTTTGAAAAATAAAAAATGGTCAAAAGGTGAAGAAATATATATTTGATCAGAGGCTTCAATGGATTCCTAATCCGTCTCAATTTTCACTTAGATGCTTGTGAAGCGTACAATACTTTCAACCTTCTCTCTCTGTTTGGAAAGTAAAAATAGCCATAAGGTTAAGAAATATATAAATTTTGATTTGATTTAATGAGGTTGTAATGGACTCCTGGAAGCGGCATAAAAACAGCATCTGATTCGTTATTTCCAATTTATTTTATTTTATTTTTATTATTTTTTTTATTACGAGTACAGACACGCACATGATGATAATACATACACCTCCCACTTAGTAAATTGAATATAACTGACCCTTATTTAGGCCGCAGGGTGTCAGACACACTGTCACAGAAACAAACACATTGTCACAAAACATTTTATTAGTGGCACTATTGCTGTGTTCATATTGAGATGGAACTTTTGAGAATGTAACAAACAACAACATATTAAACAATAAAAATTACCTATAGGTATTTCCTTTGGAAATGTCCCTTCAAAATCTAGCATCCTGCCTTGGGCATTAGCCCAGCCAGCCCATACAAGCACAGCAAAAATTGGAAAGTTGGATAGGCGGAGCAATGAAGCTAACAGCCCCTAAAACCACCCTCAAAGCAAACCACCATCCCTTTAACTGTAAGGGTCGTTCTTGCACTAAATTTTTTTTCAAGGGCCTCCCTTAAACAACCCTCCAAAAAGTAAGGGAGCTCCCTCACTCAAACATCCCTCCAACCCTGAGGGTCGTTCTAGCATACCTCCCTAAATGTCCCAAGGGTTCTCCATTTCAAATTTCAGCTTCATAGGTTGAATAACAGAGAAATCAGCTCAGAGAGGGAGAAATAGGGGAGTGGATAGAGAGAGAGAAAAAGAGAGAGTGAGGGAGGGAGGGAAAAATGGGGATGGGAAGAGAGAAAGAATTTAGAAAATTATTAAATTGAATATTTTTCATTGTTTTCAATTGACGGGTGAAGTAACAGGAATTTATTTTCACATCCATCATAATTGAAGGTGGAAGGAGGATCTTGACGACTGACTGGACTTTCTTTGTCACTCCTACACAGGGTTGAAAAAAAATCATGATTTAATTTTTTTTTTTTTTTTTTTTTTTAAATCAAATTAATTAGATTTGTTTGATTTAAATCGAATTATTTTCCTTTTTTAAATGAGATTTTTTATTGAAATAATTTGTTTAGTGTTTGCATAAGGTTCTCTTCAAGTAAATGATGGTATGCGAAAATCAGAGTTACCAAATGAAGTTCACCGAAAACCCCTGTTTGACTCCATAAAACCCCTGAAATCCCCCTGAGCCACAACAAAAAACCCTGAAAAGCCCCTAACGCCAAAATGGGGTGAGAATGATGGAATAACAAATGAAAATGAACGAAACTGAAATAATATATTAAAGAAATTAAGTAGGTATCATAGCCACGACAAAAGTTGCAACATGCTCAAGATATTTATAAAATATCGCGACAAATCAAGTAAAAATGAAAGCAGGAACACTACAAGTCAAAACAATCTAAATCTTCTAAAGCTGAATGATTCAATTCAACTTGTAGACCTTGGGAGATGTGGTCATACATGTTGCTAAAAAATGGAATTTAGTGAAAAACGTTGTCTATTTCCACGAAAATAAAGAGTTACAATGTTAAATCGATTTCGACGGTTAGGCCATCATCAGTAACAAACAATAACTATAAAACAATAAAATAGTTATTGTTTGTTACTGATGATGGCCTAATCGTCGAAATCGATCTAACATTGTAACTCTTTATTTTCGTGGAAATAGACAACGTTTTTCACTAAATTCCGTTTTGTAATGGGTTTCCACAACTTCGTCGCGAGTGATTTAGTTCGTATACATGTTGCTATTGAATATTGACAACATTTTTTCATTGGGCTCAAACTGAACGCAAGTCATACCAGCAATAGGGCTCTTGAAGTCAATTTGCACGATGACTTCACGGCCTAGGGGGGAACCTCAGCTCTTTTGCCCTTCAAATCACGTATGATCGTCCTACCCATTTATTGGTCGAACTAAACGGTATTTTGAGCTGAAAATTGGTACTTGAGGGTTGCACAAGTTATACATATTGTGGTTCCTCAAGATATTACAAACATATATTGTTTCTGAAACAAATGTAATGTCCAGTACTTCCATGTTGAATTCCAGTTGCTGCCATTGCTGGATTGAAAATATTTCAGACCCAAAAAGACAAACGAAACATAATCCGAGAATTTATGAAACACTCATTCGTAAGTTTTTAAATAAAATTACAGTATCAGAGAGTTACGTGAATCCTTTTCTTCTGTAACATGAATTACGTGAATCCTTATTCATTGTTAGGTAGGTACCTACTCGGATAAAAGTGATAAGTCACTTTTTACCGAATTTTCGTAGAAAATGAAATTATGCAATAGCTCAAACAATTCTTAAATAAAAATTTTTGAAAACTTTCTTCATTGAAATCCTTTTTGAGACATTCTGAAACATTATCCTAGAGTTTATCGCTTTTTCATATGTATATACGTATACATAATGTATGTGGGTCATTCCAGACGATAACTCTCCTTAGAATTGAGATAAAAATTCCGTTCTTGCGCTGAAAAATCAGGTTTAACAACTTGTACGCAGGGCGACGAGGGAAATTCACAAACTGAAGAAAAAAAGTGAACTCCCAAGTCGAAATTGTGATTTCCCCAATTCGTGGAATAATTTGGGGGGGGGGGGGGGGGGGGGGCACAAGCTGAAATTTCCCAACTCGAACACCTTTTCTACAAAAGGGTTCAAAAAACCAATGTCACTTGAAACAGGAGGGAATCTATATAATACTGATTTTCATCCACAATTTTCCCATCTTCTTAACTTGTGAAATTACCAACCGAACCCAACGAGAAATTTCCATTCTTACTGATTCATATCAAATTTCCCGGGTTGAGCAGAATTAAAAAATGTCGGTTTCTCAATTCAATCTGGTGTACATTTAATATGAGTAGGTAACATATTTAGTAGGTATGTTGTCAAAAATTATCGGGATGAGGGTCAAAACGAATTAAGTCCTTATCGCTGAGCTTTCGATTTATATAAAACCATCATCAGGGATCAAGAATCTTCTATGGTGTCAAAATATAGGACATGGCCATGGAATGAGAGTTAAAAGTCATAACAAAAACAAGACCTGGTTGCAGTTGAGAAGGACAACGGTCATTTGTTTGATGCTTGCCAGCAGTGTTTCTTTAATTTTTCAATTTTAGCCTTAAAATTTTTGAGTCCCATTTATGTGCCAACCGTTGTCAGCCTCAACTGCAACCAGTTCTTATTTTTGTAATGACGTAACTCACATTCCATGACCGTGTCCTATATTTTGACATCATAGAAGATTCTTGAGCCCTGATGATGGTTTTATATAAACCGAAAGCTTGGCGATAAGGACTTTTATTCGTTTTGACCCTCATCCCGATAATTTTTGACAACATACATATTGTGGGTACATCATCTCTTTCTCTACTTAGTAGGTAGTCTGTGGGAGTAGGCTGCTGTGCAACTTGAAACCTGAATGAAAGAACTATGCAAGTTTCTGATAGCTACTAAAGGTAGAACAGAAGGTATTGTTCTTACCTAGTAGGAGGTAAGTAGGTACCCTACGAGATAGTTACTCTTCCCAATTATAGCACTTTTGCGCCAGTGTACTCAATCACAAGTTGAATTATGATAGAATAAAAAATGTTTCTTTATTCTTACGTTTATCATGGAATAAACGCATTTAGAAATAAAGCAATGATATTTTCTTATTTTAATAAATCACCAAATGATATAATTATGATTAAGACATTTTCTTTGTCTCAATTTGAATCATTTGTTTACCTACTTCTGAATGCGAAAATTTCCATTCCGAAAAAATCACACAATTGGGAATTTTCTCCCTGAAGAGTTGGGAAAGTCACGAGATCCCTCCCCTCCCCCCTCCACACAACATTTTCCCATTTTTTACGGCTCTGCTTGACTTGACGTTGGGTACACAACATGTCCCGCTGAGTGCGCCCCAACCGAGCTGAATCGTAACTACGTTCCCCCATAGTCTTTTTGCACGAATACCTAGGTTCCGTTGAATAAATTGGCGCCTCAATTTTCATTAATCCATGTCCGCAGCAAATAGATCAGAATGATTTGTGTAGTTTGGTGGTCTGGGTGTTCGCAAGCTCGCATCTCAAAAATGCATAACATCAAGTTCCCTTATAAAAATTCAGATTAGTTGGACAAATAGATCACAATGATTTTTATAGTTTCGTGGTCTGGATGCGCGCAAGCTCGCATCTCAAAAATACATGATATCAAGTAGTTAGACGAATAATACAGATTAGTACAGATTAGTTAGACGAATAGATCAAAATGGCGTTTTAAAGTATGATTTAAACATTTATGATAATGACGTTTAAAAATACGGAGGTTGAATTTGAATGCCAAAAATGTTGTCCCGAGGTTGGGATCGAACTTGAGGTCTTTTGCCTAAGAAGTCTAATACGCTATCCATTACAACACGGGGAACTTGTGCAATTAATGAATAATTACAGAACTTAGCCTAGCCATACAGGAGCTTATTTCCATTGCCAGTTGACGCTAGTTCAAATTTAGGTCGGCAGGGGCGCGCACTGCGGGACATGTGTACCTAGTGTCTGGTCTCTGCTTGTACAGCTCAGAAAATTATGAAATCGGCCTTAGGGAAAATAAATTATCATTTACGTACCTACCTTCCAGAGGAGTTGTGTCTGTGAAGTTGGCACCACCCGCACGCTATAAGAAATTTAAAACCGATCAGATCGTTTGTTTTTTATTGTTTTGAAAGAATTTTCTATTGTTTCAAATTCGGTACTGAGAGTAGGTATAGGTACCTACCTAATTATTATACTGCAGGAAAACAGTATTATGAAATTCGCCAAAACTAGTTGTAACTAGTCAAAACTAGTGTAAGCTCGTCTACACCCCGAGAGAGATTTTACACGGATCAGTTTCTCTCTTCAGCATAGATCTGTGGTCTGGATGCTCGCTACGCTCACATTTCAAAAAAGATAACGTTTTCAAATAAAAAATTAATCCTTTTAGTAAATACAGATTAGTTGAACAAATAGGTCGGAAATACGATTAGAAGTATGTTACAGAAATTGAAATACGACACAAAATCTTATGTTCTGAGTGGGGTTTGAACCCGCGATCTCCCGCATCTTGGACGGGTACGCTAATTGTTTGATTACAGAGGACCTTGATATCCTCTATTCAATTACTCTACTTATCGGGCTGGGCACAACCCATTTTCTTTACGGTATAACTCAGTACCAAATTCGAAACAAGCAAAAATTCTTTCAAAACAATCGAAAACTAACGATCTGAAGGGTTTTACATTTTTTAGCGTGTGGGTGGTGCCAACTTCACCCTAGTAGAGGAGTCTGTAGTCACTAGCAAGTAGAGTACAGGGGGCGAGTGCTTTCGATGTAAAGACACCATCATCCTGGTGTCCTGGAGGCCGTTGAGGTCCTGAATTGGCCAAAAGCGATTAAAATCCAAATTTTTGAAGTATTTTTCCCTGTCTGGCCGACTTAGATTACTATCTATAATTATAACCTCTAAAGGATGTCATTTCTTGAATTTTAGGCCCCACCGAAGATTCCAGAACCGTCAGTAATCGTTGCAATCAACTATCTTGTGGTTAGTTGATTGCACTATCTTGTGGTGCAATTAATTTACGGAATGTAATTTTAAAAAAGACTTTCGTTTTGCTAACAGTCAATGTAATTTTATTGCAGTTGGCTATGAGAGCCCAATTATCTAACCGAAGGAACCAATCGGAAAACTTTTCAGCTGATGATGAGGAAAGGATCAAAATTGTCCATTCTGTATTACCATTGTATTTGCCGGTTATAATTCTTATAGGACTCAAAGATCTTAAAGTGAGTGGTTTCGGTTTATTATTTTCAATAATGAACCTTTGTAATCGACAAAGAAATTTTTTAAATCCATCTGTTCGCCATACATTGTGCATAGCTTTTCTCCAAAACTACTGGACCAAAGTTTTTGAAATTTGGCTCAAAAATCATACATCGGCCGGAGATCTGCCAGTAACAACGGCATCACAAAAACTTTCAAGATAACCGTGATGATGTTTTACTTCACAGTGATAAATATAAGGTACTTTTCCGTTATAACCCCCCCACAGTCAATTTGTCTTCAACACGCCCGCCCGATGTTTCTAGGCATTCCTTCTTACTTGGATTACATATTTACGCAGAATTGGTGACAATTTCAAGCTGTGGGAAGAAATTATATTATTTAAAAAGAAAATGGAAAAAAAGAATTACCGTGTTTTTAGAAGTTGCCGATGTCGGTGAGGATTTGTTGAAACAAATTGGCGTGGTTGTGGTTTGATTGCCTCCACATGAATTCGCACAAATAGATCAGAATGCTGTGTATAGTTTGGTGGTCTGGATGCTCGCAAGCTCGCATCTCAAAATTACATAACATCAAGTAGTCAATGCTTTAGTACAAATACAGTTTAGTTTGACATGTAAGTCAGAATGATGTGTATATTTTGGCAGTCTGGATGCTCGCATCTCAAAAATACATAACATAACATCACATAACATAATCTAAGTAAGAAGTAATGCCTAGAAACATCGGGCGGGCGGGAGTGTTGAAGACAAATTGACTGGGGGGGGATTATAACGGAAAAGTACCAAATATAATCTTCAAAGATGTGACAGTTCCTGCGAGATCCAAGAGAATGCGCAGCGCGTCCGTCGCTTCGACGCCAGGCGTTCATTCTCACGTTCTTGAATTGCTATGGTTGGCGATACATGAGGATCCGGGAACCGGAAAATTATCTTCTCCGAACATAGCACGTATATGCTATTAGTACGAGTTGTATCTCTTATGGTACTGTCACACCCCTCCCTCTCTATGAGTGCGGATTTAGACCCCCGTTGCACTCTGGGGCGCTTTAAGTACGTTACAAAGAATCGATTAAAACTATCTGCGATGCTGCAGGTTGAACCTTTCATTTTCTATATGGGCTAGAACTTCGAGAAAACCTTCGGATTTTCAGGCGTGAGAACATGAAGAAATGATGCGCTTGTAATATTGATATCACAGGTGATTGTAGCTCAGTAGATAAGGCATCAGAATTTGGACCCAGGGGAGGCGACGGCGCAACAGCTCGTATCCCAGCGGAGGCAGCACAATTTTTTAATTCTTTCTTCCTAGTCACTTGCAAGATTTTTTTTTTTTTTTTTTTTTGCACACAAAGGTTTATTATTTATGTGTTAGCTAGACCTTCTGTGCAGATCATTGGACTATAATTATTAAACCCTGCTGCATACAATATAATGATCAGATCTTGACGCATCGTGCCTCCCAAAAGGGTGCCCACCTTCATTAGGACACCACAATTTCAGGCTTTACAGTAAATGTGAACAAACATGTCGATAAACTTAGTATCAGGCACCCCAAAAACACTCTCCAAGTTTCACTTCGATATCTCAAAAATTGAGGAAAAAAGCTAAGGTGGAGAGGGGGTTACTTTTGGGGCACCCTGAACATCTATGTCGATCGTAGATCGTATCAGCTACTCGCCCTTTGTCGTGAGTGATTTACATAGTTCGTATCGAATCAGCTGTCATAATCCCAATGGAATTCTTACTGCACAAAATTGAGTTTATCAGAAAATCTCTTATAATGAAAAAAAGTCTGTATTCCATCAATTTTGATATGGCAGACAAAGATGTTCTCACTCAGAACGGGCTAAATTTTCAAAATCTAATCTCAAACCTTCTTCTCAAATTACTACCTATTTTCGGCCCCCTGGCTTCACTATCTGGGTGTTTGGATCGTGTTTGTGTTACCCCTTTTCATGTCCTTGTAGAGTCTTTATGTTGTCTGATTTGTAAATAGAGGTATGGAAGCTCCGTCCTCTAAGCCGAGGCACCTGATTCTCCGGCGTGTGTCCCTCAATCGTAGAGCAATGGCCTGGATAATGGCGAACTGGAGCTTTACTCGTACCCAGCCGACCCCTCCAGATATGCCTTAGCCTATGTCTCCAACAGAATTTCCCCTATCTGCTTGGCAAACTTATCAAATTATTTGTGCGAAAACTGCGTCACAAGAGCTTACCAGGCTCTGTATGTCAGTGATTGACGTAGAAGGACTATCTTATACAGAAATAATAAAACTTATTGAAATAGTTTGCCACGTTTATAATTACTCATTATTCAATTTCCTGAATGATCAGAAATCTTGCTCAACCAAAGCAGGCCACCTTGTACTTATGCTGGGTTTACTTTTTTATTTTCAGTACAGCCGGTACACGCTGCAATCGATGCAATTAAGTTTGGATGTTTTCGATAACTCGTTCAACCCGCAGAAAATTCTCATGGTGTATCCATTGACTGTTGCAATTTGTCTTCCCGTATACCACTATGGCATCCACCCTTTGCTCAAGAAGGTGATGACTCTGAAACTGAGGACGACATCCAGAGCGATTGTGTCGTTCTATTTCATGGCAATTTCTCTGGCTTTTGCCACTGTACTGGAATGCAGGATCGAGGTGAGCTTGCCCACTTCTCAAATGAATCAGTTCTAGGGTCATCCTTATGTCTGGTTTATCTATGATTTTGCTGAGAATAACGAAAATAGCTCATGCTTGCGACACATAGGGCGGAATCCATAGTCACACCATGAGATAAGAAATTTCTTGACTCAGGCCAAGGTCACATCTGGCTTGAGGAGGTGAACTGGTATCCATAGTCAAAAGGTGCAGGCGTCGAGGCCGGCCTTAGCTGTAATTTTTCTCAAGGTGGCTTGGAGGAGGGTTGGAGTCTAGAGCGAGCAAAATGAGGTTCTTCCAACTATTTTGGGCATTCCATGCTTAGTAAATCACGATTCTTGGTGACTCCATGCTTGGAATTCCATGGTATTTGTTCGACGCAACCTTGGTGAGGCCAGAAAAATGAGACAACATTTGTGAGTTGTGTTATTTTATCGAAAAGTTGAGAGTTGACACACGTTTTTCGTTTAACTTTTTCGCCTTGTACCTATCTACCTGCCTACTGTTTTATTTTTATTATTAATAATTTTTTGTTGTGTCCCTCGTGGTTGCGTACTTGTACAAAAGCTGTACCCACCGTTTGTGTTTTATTCCCGATTGTTTTGTACCAAATTTACTCATATGTAAGCGAAAAAGTTGAAAAATTAAATTGTAACATAAAGTGATCTTTTACTTTACAATTTTAGTTATCAGAAATATTAACTAGCATACCATAAGTATACTTACATAAGTATACTAACCTAATGAAACTACACGAAATGATTAACTGAGAAATAAATGTTTAGGGACTTGCCGACTAGGTTGATAGCTGAAATTTGAAATTGGTGGGGGGCAGTTATTTCATTTCCATCGGATGAAAAAATCCGAAGATTGGAATTCCTTCAATGATAGGCTAAGATCATACAGGGTGTCCAAAACCTAAATATCTCATACTATCTCACTAAATATCACATCAGGAGTGAGAAGTGTCTTGATTTATTATTATTATTTTTTTTTTTTTTTTTTTTTTTTGTTGTGTGGTTTATTTGTATTTGCTTAAAATGAGCCAAAAGAGAACTTCATTATCTCCGGAGGAGAAGAATTATTTTAAGTCACTAGTACTTCTCAACAAAGACGTTGTTGAGAGTAAGAAAAGTGTTGCAGTAAGTTTAGTACAGAAAAAGAAGTGTTGGGACGAAATCACTCATCAATTTAACGATTAGTTGCACCGGGAATTTCTCTATGGTAAGTAAATTGTTGACTTCTGGGAACCGTGACAAGTTCAACATTTTCATCATCGAGTCGGTCGTCCAAATCGTCCCACTCAAAAATAAACAAACTCTCCATCGTGAACTAATTAAAAACTAATAAATCTCAAACAAATAATAACTCAAACAAACTAATTACGTACAAGAAACAGCAAAAAATAACGTTTCGAGGGAGGTTTGTACCTTCCTTGGCTGGAGGTGGGTTTCAACCCCTCTGGAGTCGAGAAATTTCTTATCTCACCTTCAAAAATCGTCTATGAATCGGGGTTTTCGAGGAGGCTTGGAGGCCGGCCTCGGAATGTAACGACTCTGAATAGGTTAAGGAGACATGAACCCACCTCAAGGCCGGCCTCAGCTCAAATGTGGAGGCCGGCCTTACATTTGCGACTATGAATACCGATGGGGTGAAATTCTCCTCAACAACCCACCTTGAGGCCGGCCTCAGCGTTGAGGAGCGACTATGGATTCCACCCATAGTGTTGTCAAGGTCACTCCAACAGTTCGTCTGAGGACCCTCAATAAGCAGAGTACTAGCAGGCTTCCACATTTATTAAAGATGATTTCCCTTTCCTCGAGCTATGTCCCCTATTTGCTCCTTTTGTTCACTATTTTGGCGTTATATGTACAACCAGAACTGAAATCTAGTCTTTCCACTAAACCCGTATTGTGCTAAATAAGTTATTTGCATTTAAACACTATAAATCATGGCTTGAATTGTAGTTCCGTTTCCTCCCTCCATACTGTTCCAATCCAGAAAAAAATGGCATTTTGGGGATAAAGTTCTGGGAAGGAATGTTAGAAGTTCTACGAAATAAAATTCCAAGCTTGAACAAAATCTGCTGGAACCATTGAGCAGAGGAATAAAGACAGAAAAGAAAGTACTAGGGAGACATGGCGGAAAGAGTTAGGCACTACTACTAGCGATCCTACTGGTGGGCTCTGTGAAACTGCTGCCTGGTGGAAGGCTCTAGTTCTCCTTAATCCCGCTAGATGGCATTGAACCAACCTGCTTGCTGGCAGGCCCCAATTCGGCCTATTCTTGTTATTTTTACAAAATCAATTTTTATTGCTACTACAACCCTGCAGCTTGAATCTTCAAAAATGATAAGTTGTGCTCTTATAAGTTACCTAATATGAAATGAAGCAAACCACCTGTTGGATTAAAACCAAGACAACACCACCACAAGTTAATGAATGGCTTTTCCAAACATCATTACTCCATAATATGGAATCCAAATGGTCAAATTACATTATATAATGATATTATTATAGTACAGACTTTTAGTGAACATGATGTTAGATTGGCAGCGCTGACTGCCCCTCCCTCTAGCCTTACCTACCAGCCCTCTCCTATCCCGTCTCAGTCCGTTATCAAGTTTTCCCCGTGCCCGACGCCATCTCAATTCGTAATCGAATAAACAGTTTTATATATTGTTAATCGGAGTGATTGTTGTTTATTTCATCTCCTGTGTCCCAGGTATCTTAACAGATGTAATGTACCAATGGACAAGATAAAATGTATTCTCTTGAAATAGTGAACTCTGTAGTCAACGCAACAAACAAAAATACATGCTTGAAATATCGAAATAATAGCAAGGAATAATCGTCAGAGGAAAAACAAATCAAAGAGTTAGGTACAATATGAAACACAACTTACCATTGTTGAAGATTCATGGTGCAAGGTTGTAGTGGTAATGAAAATTGCTTTGAAATAGATGATGGTGATTAATTTGGTAGATAATATTCGTGCAAACAAAACAAATCGACGTTGCAACAACAGTCAAGGTGTCTGTTGGTTCGAAAATGGCAGCTGAATGAAAAGACATCCAGTAACAGAAGAGGAAAATCCAACTCAATCTCCAAAATATCAGTCAGGAAAAATGTATTACTGAATAATTCTCACAAAAGACTACTTTCAAACATTTTTAAATTCACTACGCTTGATCGCCACATATTCCAAAATTGGTAGGAAACGTTGTTTGAGGGAGTGGAAGGAGGGTGGGGAAAGGGCAGGTGGTTACCAAGTAGGTAGTTCGAAAACCCACCGATATCTCACCCCTGCGCTAGCGTCGAGCTCAAACTCTTTCACCATCAAAATGATGGAAGTGACAGCGCCCTAACTAGAACGATATTTTATTGTTCTGGGTAATAAATATCGTTCACTTGTGAATTTCTTTTCACCTCCTTTTTTGCTATAGTCGTTAGCTATACACGATTGTACATCTAGTTTGTAACTCCACAGGTTTTAAGAGTGAAAAACAAGTCAGAAAATGAGGTTTTTCGAGTTTTTCCTGCATACGGTCGCGTGGGGTGTCGTTCCATTCCTATTCATGTAAACTTATGAATGAGCAATCAGTTTTTTGCTTAATAGGTACCTAACTAAAAACCAAAACGGGTATTTGCCGTGTGTGTTGGTTTAGTTTAAGACTGAATATCGTGGTGTAAGCTACAAGGGGCCAAAACCACGATATTTAGACATGAACTAAGCATATACATACACCCATATCGGGCGAATACCACGATTTTTTGTCATCAAAAAGGAAGTTTTCAAGCATTATTTTAGAGCATTTCCCGTTAGTTTGAGCACAAAAATAAGGCTGGAACGAAATATTTTATTCTGGGCCGGAACGGTTCCAGACTGGAACGAAAAATAAAGTTCCGGACTGGAACGTTATTGCCATAGAGTGGAATTTGACGAAGATGATTCCAATAATACTATTAGTTTTCTACGGATGATACGGAGAAACTTACAGGATAACTCTTCCGGAGCTTTTATTTTTTCTGGAACTTTATTTCGAACCCTGCTGTAACCTTAATTTGAATGTCCTGCCTTTTTGGGGCGTCTTGCAGATGAGTCAAAATATGGAATTTAAGAACAAGACAACGAGCGTCGTCGAAATATTCAACTTTTTGCCCTGTACTGTTCTCCTCCACTCGAAATGCGCTGGACAAGCGAAACAGGAAATACACACACTGGATATGAGCACGATGCGATGTCCGGTCCATCAAGAGTAACAATCATTTACTTCTTATACTTACTTACATGAATCTAGAATGTTCCTCTACTGCCTAATGAATTAGGTACCTACTTATACGTGCAATAGAACTATCACACCTCACCTACTATTTACATTTTTCTATGAAGAAAATTTGTACATAACATATTTTATTCAGATAAATATTATAATTTTGGCTTCATCAATGTATTCCAACAACAGTTAGCACTCCAAGTGTTCACCATCGGATTTATAGCTAGGAGTCAATTATTTTACGACGAAAGGCATTACATAACAACGTTGTTTGCTCCTAGTGCATGCGCGTATCGTTCTCTAAAATATCATCTTGTGACTCATATCGTTCGTCATATAAGCATACTATTTGTACATATCACTATAACAGGTAAATTGCAGTGTACTTCTGTGTAGCGGAGTTAGGCAGTACATATTTTGAAAGTTTCTCAGGCCATAGGGAATACCGACTTCCAGTAAAACTTACATAAATCCACTACAATAGGTATATGTACAAATTTATTCCATTCATTAAAAAAAAAAGTACCTACTTCAGTCAAATGAAAAGTTGTACACATCTATTTCCTACCTTGGGACAAAACAAGGTTTTTGAAAAAAGGATTTTTAGCATGTTTGGAGTGTTTGGAATTTTAAAAGAAAAATCCTGGAGGTTCGTAAGATGTAGATTGACGCCACGTTGACAGGTATTGTAATTTCATCTTCAGCAGGTACTTCACAAATTGAGGTCAAAAATTTTGTCCCAAGGTACACTACTTTCCCCTACCTACCTTATTCACACCCATGGGTCGCTCATTGTCCACTACAGTTGCTCATCAGACCCCTGGGTCCATTGAGTCACACAATGAGTCAACATCAAACTTCAACATTTACTATAAGTACAAAGTAATATTTATTTTGACATCTTCATTTTCAGTTATAATGCGATATTGGTTCAAGGGATTTGTAAAATCGAGAATGTGTCAAGACTTTTTGACATGACAGTGGTGCTGAACAGGCAGCAGGTGGGTACAAAGATTGTTGCTTGTATTTCTACACTTTATTGGGCTGTGTGTGTTGAATTCTTAGCACCGAGTACCAGGAGCGTATAGTCCAGGAGCCAAGGCTGAAAATAAGCACCTAGTATTTTCAGAAGGTTAGATTTTGTTAATTTACTCCGTTCTGAGTGAGAAAATCTTCGTCTGCCATCTCAAATTTGGTGAAATACAAAATGGCGTCCTCGTAAAGGTGGCTGAAGTGCTTAATTTTATAGTTTTTCCCCAATGATTCCTAAACCGTACATCCTACAGAAATTTTTATACGTAGCAAAGTTGTAGAGCATAGAAAAACCAAACGATTCGATCCCGAAAATCTGAATTATCTCTTTATATGAGCGAATTACAAACAAACTAGATTATAGAAAACTACTTGTTTATACTAGGTCGAAATATACAATCCAAGAATTATATCACATATATCCAAGAATTTTGATCAAAATCGGTAGTTTGTCACATGGTAGCAGAGCGTGGTTTTTGCTCGCTACCATGTTTGTGGGTGTGTGTGCTTGCTACCATGTGGCTGGGGTAGGGGTTTTATCTCTTCAGAGCTCCTTCATATCCCTACCCAAGCCAAGGCCATACGCCTCCGTCGTTCGATCTTGGGTACCCTCTGGGGGAAGACAGGGTGGCAGAATGACCGGCTGGCGATCAGGGGGGAGACTCGTGTCAACGGGTCTCCTGACCCTTTTTTTATGTCTCCCCCGTTATGGAAGCAAATGGAAACGAGCCTCATAACCCCCGCCTGCCCATTGGCACGGGGGTTCTAGGGGAGGCGCTCGGGGGCGCCCCAGGCAGGGGCGTCGGTCATCCTCCCCCTCATCTTCATCCTCTTCCTCCTACCCTTCATCCTCTTCCTCTGCCCTGAATAATGTCCATCAGTGTGCCCACTGTGAGAGAGCCTTCAGTTCCAAGCGTGGCCTCAGTGCCCATGTCTGGCAGAAGCATCCTATACAGGCCAACGCTGCGATTGATATAGAGCGAGAGTGGCCCAGGTATGCTTCTGAGGATTTGCGGCGAATGCCGATATCTATATCCTCTGTAGTCTTCCACCATTTCCAAAACATTCTGGCAACTCGCCTCCAAGCTGCTGGTGTCACAGGTGACGTCCAGAGAGCATTTTGGCCAGCAGATGCCACAGCGGAGAACCAAACAGTTCTCCAAACTGTCATTTCACTGGCCCGTATTAAGAAACAGCAACTCCATATTGCCGCTCTAGACATCGCTAAGGCCTTTGACACTGTTAGCCATTTTACCCTGACCGATTAACTTCGTGGTGTCGGGGCACCTGCTCGGTTAATTGAGTATGTTGCTCGCCTGTACCACGAAGGCGTGACGGTCCTCGGGGCACGAGGTGAGATGTTGGGGGATGTTGTCATTGGGCGTGGGGTACGCCAGGGGGATCCTCTGTCGCCACTCCTCTTTAACCTGGTCGTGGACACGGCCTTGGGTAAGCTGCCAGCTGAAATAGGGTACGATCTTGCCCCTGGGGTGCGAGTTGGTGCACCGGCTTTTGCCGATGATTTCATCCTACTTGCCGAAACAAGTGAGGGCTGGCAGATCGCCCTCAATGCCTTTGCTGAGCATCTAGCCAGGTGTGGTTTGGTGGTTAACCCAGATAAGTGTGGGTCAGTCTCCTTGGTCCCGTCGGGTCGCCAGCATCAGGTGAAGGTGGTGGATGAGGAGTGTTTTGTCATAGGACAGTCACCCATCCCCACCCGATCCGTGCTGGAGGTTTGGCGGTACCTTGGAGTTGACTTCATGGGTGTGGCCACCATTGCCGCAAGCCGTGTGGACCTTGGAGGAGCACTAGCTCGTATCACCAAGGCTCCATTGAAGCCACAGCAGAAGCTGCGCCTCCTTCGCACGTACTTACTGCCAAAACTGACCTATGGGCTAGTCTTTGGTAGGCTTACTGTGGGGAGTTGGATCGTGAAGTTCGCTCTGCTGTGCGCTCTTGGCTAGGCTTTCCACCTGATGTCCCAAGTGCCTATGTCCATGCACCCTTCAAGGCCGGTGGGCTCGGTATCGTCTCCCTCTCAGCCAGCATCCCATCTTTACACCTCCAGCGCCTGCTTGCCCTTAGGGGCTCGAGCTGGGAGGTCGCCCGCACTGCTGCTGACCTTGACTTTGTAAAGCAGCAGTTGTTGTGGTGCGACCGAGCAACACCAACTGCTCCCAAACCCAGCTCATCTGCTGAGTTCGCTGCTGCCCTGCATGAGTCAGTAGATGGTAAGGAACTCCGACAGTGCTCTGAATCCCCCATTTCTTCCCAGTGGGTGGAATGGGCTTCAGAGGGCATTGGGGCCCGCGACTACCCCCATTTTCATGCTGTCCCGGTGGCCACATTGGCCACCTCTGTGAGGTGTTAAGGAGTAGTCGCGAGACAGTGGACACCCTTTGCCATGCCTATAGGGTGGGAAAATGATAACCCGTATCATGAGGTGTTGCAGTGTCCTCGTATTCATGGTGGCCGCATTCTACGTCACAATTTGGTTGCCAAGCAGATAGCAGGCGCTCTGTCGTCCTGAGGGGTTCTTACTTGAACTGGTGGTCATTTTATAGGGGCACTTCCTTTCATTCCATTCTTCCTCCTCGTCCTGCAACTTCCCTTATCCCTAGAGCCGGCGTCGGGTAAACCTGGGCGTCCTCCCCACTTTTTTATTTTATTTGTTTATTTTTCAATTTAATGGTGTGCCCCCTCCGCCTTTGAGGGGAGGTTTGTAAAAAAAAAAAAAAAAAAAAAAAAAAAATGTGTGTGTGTTTGCTACCATGGTTTGTTCTATGGAGCTCTTTCACTTGCGTTAAAAGCAATTAATATTATATAAACTCCCATTGTTTATACTAATACCTAATCCATTGCTATCCCGCATACCTCTCTCTTCCCAGCGGTATTTCTTTCATCTTTAAAAGAAGTGAATATAAGAAACTAATCAACTGACAGGCTAGATAGAAAACCCCCCTGATTACCTTTCTTTTGGAGCGACATAAAGAAAAGCGTAATAAATTATCCCAGTGATTGAAATCTTGTTCTACTTATTTCACCTGAGTCCCAAAATCACATCAAAAGATTGAAATATACTATAGAAACCCAAGAATTTTGATCACAAGTTTTCATTTTCAATTGTTATCACCACACTCAGCCACAACAGAACCTACCTATTGGGAAGATAATTTCGTAATTTCAATCTAAAACGATAGTAAAACGTTTATGATTTAAGGACACTCGTGTTGCGATGGGGTTCGATTTACGACACGCTGACAAGCATAAATACGATCTGACGCAGATGCCGATATTTTTCCAACATCTACACTACCAAAATCTGGCAGTCCCGGAGTTACCGAAATTATCGTAAGCCTCTTTGATGTCGTATTATTACACCTACAACATGATCATCTTGATATCAAATCAAGTAATCTTTGGAAAAAAATCCACGCCTTTCGAAAAAAATCTAAATAATGTAATAGTGTACATATGAATATTAGTGTATATGTTACTGTAAAAGCCCGAAGTGCGGTAAAATCTAGGATTTACCAGAAAATCCTAGCATTTCCCATTATTGTTGGTAAAAGCCCAGTGTTGGTACTCAAATTTGACTTTTTCCAGTAAATCTTGGAATTTTCCAAGAGGCTTGGTAAAAGCGCGTGTTATTTCAGTTAAAGAGCGTGTTTTGAACTTTCAGCAACCGATTGTGGTAGATTTTAACATTTCCCAGCGTTAGGCGGTAAAAGCTGAAATAGAGGTGAACGGTACTAATTTTATAAACTTTATTTCCAATTTGCAAACTTGTAAATCAACTATGTAAATTTGCTAACACTGTAAACTTCTAAACTTTATTTTCACGTAGTAAAATCAAGTAAAATGATAGCAAGGAACTTACAATAAATTGTAAGTACCTACTGTACTTGTTGCAACAAGGTAGAGAATTATGGCACTTCGAGTTGCACTTCATATTTGCTGCCTTGCAGAGGCATTTTTTAGTGGAACACTTTTTAAAACAATTGCATTTCTAGAAACCCTGGCCGCCGACCAATGATTGTTTCTGAACTGCGATACGAAGGCTCATTTCTTCATCCTCTGCATGAAAGCCTCTGTAGGTACTATATTTACCATCGAGTTGTGGGAAATCCGCACATTTGCCTATAGAGATAGGTAAAAGTCCGAAATGCCTCAGTCACACAAGGTTTTTTGGGCATTTACCAAATTGGTCAGTCAATCCTGAAATTAACAAACTGTCAAGCGGTAAACGCCCGTTTTTCATTTAATTTTGGGCTTTCACCAACAGTATTGGGAAATGCTAGGATTTTCTGGTAAATCCTAACATTTACCGCACTTCAGGCTTTTACTGCAACATATATAAATTATTATATAAGTAGTGCATATAAATTAGAGCATTGGAGGGATGTATAGAAAATGGTACTGAAAAATGTGCTCAAATATTAAGATGTACTAAAACATCAGTAACAACTGTGAAAAGTTGTTTGAAAACTTGAAATCGTTTAGCTAAGAAGAATATTAGGTGCGTAGGTATTTAGAAAAAGCGTTTTCGCCTTGCATCTGAAAGTTAACTAGTTCTGTACACACATTGTGCACAAATGCAGATGGCAATCCGTTTAGTCACGAACAGTCAGCATGGCTCCCCTTAGAATGGTGCCTGTTGCACTGTCCTTTTGACACCCCTTTTTGAATGCCGCTAATGGCCCTTCAGGTTGAGATGCGGCTTAAATTCTAAAAAAAAACTTGCCAAAATATAATTTGCAAATTTCGCTCATATGGTCCGGCTACACGACAAGCAAATTTCCAAAAAATAAATAAAAAAATAAATAAATAAACTATTGCAATGACTCCAAACATTTTAAAATTAAATTGTCCACCATTTTCTTTACAGATATCCGTTTTGAGGTGCTCTGTAACGATTCCTGGATTTTAACGATTTTCATGTAGGTACTTACATGTATTAAGTATCATTCCAGTCTTTTTGGTTTATTATTTCCAATAATAAGCCTATGTGATCGTGTAGCAAAAAATTTTTATAACCCCCCCTCAAACTTTGTCACTTTACGTTTCAAGGTGCGTAGAATCCAAATTTGAAACGTCCGTCCGCCGTTCGCCGTCCGGGCCATAAAAGGCCTAAGAATTGACTTAAAAAACCCGTTCTTTCGCACATAGACTCCATTTGGGGTCTAGTTGGTCCTAACGTTTAACCATCCCGATCGCTTTACTCGCATAGATGCTATGTGCCAAAAACGGGCGAAAAAGTGTCTTTTTCTACGCGCGCACGCCTGGCACGCTTGGCAGGGGGTCACGGTGGGGGGTGAGGGGGGTGAGCGGGGGGTGGAGTGAGAGGAGGCGCCGCGGCACCTATATCCTCTCGACTTTTCGTACGTACTTAGATAATGATATTATTAAGGCAATAACTATTTGAATAGATAGGAGCTCAAATCGAGAAATATAAACATGCTTATATAATTATAGAAGTAAGTATAGGTTGTGGCAACCCTAAATAGGACACGCCGAGGAGTCTGGACGGGCCTTATGACGTACGCTAGCCAACTAAAACTATGATCATACTCAATTGAAAAAATAATAAACCTTTGTGAAATAATTTGCAGCGTTTAATTTTCTTAGGATTGAGATGGAAAATCAATTCTTATGCAAAAAAAAAAAAAAAAAAATCAAGCGTTCCAAAAGAAAGGATGATTTCATATGAGTTGATTTCAAAAATGTGCTAAAACGTCTGCCGAATCGGGTGGGCAGTATAGCTTCCTCACATATAATAGCTGTGTTCCAAGCATCGCGAGTTCATGAACTTTTCAGAACTGGTTCGGCGCCGAACCTTATGCGCACTTGAATCATGTTCCCACCGCGTATGGTTCATGAACTGAGTTCAGTTAGTTCATAAACTTTTCAGACCTGCTCGAGGACAGGGTTGAGAACTCGAACTGAAGGAAACCTTTCTGAACCTTCATTTCACCTCAAACCATCACGCTAAATGCCTTGTCATTAGCCTGCTTGATGCTTGTTGTGTTATCGTTTCTCACATCTCTTTTCCAATTTGCTTCATCTAATCATTATTACAACCGTCAGTCTGATAAAAGTATCAGATGTCTACACATTGATAGAAAACATTTGTTTAAGGGTAGTTGGTAATTGGTAGGCAAATGCAAACTAATGTTTTTCTCGTACGCACTTGGCCCACCAACTTACTTGAAAAAACGTCGTGTTTAGCACTTTTTTATTGTTGCCTTCTCTCAATAATGGCTCGAGGGATTTTGATGAAATTTTCAACAGTTACTCTTCTTCTGGGTAGGAATGATATCCCATACCCTTCATACCTGGGAAAATAGTCTGAGGGTGGCAATTAGCAAATAACCTTCAAAAAAGTTGAAAATGCCGTTTTTTGCACCTTTTTGGCCTTTTCTTCAAAATGCTCAAAGGATTTCGATGACGAGGTTTTCACGTTATTTAAGACGTCGCTAGCACGGGTTGGTGCATTGAGTGTCAAGTGAACTATACTGTTCCCACCGACGGGTTCTTGAACCTAAAAGTTTCGTGAACTCGTGGAACCCATCTGAGTTCATGAACTCAGACGGGGCTTGGAACAAACCTTGGAAGAACAAAGTACGAGACGAAATTATTGAATGCAAAATATAACAGTATATAATTAAACAGTATGTACATGCTAGAATGCAAATTAGGACTATAATTCATGTTTGCATTACTTATAGTCATCCAATATTAGTTTTGCGTATGCGTAATTGTAATTATTCAAGAAATTGCGATAAAATACAAAGGGCATCATTCTGGACCCAACAACCCCTCAAGTTTGTACGAAACTGAACCAATAGTTGATAAGAAATCGAAGGAATAATAAATTAACGTTTGTGCATACGTACAAACTAATATTTATGCGGCGGCGATGAAAGTTATAGGGAACCGTCTTGAAGATAACACGCACAATCCCTGAAAATTTCATCAAAATCGAACAACTAGACTCGGAGTTTTGACTGTGTCAATCGATATGAGTTCCGCGCATGCGCAATGGTTTTTACTCCTCCAATCGCAATATAATTTATAAGGCATTCTTCTAAAACGTAAACATGCCAAGTACCTTCCAAGTTTGAACGACATCAGACCAACAAATGATAAAAACATCGAAGTGATAAAAATTTACGTTTGCGCATGCGTACAGGCTACTCTTATTCCGATGGTATTGACAATAAGGGGACCGTGTAGGAGCTAACCCGCACAATCCCTGAAAATTGCATCGAAATCGAACTAAAACTGGTTATAGTTTTACCACAAACAGACAGACGGACATCAGACAAACACGGAACCAAAACTGATCAGCAAGCTCTGAGACGCAAAAAGCAAGTGGAAATGTTGATTTTGGAGGGCAAAAAATTTTTCGACTTCAATCACGAACACAAAGCTTCCCTACCATCCGGTAAGTAGTGATGAAGCAAATATTTACACTGCAAATAGCAAAATCCCGGGTAAAATCGCAATTTATATTTTTCAGTATACTAAACTAAACTAAATGAAGTTTATCAACTATGATCTAGAGCTATCAGTTTAGGTAATTGTTAGGAAACACCTTTAGATTATCACATATGTTTATTGCATTAAGCAAAAACGCAATTCTGTAATTTGTTTTCACTCATATTCATGTATCACTACAGCAATTTTGTAAATTAATCAGTAACTTAGAGTCATTAATTTCAGCCATCAACATTAGTAGGAAATATATTTGTTCAAGGTTGGTACTACTGCCGATGCAAGGTTATGTTTATATGGAGGTTTCCAGTTAGTAGCTTCTCTCTTGAGTTTAGTTTTGTTGTGGGTGCCTGAAGATGGCTAAAACTTAGCTGACAAGCTTTGAGATTTCGCTTAATGCAATAAATCTGTGATAATCTAAAGGTGTTCCACTACAATTACCTAAGTTATGGAGGATTATCACAAGAAGACTTCAGCAACTCTTCTGAGATTATAGAGCTATCAGAATTTCGTGCTCGAAATGGAACTAAGAAGAAGTGCAACTTATGCAGTAATATTAGTCCAGTCAACAAACGCTCAAAAAAGGGTCTAGTCTACAAACCTAGGACGAGATTTTTTTACTGCACTGGTGTGTTTTTGTGTGTGCGTGCAGGCATGCGTGCATGTGAAAGTGCAAACTTCAGGAATCGTTTAAGAATGCCTCCAAACGGATTTAAATAAAGAACATGTTGAAAAATATCAATTAAAAAAATGTTTTCAATCCCATTGTAATACTTCAGTTTCTAAGAAAATTCACTAAAATGCGAACAAATTGTCTTAAAAAGTTCTAAAATAATCGTAAAAACTTCCATAAAACTATAACAATTCGAAAATTTGTTATTATAGCTGAATTTTATTAAAAAAATGACTTGATGCCATGAAATATGGTAGCTAACAATTTCTGTGCGTAGTTACCTACTCGTAAGAACTCAAATTTCAATGGTTTAACAAATGTAACACTGAGCAATAAGAAGCTTCGGTTGTCTAGAACTTTTTTTTCCAGGATAATATTCAATATAGTAAGCAACCATACGTTGAGGATCGTACCGGCAGCAAAGGGAGTACGCGGATGGGGCCCAAGCGGACCAGATACATTTGATAAGGAACTCAGTCACAAATGTAGTTGTCAAATAGCACTAGCAGAACTATCGAAGGATGGTTGGTAAGTCTTAGAACCCCAGATACCAGAACTCGATCTTATAAGAACTTTACAAAATTTGATAATTCTCACAGAAACAGCTCTCTACTCTCCCCACTGAACTGTTTGGTTCCCTGAACTGCTACTTTCTGTGTGTGGATGATACCCTTAAACTCTCTAGGGTTCGTCTCTGTGTAAGAAACTGACAGTTCTCTACTCTCCCCACAAAAGTGTTAGGCTCCCAGAACTGCTACTTTCTGTGTGTGGACACTCTCAAACTCCCTTGGATACCCATGAACTCCCTTAGGTGCGTTACTGCGTAAGAAACTGACAGCTCTTTACTCTCCCCACTAAACTGTTTGGTTCCCCGAACTGCTACTTTCTGTGTGTGGACACCCTTAAACTCCCTTGGGTTCGTTTGGACACTCACAAACTCCCTTGGATACCCATAAACTCCCTTATGTGCGTTACTGTGTAAGAAACTGACAGCTCTTTACTCTCCCCACTAAACTGTTTGGTTCCCTCAACTGCTACTTTCTGTGTGTGGATGATACCCTTAAACTCCCTAGGGTTCGTCTCTGTGTAAGAAACTGACGGTTTTCTACTCTCCCCACAAAAGTGTTAGGCTCCCAGAACTGCTACTTTCAGTGTGTGGACACTCACAAACTCCCTTGGATACCCATAAACTCCCTTAGGTGCGTTACTGTGTAAGAAACTGACAGCTCTTTACTCTCTTTACCTTTACTCTCCCCACTAAACTGTTTGGTTCCCTGAACTGCTACTTTCTGTGTGTGGATGATACCCTTAAACTCCCTAGGGTTCGTCTCTGTGTAAGAAACTGACAGTTCTCTACTCTCCCCACAAAAGTGTTAGGCTCCCAGAACTGCTACTTTCTGTCTGTGGACACTCTCAAACTCCCTTGGATACCCATAAACTCCCTTAGGTGCATTACTGTGTAAGAAACTGACAGCTCTTTACTCTCCCCACAAAACTGTGGTTCCCTCAACTGCTACTTTCTGTGTGTGGATGATACCCTTAAACTCCCTAGGGTTCGTCTCTGTGTAAGAAACTGACAGTTTTCTACTCTCGCCACAAAAGTGTTAGGCTCCCAGAACTGCTACTTTCTCTGTGGACACTCTCAAACTCCCTTGGATACCCATGAACTCCCTTAGGTGCGTTACTGCGTAAGAAACTGACAGCTCTTTACTCTCCCCACTAAACTGTTTGGTTCCCCAAACTGCTACTTTCTGTGTGTGGATGATACCCTTAAACTCCCTAGGGTTCGTCTCTGTGTAAGAAACTGACGGTTTTCTACTCTCCCCACAAAAGTGTTAGGCTCCCAGAACTGCTACTTTCAGTGTGTGGACACTCACAAACTCCCTTGAATTCCCATAAACTCCCTTAGGTGCGTTACTGTGTAAGAAATTGACAGCTCTTTACTCTCTTTACCTTTACTCTCCCCACTAAACTGTTTGGTTCCCTGAACTGCTACTTTCTGTGTGTGGATGATACCCTTAAACTCCCTAGGGTTCGTCTCTGTGTAAGAAACTGACAGTTCTCTACTCTCCCCACAAAAGTGTTAGGCTCCCAGAACTGCTACTTTCTCTGTGGACACTCTCAAACTCCCTTGGATACCCATAAACTCCCTTAGGTGCATTACTGTGTAAGAAACTGACAGCTCTTTACTCTCCCCACTAAACTGTTTGGTTCCCTCAACTGCTACTTTCTGTGTGTGGATGATACCCTTAAACTCCCTAGGGTTCGTCTCTGTGTAAGAAAGTGACAGTTTTCTACTCTCCCCACAAAAGTGTTAGGCTCCCAGAACTGCTACTTTCTCTGTGGACACTCTCAAACTCCCTTGGATACCCATAAACTCCCTTAGGTGCATTACTGTGTAAGAAACTGACAGCTCTTTACTCTCCCCACTAAACTGTTTGGTTCCCCAAACTGCTACTTTCTGTGTGTAGACACCCTTAAACTCCCTTGGGTTCGTCTCTTTGTAAGAAACTTACAGTTCTCTACTCTTCCCACATAAGTTTTAGGCTCCCAGAACTGCTACTTTCTGTCTGTGGACACTCTCAAACTCCCTTGGATACCCATAAACTCCCTTAGGTGCATTACTATGTAAGAAACTGACAGCTCTTTACTCTCCCCACTAAACTGTTTGGTTCCCCGAACTGCTACTTTCTGTGTGTGGACACCCTTAAACTCCCTTGGGTTCGTTTCTGTGTAAGAAACTGACAGCTCTCTACTCTCCCCACATAAGTGTTAGGCTCCCAGAACTGCTACTTTCTCTGTGGACACTCTCAAACTCCCTTGGATACCCATAAACTCCCTTAGGTGCATTACTGTGTAAGAAACTGACAGCTCTTTACTCTCCCCACTAAACTGTTTGGTTCCCCAAACTGCTACTTTCTGTGTGTAGACACCCTTAAACTCCCTTGGGTTCGTCTCTTTGTAAGAAACTTACAGTTCTCTACTCTTCCCACATAAGTTTTAGGCTCCCAGAACTGCTACTTTCTCTGTGGACACTCTCAAACTCCCTTGGATACCCATAAACTCCCTTAGGTGCATTACTGTGTAAGAAACTGACAGCTCTTTACTCTCCCCACTAAACTGTTTGGTTCCCCAAACTGCTACTTTCTGTGTGTGGACACCCTTAAACTCCCTTGGGTTCGTCTCTTTGTAAGAAACTTACAGTTCTCTACTCTTCCCACATAAGTTTTAGGCTCCCAGAACTGCTACTTTCTGTGTTGAACACGCGCAGAAACAGCCTTGTGTGTATTTCTTTTCTTTTTCTGAGAAACTGATATCTACAGCTACTAGGTTAGTGCCTAGCTTCTCGCTTCATCGCAGCGAAAAACACCTGTACCTACCTACTATATTGTAGCAGATGGTGGCCATAGAGAACATCTTACGACAATTTTTGGGCACATTAAATTGCTCAACTTTCAAAAATGTACTTAAAAATTGCTACAAACTGCTAAAAATTGACAAATTTATATTTTGTAGCAGAATGTTAGCCAATTAAGGTGCAACAACAAAGTTGAACATTAAAAAATTTACGCACAAAATTATGCAGACAATTTTACTCCAATTTCGTTATTATTTGCTGAAAAATCTATTTAAAAAACTCCCAAAAAGCGTCTAAAGTTGCTAGGCAACCGGATTTGTTTAATAATATGAACTAAATTCTACAGCAGAAGGTGTTGGGTACCTACTGAAGTTAGCAACGTACAATTATTAATTTTGATTATACCCATACAACTTCTGCATCCTCTGATTCATGGAGGGGCTCTGCCCCTCCTTAAACTACGCCACTGTTATTTATCATTGTTCATTGTTCAAGTGAAGGTAAATTCATCAGCGATGATGAAGTTGGGTTTCATTTAGGTATGAGGATGCGTCCGAAAATGTTAAAACAGTGGCGAGTTAAAGTTACAATAAAGTGGAGTTTCTAGAACACAGAGAGGGAGAGAGGATATCGGACATCGGAGGTAATCAATTCCGAACTAGTCGAAATGGGCGTTTGGATTGGGATTTCAGAACTAAGAGTTCTGAACGGTTCATATCCCCTCCCTTTGCAGTTCGGTTCCGAACTGGTTCAGAACTATATGTCCGAACAAACCTTACGAATCAGATTGTTGGCTATATATCCAATTTATCATGTTTATTTTCTCACCTAAAGTGGTAAGCAATCATAAAATAACCATCAAATCTCTAAGCAGTAATAGCTACATTTCAGATCACACAACAAATGAATAAACCTTCGCATTAGCACTGGTACTAGCAGATTGCCCACCATTGCCCGGATTCGTACCCATACCTACCTATCATAGGACCCTACTAGGGTCCTACTCCTACGCTAGGCATGGATGCAATACATTTATAAATATTTTACCACCCAGTGGTTATACCTTCATTTATATTTGTAGAGTGTCCACAACTTCGTTACTTTGATGGTTGTGGAGCAGTGCAATAACTGAGAGAAAGTCCTTTATTCCCTAATTCGATGTTGTTTACTCGTACGATATTTTTAGGCTAATCCTGATTGAGGATGTTACAAGAGGTTGGGTACAGGTTGGTTTTATTTCAGAATTATCTAATTCATATTACATGACTTTTTACCCAAGTTTCCTCAACGTTGGTCCAGTAGTTTGAGTAAAAAGCGTAAATCAACAAATTTTTAAGTGTGGGGGGGGGGGGGGGGGGGGGTGTTACAAATTTCTTGGTCAATTTCAAACACGTTCATTGTTGAAAATAATAAACCAAAATTAATCAAACCCGAAGAGTCTTGAAATACAATAATCTCAGAAGAGTCGTTGAAGCTTCTTGTGATAATCCTCCATAATTTAGGTAATTGTAATGAAACGCCTTTCAGCTAAATTTTAGCCATCTTCAGGCACACACAACACTATGCTGAAAAATAACAAAATGACAGACAAATTACAGAAAAAAAGTCCAGTCATGCAGCACGACCCCATGAGCGAATTTTTGAAGAAATCTTCGACATTTCAGTCGCTATTTACAACTAGCGAACGGCATTATTTCGATTTTTGACTGATTTTTCAACTTTGAAATTTTTGAAAACTTGATACATATTCTTATAGGAAATTTTACGCTGATCCCGAATATACCACATGTTAGTATGCTGAAAAAATTATTTCGCACAACAAATCGCAAAAAACAGGCTATTTTGAAATTTTTGACTACATTTTTGAAAATTTCAACCCGAAGATGTAATCCAATCATGCTGACCAACGAACTTGAACTTTCGTTTTCCTTATTATTTTAAAATTGGTTTGAAGTTTCTAGCACAATTCTACGGACAGTTATCGTCTGGAATGACACATACATACATGTATACATACATTAAAAAATGCGTTAAACTTCAGAATATGATTCAGAATAGCCTGAAACGGATTTCTGCATAAAATTTTTTCAAAAATTCACATTCTACAAATTTTGAGGCGAGAGCAATAGCCTAATTTTCTTCAAAAATTCGCTAATAACAAACCAAGCATTTCAAGGTAATTTGAGAACAGATAAGGAAAACCAAAAATATAGGAGGGTGGTCTTCCTGAACTCCACTTCCCTAGAGATTAAGGAACCCCTTGAAGAAGCTAGAATAAAACCTGCTTTTTACACAAACTGTAATATTTCAAGACTCAATAATGCTAAACTGAAACAGTTAGATCCTACTTCAGAAAGCGGGATGTACAGAATTACTTGAGGGGGAGGGGATATTGTGCAATGCAATTACGAATACATAGGGCAGAGTGCAAGAATGGTTCGGTGTAGGGAGGAGGAACATTCTAGTCATTTCAGGGCTCTCTCCAGATGCCAGAAAAATATCAATGAATGCTCAGAATCCATTGATGTGTGTAATCAACTCAACCTTTCCCAAAATACAAAAGAACTTGCAGAAAAACGATTGGCAAATTTGAACATTAAATTGACAGAATAGAAAGACAAAAGTGCATTTGCTACACATTTATTTTCAGAGGGCCACACTTACATGGGGAACTTTGAATTGAGTCAGAGGGTAAATTGTGGCAGGGGCACAAAAATG
The DNA here is from genome assembly GCA_030762985.1 of Adelphocoris suturalis. Classification (NCBI taxonomy): domain Eukaryota; kingdom Metazoa; phylum Arthropoda; class Insecta; order Hemiptera; family Miridae; genus Adelphocoris; species Adelphocoris suturalis. Next base: position 1,668,823 of record CM061043.1, on the reverse strand, counting down.
GATAACTGAGAGAACCTACATATTTACCTATCAAAGAAGAAAGGCAATAACCTAAATATGAGATTTTCAGAAAGAAATTTCCGCTTCAAAGGGCAATGGGAGAGAAACCTGGAACCTTGGAAAATTGTCTGATCCTACTTCACTCAGCCTTAAAAAAATTTTTTTTTTCAATTTTTCAATCATGTATTTTTTCCTCACAATTCCGTAATTTGTTTTCACTCATATTTATGTATCACTACAGCAATTTTGTAATTAATCAGTAACTTAGATTCATTAATTTCAGCCATCAACATTAGTAGGGAAAAATATTTTTTCAAGGTTGGTACTATTGCCGATGAGAGGTTATGTTTATATAGTTTCCAGTTAGTAGCTTTTTTCCTGTGTTTAGTTTTGTTGTGTGTGCCTGAAGATGGCTAAAATTTAGCTGAAAAGCTTTGTGTTTTTGCTTAATGCAATAAATATATGTGATAATCTAAAGGTGTTTCATTACAATTACCTAAAAAAAAAGTCTTGAAATAGACTGACAGACACACAGATGTACCTGACTACTACATTCATCATATTATTTTTGAGTTGATGAAAGAAATTATTTTAGATTTGTGCTGCACGTCTGATTCGTAAAGACATTTTCAATATGTGTTCTGAGTGGCTCTCTGTAAAAAAAAACTTTTCAGTTATTCGTCTCTGATGAACCTAATATTCTAAATTTATTTTGATTCTTCTTCTTCAAGGTACGCCATCGTTATTGACAATAATATAGCGGAGCGGCTACATTACCAATCATGGAAGTCATACGCCATCTTGATATCACAGATTAAACCTAACGAAAATGTCGTAAGTTTTCGAGATGCCTAAATATCTAATAAGCAATAACATTATATTTATAACAATAGTTACCACACTATGGAAGGCAGGAAAGCTATTCTTTCACCTATTCGTTGAAGAGTTTGAATAATGGGGAACTTTCATCAGTCGGAGTTTCACACTTTTGACCTCGGATTCGGATTCAGCGCACTTGAAAACCTAAAGTAGCAATTTTCAGCTCAAAAGACCGTTTAGTTTGACCAATAATCGGGTAGTAAGGTCAAGCGTATATATATATTTCTGCGAAACAGAAAAAAGTTTAATGATGATTAGTGTTTTTTTTTCAGCATATATATATATATATATCACTTATTGAAAATGACTCTAGGAGAGCTTGATTATATTCACAAAATTAGAAAAGATAACAGAAAAAACGTCACAAAACTATTTTTATATTTCGGCTTTTTGCCTTTTTCAAACTAACAAAGAAATTGAATAACTGTGGGAAATTTGTGTACAACGTTGACAAGGAATTTTGGTAACTGGATTTCGAATCATCGTCTTATGTTGAGGCCTGGATATATATATATATATATATATATATATATATATATATATATAAATATATATATGAAAAAGCGTTAAACTCAGGAATTCGTCTCAGAATGTCTCGAAACGAATTTCGATAAAGACAATTTTGGCTTTAAAATTCTTGGAGCCATTGCAATAGCTTCAATTTCTACCACAACTCGCTAACAGATTACCAAGATCCAAGGAACACACCCAAGTCGGTCACAACTTTTGATAGTGAAAAACAAACGCTTTTCTAAGGTCCAAAAATGTTGCATTGGACTCAAAATACATGTGCTGGAGGAGTTTCTTTACCGTTTTTCTGGCCTCTAACATAGCCAAGCCTTGGATCATCAGGGCATTGGGAATTTAAATGTATATTCAACTTCACATTTACATAAGGCGTGTACTGGCATGAATAATAAATCATTGCTTACTCATTCTCATTGATGTTGATAATATTCCTTTTCCTAGGTGGTGAGGATAATCTACGTGCATCACAAGCCGAGTCAGCATGTGCTGTACCAGCTGCCTCAAGTTATTTCATCAGCACTAGCAGAAACGATGATCGAAGCCCCTGGTTTTGTGTACGGACGCAAAAAGGTTCGAAATTATTCAAAGAATAAGTAGAAATATCAAGTATTTTCCAAGTTAGTGCACTCAGTCTTTTCTGAATGTACACAACTCGGGTTTCTAGAGTAAAAACTAAACTTGCAGAAATCTTATCACTTTCAAGCACATAACAAACAAATTAATTGAGGGTTTTCTATGGATTTTCCATTCCAGTTTTATTTCATTCAGCCAAACATCCCACTGTGCAGTTCCAGGGTTCATGTTGGTGCACTCAGTCTTTTCTGAATGTACACAACTCGGGTTTCTAGAGTAAAAACTAAACTTACAGAAATCGTATCACTTTCAAGCACATAACGAACAAATTAATTAAGGGTATTCTTAAGATTTTCCATTCCAGTTTTATTTCATTCAGCCAAACACCCCAGTTCCAGGGTTAAGTATTTATGGATTACATGCAAAACATCTCTCATGGTTGTAGTTTCAAGTACAATATGCTTCTTGTGTTTGATTGTCTTTTCAGGCATCTTCTTAGAACTGTTCATTACTCATAGTGGGTCGATCTTAACATCATTTGGAACAGTTCTGATGTTTCAAAAATCGCGGGTTTGGATGCCACTGGCCAGGCGGACGAGACAGAGCAGGTGCTGCCCCACGCTCTCTCTGTAAAGCGCATATGAAGCGTGTGGATCTGAAACAGTCAGAGCAGTGGCATGGGAAGGCAGAAGTGTGGAAAAAGGGGAGGTCTTGTTTGCAAGGTACGTCCGGATTCGCAAAGATCGGTGTATCTTGTGTGTTTTTGTTAAAATTCTGCCAAGGAAGCAGAGGTGTGACTATAGGGGGAAAGCCTCCCCTCTCAGTTTTCACCGATTTGGGAAAATTTATGAGGTTGCAAAAAACCCTTAATTCGAAAAGATCTGATATCAAATTCTGATTTCCCAACTGTAGGTACCAGGTATTTATAAAAGACTCGAATTATTTTCATTTTGTGCATAAAACTGGATTTTTCTTCCTAATTTTCCCAAATTTCTTCAGCATTTCCCAATCATGCTATATCCCAAAAACGGATTGATAAAAAATTGCATTTGACGGTGTTTTACTACATTTTTGGTCTACTCACCCAAAAACATTTTTCACACTCATTCGAATCCACCCTGTGGTTCAATGGAAACATTCAGTAGTTTGAAATATATGAAAAATAGCTTAAAAGCTACAATGGCTGATGACTGCCTGTGTCCATTCCCAATGCAAAAAAGATCTTGTTGAGAATCTGGACATAGAAAAATGTGGTGTGGTTCCATCAAGGGCTAAATTGAAACACGCAGCAAATTGTTACACAATGGTTCATTATTTCTGTGTTAGGTAGCCTTAAGGTGGATTCACACTCGCGGTAACGGGAACGTCAGATCACAGTCACGATCAGATCACGGTCGCGTCAAGATTGCTTCTGTGGAAACGTTACGGGGTGATTCCCACTCACGGGCGCGGTACAGTCAAGATCAAATCTCGGTCCAGTCACTTCCCGTCAGGTCGCCCGGCGAGCGATCGAAACCTGACGTGACGTTGACCTTCCCGGACTGAACGGGAAATGTGAATCACAAACAGTCAAATCTCGTCTCCGCTGGGTGTCCTCCCGTCAGGATTCTCTCGACTAACAATCTTTAGAAAGTTATTGCTTAGAAAACGTTTATCAACTTTGAACTAAATACGTTAAAACTTTTTGCACGAATTTACGCTGCTAAATTTACTTAAATTTCATTCAGATTTGCTAAAATTCCAGTAATACAGCATGCAGTAGCGTCGCTATTGGGGGGGGGGGGGGGGGGGGGGGGCTCACTGACATGGGAGAAGTTGGGAAAATTCGGGAGCTGGTAATAAAACCCATAATTTGAAGAGACGTATTTGGAAGACTAATTCTAATCAAATCCTGGTTTTCGCAACTGTAGGTACCAGGTATTCATGGAATACTTGAAGTATTTTAATTTTTTGCTTGAAACTGGCGTTTTTCGTTCAAATTTCCCAAATTTCCACAGCGTTTTGCAATTATGTTATATCTCAAAAACGGATAGTGATAAAAAATTTGGCTTGACGGCGTATTGCTCTATTTTCGGCTTACTCACTCAAAAAAATTGTTCACACTATTTCGAATCCACTCTGTAGTTCAATGTAGAACATTCAGTACTTCGAAACATAATGACAAATAATTTTAAGGTTACAATGACTGATGAGTGTTTTTACATAGGAAATATGGACAAGCATGGACTAAATGGAAAAATCTGCATACCCACTTCCAGTAAACTCAACCTTTTAAACTAATCGTGTAGAGATTAAAATTTCTATAAATGTATATTTTCTTATTGTTATTTCTCATTGCAATTATTGTTTCAATTAAAAAAATATAAATATATATCTGATTTACTAATCAGCAAATCGCTTTGTGCTTTTAAAAATATCTGGAAGATTTATCCTGGTCATTTACACATTCTTTAAGTTTCAAATAGTGACAATATTTATTGTAATCAAAATTGAATATTGTGGTATTACTGCAAACGATCGGTATGTTATCAAATTTTCATATAAAAACTCACTTGAAAAAGGTCATTTTTTTAGTGTTACGTGAATTTAGTGGGTACATATATTATATGCAATACATATTGCCTGTAGGTAAGAGGTATAATTTATAAGTGATACTATACATCCTATTTGAGTTAGGAAAAGTTTTGGTTCAGTTGAGAATTTCATGACACTTCCCCCCTTATTTTTTTGTCTAGCGACGCCGCTGACGGTAAGATCGCTGACGGTAAGATCGTATCAGTGAATTTTCCACTGATACGAGACTCCGATTCTCCGTTTGGGGTCTAGTTTCATCTTCTTCCTCGAGTAGCAAAGCTATTTTATACAAAAATTTTTATCCTCTCGGACATCGCGCCACTGCGTGGGGAAGACTGACCTGACCTGACGTGATCTGACTTGCCTGTGTGAATGGGTAGCCCGTTGACGTGACTCTGACCTGGCTGTGATCTGACGTTCCCGTTACCGCGAGTGTGAATCCACCCTTACTATGCAGATCATTCAGGGCCGCCACATCTCCAAGTCGGGCCCGGGACCAGATTCTGGCCACGGGCCCCCCCCCCCCCCCCCCCCCCCTTTTTTTTTTTGTCGCGAGTTGTTTTGCTAGAGATGGCTATGATAATTGTTTAAAAAAAACTATTAAACCTTCTCTAACCAAACGAAAAATCATTTATACTTCCAACCAAGGTTCAGTGTTTGAATAAGAACACTTGAGGGGCTGAACTCTTACTACTTCACTATGTTTTATTCAACATTTAATCAAAAGTAAAGTGTAAGTTAAGAATTGAAAATTCAAGTATTCATACTGTAGTAATTACCAACCAATTACAAAACCAAAAAAATGCCATTACCTTGAAACGAAAATTCTATATCCTATCAGTCATAGGATTTTTATTTTAACTACTTTAAATACAATTGTTTGTGAATAGAGGGCGTATTCAGAGAAGTTCCAATTTACTCATTCCTCAATTGGACGATTGTGGCAGAAATTATGATTGACTAAATTTCATATAGGTAACTATTCAACAACAACAATCAACACATACAATTAACTTTATTTTAATGTTATGGACGGATTAAAAAGGAAAGTCTCTGTATACAAGATGGCTGAAGGAATTAATTGAAACAATGATTAATTATGTTTGAAAGAATACATTTATTAATTTTGGAAAAAATAAAAATCTACAAAAATATACCTATGCAGTAAAGAATTAGATTTATAAAAACAAAAGATACTAGAATTATTTAGTGAAAAACTATCGAAAATATGAATTAATAAAATGAGAACTTTGTTTTGTTGAGTTATAATAGCATTCTGCAATTGTAATTATAATTGTGGAAAACTTTTTAAATATAGAAAACTGTAATAGGCTATAATTTCATGTTTTATAAAATGAAACATTTTAAAACTAATAAAGTGAAGTGAGGAAAAGTGTATTTGCATTTGAAAAATACAAGACAAAACACTTAAAACTTTCGTGCCTTTTTAAGTGAAAATTCTTTAATAACCTTAGAAAAGTCAAGTTTGGATGCTAACTTGTGCTTAATGCTGAGAATGGCAAGGGAATTCAACCTTTCTTGGCCCATGGATGCTCTCTCCCAAGTCTTCAGCCGAGTGCTTACTGGTAAAGACGGTAAAGGGTAAAGAGTAATATTTTGGGCCATCGCAATCATCGCAACTGTTTAAGAGAAACAGTCTGGTGTAGTAAATCAAATATAATCTGATCAGGGCCCGTCAAGTATTACACTCTGTTTTATGTAGGCCTAAAAATTCTAAAATACTTTATTTACTAAATACAGGACCGGACCGGGCCCCCCCTGGGCCCGGGGCAACAGTACCCAGTTGCCCCCCCCCCCCCCCCATGTGGCGGCCCTGATGATCATTGGTCTATTATTGTTGAACCCCGAATGTAATACATATATGTGATCAGAATATGTTGCATCGTTCCTCCTAGAAGAGTTCGCAGTCCCAAGACCCCACAATTTTACGCTTCACAGTAAAAATCTTTAAAAAAAAAAATAAAGAAAAAAGTCCGATAGGTAAGGAAATAATACAGGTTCAGAGGCCTCTCAGCTGATCACTGCGCCTCCGTACATTGTTAAATTTATATTTTTCGGTAGAATATTGCTCAAATAAAGTTTTTGACATGGCGACAAAATGCAACGCTCCGGCATTTTAGATTATTATTAACTCGAAAAGTGAAGGCTAGGTAGAAATCAAAAAGGTACTACCGCGAAGAAGTACCTAATTCCGCCTTCCTCAACAACCGACTAAGACTTCTGTTTTAGCATGGAACGAAAGTAGCGAGGGAGTTTTTACTTTCCCAACATCCCAGCAGAATGGAAAGTAATGTCCATTTTTACGTTCCCAACATCCCAACAGAGTGCAAAGTAATGTCCATTTTTACTTTCCCAACACCCCAACAGAGTGGAAAGTAATCTCCATTTTTCGTTCCCAACATCCCAACAGAGTGGAAAGTAATGTCAACTTTTAGTTTCCCAACATCCCAACAGAGAGGAAAGTAATGTCCATTTTTACTTTCCCAACATCCCAACAGAGTCTACAACTTTGACACATCCATGATCTATTGTTTTTCCCCTCAATGGAGAAATTTATAGATGGTTTAATAATTTTACAAAGGGATTGACTACTTGATGATATGAATTTTAACTATATTATAGAACATTCAAAAATTTATGTACAAAAGTATGCTGAAACATTTACTTGAAATTTGATTTTAAAAAAATCAATACGCACTGCAAAACTAGCTAAAAATTTAAAATCTCTATTTGAATAGGTGATTATTATTTATAATACGTTCTTCGCCATAAAATTCGTAGTGAACAACTTCCTTGCACTCAAAAAGCTCGAATTTCAAAACAATTTAACATTATACAATACAATAATTTACAAAAATTCGCTCATTCGATCATACTGCATGACTGGAACTTTGCATCTTGGGCCTCTACGCTTACAGGGACAAACCCATCTTGTTTCAGATAAATGTCGTTCTCTACTCTCTCATTATATAAGTAAATAAAGATGATGGAAATGTTACAGGTCCCACTAGAATGGAATGAATTTGTAACTGTCGTATGGACGTTTTGTTCCTTCTTGGGAAATGTCATTATTATCGTCGGAGGAAGCGTATCACACATCGAAAGAAACGTATGAAATGGTTTACAATAATAAAATTGCTTCTTATTAAGATTTAGGTAGGTAACTATAATATTTACGAATTATAACAACGTTCTCACGATTAGATTGGCAAAGAATGAATTTATTGTCACAGTCTTTGTAACTACCAAACAACTAGGTAATAATAATACACTATACTACACTACATTACTCCCCCCTTCACATGTCCTGAACTGCTCCTTCTCGTCTTCGAAGCTGGTCTGCATGTTTTTTCAATGTACATCCCCCAGATTCAACCTCATATGAATGTTCTCCGGTTCTTCGGAATATCGTTCCTGGTCTCCATCCTTTGTCTCGCTCTTCCTTCACCCATACCTCATCCCCCAACTCAAACTCACGAGAAACTGCCCTTTTGTCATGGTATGACTTTTGCTTCCAAATTGTTTCCTCCATTTTTGCTCTGATATCTGGCTTAAGCCATGCAAGAGTCGATGGAATTTTTCTCCCCAAAAATAGTTCCGCTGGTGAGCTCTTGGTGCTTGAATGAGGGCTCCCTCTATATGCAAAAAGAACTCTTTGTAGCACCTCTTTAGGCGTTCCTCCATCTTTCTTGCAAGCTTTATATCTTTCCTTTAATGTACGAATTAACCTTTCCGCGGCCCCATTCGTCTTTGGATGATACGGAGTGGAGTTAATAAATCGTATTCCTTTTTCTTCAAAATAGTCCTTCAGCTGTTGGGAACGAAACTGGGGCCCATTGTCAGAAACAACTTGTTTAGGGTATCCATACCGTGAAAACCATTCTTCAAACGAATGTATTACCTTTGCTGAAGTGGCTGATTTCATTATTTCTACCTCAGCCCATTTTGAATAGGCATCTATACACACGAACCAATACTGTCCATCCAGTTCAGCAAAATCAACGTGCAATCTCTCCCAGGGCATCATTGGCAAGTTCCAGGGGTAAAGAGGTACTTCTGATACGTTTGGCCTGTTCTCCTGACATGCACTGCAGCATTGCACGTGCTTTTCAATATCCAAATCCATACCAGGCCACCACACATAATACCGAGCCACACTTTTCATTGCACTCATTCCTGGATGACCCTCATGTAAAACCTTCAACGTTTTTTCTCTTAGAGACTGTGGGACGACCACCCGATTTTGCCACAACACCACTCCATCCACGCTTGACAGTTCAGTTCTTCTTAACAAGTACGGCTTTATGCCCTCCACCTGTGGTGCTTCTTCTTGCCCTGTGAGCCAGCGCTCCACCTTCCCCAGTAACGGATCCTCTGCAGTCCTTGATTTTACCTCTCTGCCTGTTGCAATGAAAGAAATTCTCTTGACTTCATAAACTTTCTTCAGTTCATCTTTCTCCATCGATGTTTGTTCCTGACTATTCATGGGTAATCTGGACAAAGCATCTGCGCATGCATTCTCAGTACCTTTTTCGTATCTCACTTCATAATCGTATCTCCCCAATAAGAGAGCCCAACGTACTAGACGGTTGTTCGCCACCTTATTCAGTTCACGATTGGTTCCGAAAATTCTTTCCAGTGGCCGGTGATCTGTTATGAGGGTGAAATGAGTTCCACAGATATATTGGTGGAATTTCCCTACCGCAAATACTAGAGCCAATGCCTCCCTGTCAATCACTGCATAGTATTCTTCTGCTGCTCTCAATTTTCTCGACGCATACGCCACGGGTCGTTCCTCCCGTCCAGGAAACTTGTGCAAAAGGACTGCTCCAAGTCCTTTCTCCGAAGCATCTGCCCGTATCAAGACTGGTTTGGAAGGATCATACCGGGCCAACGTCTTTGTATCACACAGCAGCTCTTTTACCTGCTTGAATATATTTTCTTCGTTGAATGACCATTTCCATTTTGTATTCAACCCTGTTAGTTTATGAAGGGGTGCACAGACACTGTGTAGGTTGGGCAAAAATTTTTCATAAAAGTTGATTGCTCCCAAGAATGATCGTAATTCTTTCTTGTTACTTGGAGTTGGAGCTTTTCTCATTGCTTCAACTTTTTCTTCCACCGGGTGCACTCCTATCTCATCTATTCTATGCCCTAGGTAAATTACCGATTTTTGCAAAAATTTACACTTCTCCTCCTTTAACTTAATTCCTGCTTCTTTCAACCGCTCCAATGTCATTTCTAAGTGTTTTATGTGGGTTCTCCTGTCAGGTCCCGTAATTATGATGTCGTCCATATTTATGCTTATGTTTGGGATTCCTTCCAAAATCTCTTCCATCACTCTTTGAAAAATTGCAGGGCTTGAAGCTAATCCGAACGGTAATCGAACATACCTATAATAACCCACATGGGTGGAAATTATTAACATGTTTCTTGAGCTTTCATCTACCTCGTATTGCAAGTAGGCATCTTTCAGATCAATAACTGAGAACTCTTTACCCTCCCTTAGCCTTGCCATATGGTCATCAAATGTAGGCATCATATGCAAATCAGGAATCATATTTTTGTTCACAGTTACTCGGAAATCGCCACAAATTCGGATTTTTCCATTTCCTTTGTCCACATTTACCGTGGGGGTGGCCCATTCAATAGGTACCTTAGTGGGGTCTACTTTCTCAATAATTCCCTCGGATACCAATCTGTGAATTTCCTGTTCCACCGGCACTTTTAGTGGGAATGGAACTCTCCTTGCAGCAAAAGCCACGGGCCTTGCGTCCTCCTTCAAATGTATCACTGCTTTTCTCCCCTTAATTTTGCCTAGCATACCATCAAAAAGCACTGCATACTTGTTCATTAACCTCTTTATTTCCCTAGACAATTCTATATCCGCTTTCAATTCATCTTGTTTCTTGTTATGCATGCTGGTCACTTTCCTTAGTACAACTTCTGATGGTAGAGGAAACCCAAACGCCAATATCCATGGCAATCCAAAGAGTGGCGTGTCATTTTCTTCTACCACGACTACGTCCAATAGTTTCTCTCTGCTTTTAACGGTCACCAAAACTTTTGCCTCTCCTAAAGTTCTCAGTGGATTTTTCCCATATCCACTCAACCCCTTAGTGGGTAGCAGGTCTGGTGAGCCTATCATTTTCCATATCTCCTTCGTAATTGTGGATACCCCAGCTGCTGAGTCAAATTCCATCCGAACTTTTGTCTTATTGATCATCACATCAATGGTTGCCCTCACAGACCCTACCTTATTGATCTGGCGCAACACCCCACCACACTCCTCAGTATCATCAGATGTGTTATCACTGCCATGGTCTATATTTTTCACCTTCTTCGTAGACTTCTTCAAACACTTTCGCGCCCAGTGCCCCTTTATCCCACATTTGGCACAACAGCTGTTATATGCCGGACATTTTCTTGGCTGGTGCCTGTAACCACAGCATTCACATTCCCCAAAACTGTTTTCTGCACGAACTCTGCCACTTGATCGTTGATCCTTATTGTCTTCATTCTTCGTTCTTTGTTCTTTCTTCCAAGCCGCCTTTCCAACTGCAAGACACTGTGGGTTCCTCTTGGCCACCTCCAAAGCCGCAGTTTCAATCGTCCTGGCCACAGTAAGTACTTCCTTGAAGGTCACCTTCTCTCCAGTTGCTTTTATTCCATCGGGCCACCTCATACGCACCTCCAGCTCCACTTTTTCATTATCCACAGCTGCGACAAATTTATCACGGAGTCTTTCATCTATTGCCGATGTTTCATAATTACACCCTACACTAAGTTCATTCATTCTAGTAACAAAATCTGATATGGATTCTCCCGTTTTTCGATTCATTCTCTCAAAGTCCATTCGAGCCCCAAAAATAGTACCTTTTGGTTTGTACAGTACCTTGAATCGTTCTTTCACCTGTTCATACGTTAAGTCATCAACACTTTGTGGCCTTACCTCATTTTCCAGCTTTCTTAAAGGCTCAACACCAATGTACGCGAGTAAAAGATCTCTCCTTGCATTGCCAAGTACTTCGTCATCTTCCTCCTCTTCCCACAAGCCTTTCACCTTGCAGACTCTCTCAAATCTTCCGATCCAGTATAATATTTACGAATTATAACAACGTTCTCACGATTAGATTGGCAAAGAATGAATTTATTGTCACAGTCTTAGTAACTACCAAACAACTAGGTAATAATAATACACTATACTACACTACAGTAACGAATTAGGCGAATGCAAAAGATTTTATTATATATGTCATTCCAGACAATAACTCTCTCTAGGATTGAGTTAAAAAGGTTTAAAATATGAACATTGTAAAAAAAAAATCGTTCAAAGTTAGTCCAGTTGACTGGATCTCTTCTTTATGCTGGATCGTAAAGAGATCTGACGCTGCCTGGATCTTTTCTTCGAACGAGACTGTCCCGTTTCGTTCTTGGAACAAGAGGTTGGGGATTGTCGTAGGTACCTACTCATTCCTACTAGGCTGCATTGAACCCAAAGACATTGTAATAGTGAACTAGACCCACTCGTAGCGCTAGTGTCGCGTTGCAAATTGAACGGTCTGTAGTCGGCCATATTGGGGGCAACATCGTTTATTTATGTGCAATGAGATTGTATTATTATAGTTCTTCTACTCATGAAATTTCTTTGATAATGCACAATGGTTAAAATGTGTGCGGCATTTAACTGCATAAATCGCAAAACTGAAGACTGCACACTCTCATTTCACAAGTAAGTATAGATTTTCACGATTTCCCAAAGATTATTTTGGTCCGTTGTAGGCCTCTTGATGTGGAAACGCAGTACCTATCGTAGTTGATAATAATTTTCTTTTTACTAACTTATCAATATGCTTGAGCTACATAGTTTCAAATTAATCTAAATTTTGTTTTGTTTTTTCCACAGATTCCCTTTAAACAAGAAATTGAGAGAATAGTATGAAATTGTTTTTTGTATTGACATTGTATTGTACTATTGTATTGTATTGACAGAATCGTATGTAAAATGAAAATAATATAATAACATAGAAAGTGCCATGAAGTAGTTATTCATTTATTCAATTGTTCAGCTCCTCTGATCATACTCCTTGCCAGGTGAACCCATGGTATTTGTGAAAGTGTGTCTTATCTACAAGATATTGTCTCAATATTGAAATGCAGAGCGATTCTTCTGTTACTTTGGAAGAATGGTTCTGAGATAATTGCTTTTGAATAATGGAAGGATCTTTCACTTTAAAATACCTAACTAACTTATGCCCTAACTATTATAAGTACGGTATGAAAAGTACAATATCGCCACTACGCAAAACTACATGAAATCATATTGGTAAGTAATGCATGCATTACACGGACGTCCCTATGAATGGATTTTATATATATTTGGTGAGAGTTAAAATAAGAGAAAAAACAAATATATATCATGACTTCTCGAACCCCCCACCCCCCAATTAACTCCCTCCACCGACAGCAAATTCAAATAAAAAAACTTCCAGTATGAAATTTGAAGCTCCTGACATATTTTTATAACCTAGACCGAATTTATAATCGAATTAAAAAAATTATCTCGAAAATCTGACTTGAATAGTTATAACATCTTGATTTATTACTATTACCTCCTCCAATCTACCTCGTCCATAATGAAATTTGAAACTCCTAATATACCTTCCAAAACTAGACAAAATTCTTAGTTGAACAAAAAAGAATCACAAAAATCTGACGATATTAGTTAAAACATCATGATATTTTACTGTTACCCCCTCCATTCACCCTTTTTCATAATCGAATTTGAAATTCCTGATATAAGATCCAAAACAAGACCAAATTCATAGTTGAACAAAAAAAGAATCACGAAAATCGGACGAGAATTGTGGCCTAAATAAGTTTGTAAATCGTCATATTTGGTTAGATATTCCAAAGACAAGCAGCTCCCACAGTTTGTCTCTGTTGAAAATATTGCATAAAATTCATTTAATTCATCATAATAATTGACGTTTTTAATGATTTTAGACTAGTTTTCATCAAGGTAATACAAAATATGTTTTCTACGAACACTTATACACAAACTAGCTAGCCTTACAATTCAAAAAGGGCGCGTGAAGTTGACCCCAATATGTCCGCCAATGCTCTCTTCAATTTGCATTAGGCGGCGTCTGAGATCCAGTACAGTTGTAGGGCCTTGATTGAACCTACCATACAGTCTTGCTCGAGCTTTCGTTGCGAACGGATCCCCGGCGCTTGTTTACAATACAACACCTCCTTCTATAACTGGTGAGTCAATCTTATTCGCACTAGTGATAGACCTTATCGAAACTTCCGTATCGATTGACCATTTGACTCCTTAATCCTTTGTCAATATGAGTGGAAAGGATCTGCTCGATAACATTCCGCCCGATATCACCGTGATGGAACAGGATTCAGAGGAGATAGAGAGCGCAAACGTTCACCAACCGAAAGACAACGGAAATAATGACTCAATCAGAAAAGATATAAGTCTAAATAAAGATGGTGTTAATATAATATCTCAGACAATTGTAAGATACCGTTACTCGGATCCCGGCCCTTTTTGCGTTCTGGTGGAGAGTAATAGAGAGTTTGCCTCTTAAGTTGCCTTAATTTTGATGTCACGTTAACGGTGGTAGGGTAACGCGATATTTTTTCCCAGCTATCTTGTTGTCTACTGGTTGTCTAATCGACTTCTTTATTTCGATGTGAAATGCCGATTTTCAATCCTAAATTCGAATTTCATGTTAGTCTCAGTACAAATACGGGATAGTTACTCATTTTTAGTTTTCAATTCGTAAACAAGGCATGGATTTAACGCAAAGATAGTAAGCCTCAAGTGGGAAACACCGCGATTTAGTTGCACTTTTAGGTCTTTAGTCGTTACAAACTTCATGTTTTTGGGTTTTCGGTTGGGTAATATATCAAGAAGTATGAAAAAGTATACATCTCTATGACAATGAACCAGGATTTTCCTAATAATCATCAGTGGAGGCAGCACTTCACCCAATGTTCACGAGAAAACAGCTGAGATCAGGCTAACTAAGAACAATACTGCGAAGAAGTAGTGTCTTGAAACTCAGGTTCCTATTTTAAAATATGTGAAAATATAATAAAAACAAAGCTCTAATCGACCAAATAGAGCCTGTGCGCAAAAGAACGGATTTCTTTCGATCGAGTTGAAGGCTAGTAAAGCACGACGGCGGAGGCGGACTTCAGATGGCACATTCGGTTTCCATCTACGCGACTTGAAACGAAAAATAACGAAGTTTGAGGGGTGTTCAAAAACCTACCCGCTATCAGCAAAATTAGTTGGTAATGAGGCATTTGAAAAGAAAAACTACTATTATTTATTTCACCAGTATTCGAGTAATTTTGAGGTGCCCAGTAGTGTTACATTTACAGGAAGGTTAGGCTGGTGTCGTGTGCCTTTAGGTCCCCAAACGGGTGACGTTAAATGAGCCATTCTAACGTACGACGTTGCTAACGTCCCCTCAAGGTCACGTACTCTTGGTACGGTGGGGTGACGTTAATGGTACGTTAGTGGTCACCAAAAACTCTCTAATGCCAACGAATCTGGTTACACCCTATGACATTAGGAAAGCTGTTCCACGCCAAACATCCATTGATATCCCGGCATATCGTATCAATTAACAAAACCGGGCGCAATCGACTGAAAATAGACTTAGATAAGTTATTAGAATCGGATATTTTAAAGGAGGCTGGTTTTCAAGCTACCGTGCCATCAAATTTAGTTAAGCGGAAATTTATAGTAAAAGGAGTGGATACTGAATTGAGTGAAGATGAAATTAAAGCTCATCTTAAAGGCGATATTTCCGATGGAGATTTATGTATCCTGGATGTCAAGAGGATGAATAGGAAAGTGACTGACAAGAGCGGTCAACATACCTACGTACCTACTCAGTCAGTAGCAGTAACTGTTAGAGGACAGCGTATCCCAGCTTTTGTAACTATTCTGTTTGTACGATGCGAGGTCAAACCATTTGTGCAGAGGGTAATCCAATGCACGAACTGTTGGAGGTATGGTCATTACCAGGACCAGTGTAAAGGAGCACCTAGATGTGCAAAGTGTGGGGACTCTCAACATAAAATTGACTCGTGCCCTGCAAAGGATATGAAATGTATTCACTGTCATCTCCAACACAATGCATCCGATAAAAAATTATGTCCTGAATTTCAAAAAGAGACCAATATTAAAAGTGTTATGAGTTTTCAAAATGTGGGTCATTCTCATTTCATTTGCCGCTTTCATGTCCCCGACGACGAATTCTCACAATTCATGACCAGAACTAGTGATTTCGGGGAAAAAGGGTATTATAAGTTGGGAGATCAACGAAGAAATAATTTGACTGCCCAAAATCCCCTTTAACCAATACACAGTGATGACGAATGAAACCTGAAATCCTGGAAACTCATGAGTGTTACTGTCCCCTCCTACCTAACACCTAAGTAGAAGTTAGGTTGTTACGAAACAATGACAATCTAGAACTGGCCAGGGTTACTAGCTGCAGTAAGTTGGTTCCTCTTTATTTAGAGTAAGGATTTACATTTTTAAGATTTTTCCCAACCCGTGAAAAACTAGTTTTTCAGTCATTCCCCCATATCTCTTCTCAATGGGACCTCAGGAGTGTTATCATTTTTGCGATCAAGAAAGCTGATGGAAAATGGCGGGAAACAGTCAGATGTGAAGGTTATATTGTCCAGTTGAAGATGTGAGACTGTAGTGGAGTGCTTGGAGTTGCAGCAGTTTTTACAGCGAAAGAAGCCTAAAAACATGTTGAGTATTTTTATTTTCAATCATGAGTGTTACACAAATTACGAGTGTTGTTGGTGCTTAAACAAAATAATCCTATATCAACAACCATACTGCTTGGTGAAAGGTTTCAAACAGTAGCCATCCCCGAGTTTTGTCACTTCATCATCCTGTGTGACGCCATTTTTATCGGAAATTCTCATGAGTGTTACCTCTCAGGAGTGTGACCAAGGATGGGTAACACTCCTGATATTACGGTAACACTAATAGGGTAACACTCCTGATATTTAGGCTCATTTACACTGCCTACAACATGAATTCCGTGAGATCTGAATATTACGTTTGAACGTGATTCTTTTGTACTTACTTGAGCCCCGACAACAATTTTGCCAAATCATCCATTTTACAGAAATCAATTTTTGAAATCTGGTAACACTCATGAGTTGGATATCCTGTTTTTTAATACAAAAAAACATATAAAATACATCAATGAAAAACTCACTGTTCATCTGTGGAACACAAATCTGCCATGTACAATGAGTAGTATTTACTGATCTAACCTCATTTTCGAGCACTTTCATATTTCACGTCACCGAGGTTCTCAAACGCCCAAAAGCGGCAAAAGAAATGAGAATGACCCAATAAAAAAACTATCGTTACCGGTGAGTCCTATGCAGCTCGCGCTAACAATGCACCATCAGTCTTTGATCGTAACGAATTTCCGACCTTGAAATCGGACACCATTCCGCAAAGAAACTACAAAACGGCCCGGGAAGTTATTACACCGACTGGAGAAATGGAGAAGGCCACACGAGAGATGACCCGAGAGTATGTTCAGAAAAATCTACCTGGAGTACTTATACACTCCAACCCGCATCGCTTGCCAACGACAAAAGAAAAAGATACGCCAAACTCCTTGATTAATGTGGATAACAGGTATTCTAAAGAAGAAATAATTAATATTATTATGTCAGTGTTGAGTTTAAGAGGAATAAAAGAACATGTAAAGTGCGATGTAGACGAAATACTGTTGAGGGAAATTTTAACGGACAGGATAGGGGAGTCATAGGAAATAAAAATGAAAATAAATATATCCAATAATAATAGTAATAATAATTATAATTTAAGAATGTAAATGAATAATATCGAAAAACTTAAATGTTTGCAGTGGAATTCACGCTCAATAATTTCAAAAAAAGGTGTATTGCAACAATTTATGATGAGAGAATCAATATCAATAGGTATCATATCTGAAACATGGCTGGAGAATTCTCGGAATCCAATATTCATAGATTTTAATATTTTGAGAGCGGGTAGAGACGATGGATACGGGGGTGCAGTATTCTTAATCAGAAATTCATTAAACTATAGTGATATAACTGACTCTATTTTCAAAATTAATGGAGTGCAGTGCGTGGGGGCAAGGGTAAATTTTCAAAGAAATTATGAAATAAATATAATAGCAATATATAACGACGATTCGCATCCCATATCTGTTGGCCAATGGAACAGGCTTTTAGCGAATTTTTGAAGAAAATTAAGCTATTGCTCTCGCTTCAAAATTTGTAGAATGTGAATTTTTGAAAAAAATGTATGCAGAAATCCGTTTTAGGCTATTCTGAATCATATTCTGAAGATTAACGCATTTTTTAATGTATGTTATTCCAGACGATAACTGTCCGTAGAATTATGCTAGAAACTTCAAACAAATTTTAAAATGTTAAGGACACAAAACGAAAGTTCAAGTTCGTTGGCCAGCATGATCGGATTACATCTTCGGGTTGAAATTTTCAAAAGTGTAGTCAAAAATTTCAAAAAAACCTGTTTTGCGATTTGTTGTGCGAAATACATGTAGTATATTCGGAATTAGCGTAAAATTTCCTATAAGAATACGTATCAAGTTTTCAAAAATTTCAAAGTTGAAAAATCAGTCAAAAATCGATTATAATGTCGTTCGCTAGTTGTAAAAATCGGTAATATTTGCATGAAACATTGTCCAGATTCAGATTGAACTACTCTTATGGAAGTATCCCTGTATAACCAATCTTAGAACCATGCTGTTTAAAACGTAGGTAGTAGGTGCTTGTTAAAAGAAAAAAAAAAAAAAAATGTAATCACAACTGATTAGTTTACTCTGTGAAATATTCCGTCCTCCGATTTCTCTACACGATCAATAGCGACTGAAATGTCGAAGATTTCTTCAAAAATTCGCTCATGGGGTCATGCTGCATGACTGGACTTTTTTTGCTTCTATACCGAACCCAAAAATAATTGGGGGTGACTTCAATGTGCACAATGTTTGCTTCGGTTCGTCATGGACTGATTCTAAAGGGGCAAATCTTGTTGAATCATTAACAGACTAAAATTTAGTTTATTTGAATGTTGGGTCTCCAACTTTGATAAGAAATAGGAATAGTGTCAATGATTCAGCCGTGGACATAACGGTGACGTCCCCAGAGATAGCTTCTGATTTTTCGTGGCTTGTTCACGATGACCCATTGGGCTCCAACCATTATCCAATAATTTTTGAATCAGATAGGTGTGAAATTCCTGCACGAGCAACACCCACTACAAGAAAATGGAACACATCGAGGACGGATTGGGAGGAATTTAGCAGCAGATTGAACCAAATCGCACCGGCCAATGATTATGAATCATTTGGCAATCAAATAGTGGAAACTTGTGGCGAATGCTTCCCACTATTCAAATCAACGAGAGCTTTTGAAAAATCGGTTATATGGTGGAATGGCAAATGTAAGGAGGCTTTTGAAGGAAGAACGGAAGCTTTCAGGATTTACAAAAATGATTTAGCATCTAACGAAAAATGTTTAGCATATTCACAGGCAGATAAACATTTTAAGAAGATTGTTTTCGAAAGCAAAAAGAAGTCCTGGCGGGATTACTGCGAAAATTTGAATCGTTTGACCCCACTGAAAGGTATATGACAACAAATTAGAAAGTTGAAAAATCGGCGAGTTATAAATATGCAACCAATCATAGGTGAGGAATGGTCCGAACATATATTTGACAAGTATGCACCACCATAAGTGGAGGGATTTGTAGAAATACCAAGTGAAATAGATGGAAACCAATCCGATCTCGATGAACACTTCAGTCTTTCTGAGTTGATGGCGGCGATAAAAACTGGAGTGAACACTTCGCCTGGATGCGATCATCTCACATACCCGATTCTCGAAAAATCGCCTTTGAGTTTCAAACATAAACTTCTTGAACTGTAGGTATAACCGAATATGGGAGAGTGGGGAGAGTCCAGAACAGTGGAAGGACTATATTTTGGTTCCGTTGTTGAATAAGAATAAGAGCACATCATACAGGTTAATATCGTTATGCTCATGTCTACTAAAGACATACGAAAGACTGATAAAAAACAGACTAGAATGGTGGATGGAACATCATGATAAATTGCCAGCTTCCCAATTCGGTTTCAGGAAAAATAAATGCACAATTGATGGAATGTCTATTCTAGTCAGCAGTATTCATAAATCACAAACAACTCGATCAATAACACTAGCTGTTTTTCGACATAGCTTCAGCTTACGAAAATGTTAGCCTGAAAATATTGGCTGGCACTATGAGAGCAATGGGAATTTCCCAACGTTAAACTAAAAATATCATTAATTTATCGAACGGACGAAAACTGTATTTGCGTATTGGTGACCAGTACATGGGGCCCCGAAAAATTGTTCAAAAGGTATTGCCCAGGGTGGGGTTTTATCTCCTCTGTTATATGCTACCTATATATGTTTCTGATATTGAGACTATTGTTCCAGCTGGAATGACTATAATCTAGTTTGCAGACGATATCTGTGTTTTCACGGAATAATGGAAAGTTTTAGTTTTCGGTTCATAGAATGGTGCAAACAGAAGGGATTGGAAATTTCGATCGAGAAATCTGTACTCTTACCTTACACAAGAAAAAGAAGGTTGGCTTTGGATTCAAATATTGTTTCAGCCGGTCACTCTTTCAAAGTCGAAAAGATATTCAAGTTTCTAGGTTTATGGATAGACAAAACGCTGACGTGGAAAGCACATATATATCTTACGTGGTTGGTAAATGCGAGAAGTACATTAATGTATTGAAAAGGATTAATACCAACAACTGGGGAGCCGATCCAATCACGGCCATGATGTTTTATCGTGCCACCATTCGAGCTATCATGGATTATGGTTGCATGTTTTACGGCCAAGCAGCAAAAACTAATCTGAAGGTGCTTTCAACTATTCAATACAAATGTATTAGAATATGCATAGGATATCTGGTTTCGACGCCAACTGATGTACTACTGGCAGAAACACAGGAAATGCCTTTGAACCTCAGGCGACAATACCTTGCAGACAAAAAATATATCATATGACAGATGTCAAATGATGGCATACCATTACGGGCAATTACAGAGTTGGCTCATCACGTAGTCTTCAGTAATTCATGGATCACCAAAGTTACACCCCCTTTAGTAACGAGTTTCGTAAATTTGTCCCCGAAGTGTACAAACCTCTCCCGTCGTAGCATCACGTCTGTTTTTGCGGTAGACTTCCCAGTACTGTTCACACCGATTCGGGTTCATCACTTCCGACCACCTGATGGTGGAATTGCAGTGAATGAGAACTTCACAGAATCCGTTGCGCGCAAATGGCAGAACGGGTGGTTAATGTTCACTGATGGGTCCGAAACGCGAGAGCAAGTTGGAGCGGCAGTAATTGATGTTCATACAAATGAAACAACATTGCATAAGCTACCTGAAGAAGCTAGCAGTTACACTGCAGAGGTAATTGGAATTATCCAGGCTCTCAACCACATCCTGTCCTTCGAGGAGCCGCCCAATACGAACGCCATTATTTGTTCAGATTCCCTCAGTATTTTACAGACAATGTCCAACCCTTACTTATCCAAATTTAAAAATCATCTAGTGGTTGAAGCGGTGAAACTAGTTAGAAAATGTAGGGACAAAGGGATCAGAGTGCATTTCCTGTGGGTGAAGTCCCATGTAGGGTTGCGGTATAACGAGCGTGCGGATCAAGCAGCGAAGACTGCAGCTCGAGAGGGCTTGGCTTTAATGTTGGATTGCCAAAGAAGAATATTATGCCATTTCGAAACGATCAATTATGGAGTGCTGGCAGGAACAGTGTATAAGACTGGACCAAAGGGTCAATTTTACAAACAATTGAACCCCAGAATGGATATTGTACCATGGTATAGGATTGACAACAAACCTAAATGTTTTATTAGAATATTTTGTCGACTAAGGTCTAACCATGCCATTTGTCCGGAATATTTACACCGTATCGGAAGAAGAGACGAACCAGAGTGTGACTGTGGACATCCTATCGGAAATATAGAACATAAATTATCATGACATATGCCCCATACATCAAGTGGAAAGGGAAATAACGTTCAGGACTATACACACACTAGTTGTTAACCCTTTTAACTACCAATCACTGCTAGCAATAAAAAATTATAAAGTTTGGGAAGCATTGTATGACTTCCTTATGAAATCGAAAATTAGAATCTAAAAACAAATTATCTATAAATAAGTAAATGCCTATTTATCTATAAAATAATATATACTTGTCTATAAAATTAATATATACCTATATATATATATATATATATATGTATTATAACATATACCGACTAGTTTAGTACCATGTGCTACCTTAGAGCTTATCTATCTGTGAATTGTGTATAAATATTGAACAATTACTTCAATCAATTACTTCATAAACCGTTACATATTACCTACATGAAATGTTAATATTTATGGCTGAATGTTATAAAAACTGTGCCAATAAAATAAAAAAAATAAAAAAAACCTACCATAGATAGGTAGGTATACTCGGAAATTATAAAGGTGCTTCCAAAGAATTTTTTTTTTTTTTCCTTTCTTTCCAGGCATAGTTAGTTCTCCAACTCAATCTGTGAGTCCCAAACTCCAGAGGAATTCTTAGCAAGTTATTATGAAACATAGCTGGGGAAGTTTTAGTTGGAAACAAGGGAGAGGGCAGCAAACAGTCTGTTTCTGTATGCCTCTTCAGCGCCGTCTCAACATCCGTTCCCTGCAAACGCGTTTTCTCTAAAGCAGGCCTGATAGTAAAGATCCTGACTGTCAGCCAAAAAAGCGAAAATGATGGTATTTTAAACGCAAATTCGGGGTTTTTCACACCTGAGTCAATTGGGTCAACAACTCTCGTCAGCTGGGAAGTGTTTTTCAATAATGATTTAGTTTATTCTACAGGTAGATTATTCTACCTACCTAATGACTCCATCATTATCAAAACAAAAATTACTGTGGAGTTGAAACTTATTTCAGCACCAGACTCGTCTATTTTTCCTGACTATTGCGACTTTCTAAATCGATCTATGGTTTACAAGGAAATTATATTATACATGAACTCGCTATGTAACATAGTAAATTATTTAAAGTCAAAACAAACAGCTATCCTGACTATTAAGCTGATTGAATGAAAACTATCAATTTTTCTGATGTTTTCCTCTCTCAACTATAAAAATACTCGTACATTAACTGAAAATTCGACTCGAAGGTTCGATTGGTACATTACTTTGTTACTTCTGAATATCAGAAGAAATTTTTGAAATCGTTACTGTTTTCCAACCAGCTATAATGAATGCACTGATTCGCGTTGGTATATATATATATATATATATATATATATATATATATATATATATATATATATATATATATATATATATATAATTTGTTTCAGAATGTCTCAAAATGGATTTCAATGAAGAACATTTTCGAAAATTTGTATTTACAAATTTTTGGAGCCATTGCAATAGCTTCATTTTCTACAAAACTTCGCTAAAACAAAGTTTATGTCATTCGCGCCACTTCTGGCGCAAGTGGCGCCCGCGAAAGTATTTTTCCAATTATGAAGAATGGCGTTGGTCCCAATTTTTTACGCTGAATTCAGGAGATAATAGGGGGGGTGTAACCTTTCTGTGGGACACCCTGTATATACAGTGCCTAGTCATTTTATATACTAATTTCACGCATTGACTATAACATATACATGTTTCTTTATTTTATTTATCATTATTATTTTATTGATTCATTTTTGTTTGTTTGTTGCAGCTGACCGCATTCCTCATCGGATCAGCTTGCAGTATTGTAGCCATAGCGCTCATTAGCGTGTTCTTACTGGATTATTACAAAGCAGACTATGCAGAAGAGTAGTTGGCGAGAAAAATGAAGACTTTTATCCATTTGTGCGAGTGTATTTCTTCGATAACAGTGCTGATTTTTCAATTATTTTGATGTCATTCTTTGTATGACTAGTAAAATATTGTATCTGATATCTGTTTTAAAATATTCATTAAGTATACATCGTAATCAATTTTTTCGAAATCAATTTTTCGACCCAGTATTTGACAGCCACATTTTTTGTTGCACCTGTGATTGACACCCTACGATTGACACAGCAGTTCTTCTGCAATTACTGCTGATTACTTGTATCAACAAAACATTTTTATTTCAAAATTTTACAAATAAATTCAGCATTTTAACTTAGTTTTATTAACCTAAATATAAAATTAATATGAGTATTCATAAAGACGAAGTTGAAAATATCACCGGATGTTTCATCACAAAACAGGTACAATATTTTCTTGATACCATAGGCACAGTACGATTCTAATGGTAAACTAGCAGCTTGTGAGTTGCTATGTATTTACATAAATATAAAAAATAAAGAACGAATAGAGATCCATATTGACAGTACTGTCAATCACTGAGGGGAGCATCAGTTTGGAAACAAGTAATTGACAGAATTTCAACATGTGGCGTTTTCACATGTTACCTTTGATTGTTTCCAAAAAATGATTGCATAAATGCAAGCTACACAAAAAAACTGATTGAGAAAAACCATGGAAACAATTGAATTTGAAAATGTGGAGGACATGGTGAAGCAGAATAAAACGCTTACCTCCTAAAATGTAAAATCACAAGAAACAGCACCAAAGAAATTACAACACGAGGTTCTGTTGGGTAACCTTCTCCAGATTTCTCAAAAACCCGCCTGAAACCTTTTCCCGCCTTTATACTTTACTGAGAAGGTATTTTGCCTCAAAATTCAAATGGATCAAGCCCGTAAAACACTTTTAAATGCCTTATTTATTATAACTTCTTGGTATGTCAATCACTGGTCCTTCCACCATAGGTATACAAAATTGATTATGAAGTTCCTATTACTACAAGGGTATCCATGGTCCATTTCGTAAATCGAATTTGTCGAAAGTTGTGGTTTTATCAGGCTACCTCATCGAAAATCGAAATTCTAAGCTCCATTGCATGAATTTTTGAAAGCCAAATCAGTGCAGGTTACCTTCTAAATCAGGTTATAAATAATATAAGATGAAATTATTTGATCTATCTATAAACTTAAATCTCGAGATTTTGAACAACTTTATAAACGCATCAGTAGGTCTGAATATCGAGAATTGCAATCGTATTTTTTGATAAGGATGTTTCACTAAACAGCCAGTAGGGTCGCTACTTTTCGATGATTCGTCGTAGAAACTCAACTTTCGAAGGTTTCTGCCTTTCGTAAATCGAATCGTCGTAAATGACTTCGCGCAAGCGCATTGGAGTCCG
Organism: Adelphocoris suturalis; assembly: GCA_030762985.1. Classification (NCBI taxonomy): domain Eukaryota; kingdom Metazoa; phylum Arthropoda; class Insecta; order Hemiptera; family Miridae; genus Adelphocoris; species Adelphocoris suturalis. The sequence continues at coordinate 1,643,836 of CM061043.1, read as the reverse complement.
TCGAAACTTATCAATTCCAAGTATGCTGTAAACTAGGAACATAAAATGGTCACTCATTCACTGCTCGCTATCTCAGCCTTTTTAATGCTCGAACGTGAAGAAGGCAAAGTGCTTTTTTCCAAAGTCAGTTGTGGATGTTGAGGAGGAATAAGTGCAAAAACAGCGAATTCTGGCGGAATGCAGTTTTATTAAGAGACAGGTTAGGGCTCCTAGGCGTTTTCGATTGGATTGTTACCTTCCCAAGGGTTACGTTTTAGCATTTTTCTTGTTGAAGTAAAAATTAGAACATGTTCTAATTCTCCCAAGTGAGTTTAAAAATGCTCCACCAGGATGCACAATGGTCAAAAAAGCTGACCTTGGAAAAAAGCACTTCTTCTTCTTCTTCACGTTTAGGCAGTAAAAATGCCGAAAAAACGCAAGTGTGATACAGCCTTAGGGCCATGTCATACGAGCGCGATTGTTGTCGCGCTGATACCGTCGCGTTAAAAACGCTCCAACCCGACAATGGGGTTCTTATGGAGCATGTCATACGGACGCTAATGCCGTCGGCGAGTCCGCGTTAGCCGGACGCTGGGCGCTGCCAACGCAGACGGTCGCGTTAGCGACGCGGCGCACGTGACGCCGGGACCGTGTCAATGCAAATGCGCCCGGAAGACGCCACGTATGACAGGCACCTGGCGTTGGCGGGACGGCATCAACGCGACGCATTTGCCGTCACGTATGACATGTACTTTTTCCGGCGCTATCTCGACGGCATCTGCGCGACGGCAATAGCGCTCGTATGATATGGCCCTTAAAGGATGCCTGTTATGGATTGGACATTTAACACCTTGAGCGAAAGGAAATAAGATAACCCCGATACAACCTTCATTTTTTGTACTTGTGGAAGATATAATTTAATTATAGAAGGCATTTTATTCCTTACGACAAATGGCAAATGAAAGTGTAACCGATTTTTCCGCGAGAGTACGGGAAGTAGCTTCAAAGTGTTCGTTCGGGGCTGAATTGGGCATAGTAATGCGCGATATTTTCGTGGCTGGTCTTTCCAATGCCAAAATTCAAGACCGTTTGATGGAGGAGGATCCTACATCAACAACATTCACATTGGCTGAAGCTGTGAGGCTGGCGTCAGCTAAGGAAGCAGCAATAAGCCACCGTATCTCTGTTGAACAAATTCAGATAAAAATGGAACCAGAATTCAATTATATGAAAGGTAAGAAGTCAAAACCTTATAAATTCGTGAAAAAAACATGCATCTGGAAATACGAAGAGTCACCGGGGAAATAAATGGGCTCATTGTGGATGTAGCAATCATGACCCAAAGGAATGCCGTTTCAAATCAGCAGTCTGTCATGCATGTTCTGTTCATGGTCATTTGGCGTCGATTTACTTACCCTTCTAAGAAAAATAATCAGAAAAGAAAAATGTGTCCGAGCATACATTTTTAAAATCGGATGAAGAGGTCACTAATGAAGTATTTTTGAGCGATTCCTTTTTCTACACTTTGGATGATAGTTACTCCTGTCAAAGCCCAGACCCTATCAAAATTGATCTGTCTATCAACAGTCAAATTTACTCGTTCGAATTAGACACAGGGTGTGCACAAAACGTTATTTCATATAAATTTTATAAAAATAATTTCGCTTCCTTCCAATTGCATCAACATGAGATTAAGCTCAGCGACTATGTTGGTCACCAAATTTAAGATAAAGGGAAAGTTACCATCCCTGCTCAACATAGTAATTACTATGGCAACATGGATTTCTTTGTTGTTGAGCAGGGAGGACCACCTTCGGTGGGACGGACTGGTTTGAATTTATTGAATAATAAAAATGTGAAATTTTGAATTTACAAAATTGTGAAATTCCTGCGGCACCTCTTGACACCTACGAAATTTTATTTGAATTTTCAGATGTATTCAAAACTGATGGTGGTACGTTTTCAAAACATCAAGTTACGCTGCAGCTGAGACCAGAAGCCAAAACTGTGTTCGTCAAGGCACGAACACTTCCAATTGCATTGAAAGAAAAAGTTGAAGAGGTGATCAACCGTTTGTTGAAGGCTGACGTCAACGAACCTGTAGAGTACAGCCAGTGGGGGACACCTATCGTTCCAGTCCTGAAGCCCAACAATTCAGTGCGAATCTGCGGCGGTTTGTCGTTTGACTGTGAACCCATGGTTGGAAAACAGCGGAGATTCGCTGCCCAGAGTAGATCACCTCTGCGCAAATATCGGCGGAGCTACTGTTTTCAGTAAGGTGTACCTAAGAGAAGCCTATCAACAATTTATTGGAACTCGATCAAAAATCCCGTGAGCTTACTACTATTTCAACTAACCTTGGTTTATATCGCTATAAAAAACTTTGTTTTGGAATGTCTGCAGCCCCAACATTATTTCAGCGAGTTATGAATAATTTGATTTGTGGAATGAAAGGTGTTGGATGTCTATTAGACGACATACCTATAAATATATTTCAGGCAAAACAAGAGCTGAACATGATGAGCGGCTTAGGAAAATTTTGTCAGTACTACAATCAGTAAATCTGAGAGCCAAAGCCGAAAAATGTGTTTTTGCCCAGCCTTCCATTATCTATTTGGGTCACAAAATAGATAAAAATGGTTTATACCCAACTGATGATCACCTAAAAGTAATAAGAGAGGCACCACATCCTACAGACGTAACTACTTTAAAATCTTTTTTGGGTTTAGTTACATTTTACATAAAGTTTGTTCCACATGCCGCAAAAATTTTGGAACCACTTTATAGCCTTCTCAAGAAAGGTAGTCGTTGGGAATAGACATCAAGCTGTGAACGGGCGTTTTGCAAGATTAAGAAAATTCTCATATCTAAACCAGTACTTACACATTTTGAGCCAAATGCACCATTGCAGCTTGTTGTCGATGCTTCGTCAAAAGCTGTCGGAGCCGTTCTCTCTCATGTTTTCTCTAATGGGGATACCAACAGGGGCGGCCGGTGAGGGGGGGCATCGGGACATTGCCCCACTACTTTCAGGAAAATAGTCACAAACTAGAACGAAGCCTTTACAAATAACTCATCGTTTCAAATTAGAACAGAAAAAGCTTTAGCTCTATGCTGTGGCTCGAAGGTGGATGCTAGAAGGAATAGGTTTATGCCAAGGATCCAACTACCAGCGAAAAAATACGTAGATTGCGATATCACTCTATCGAGAGGAAAATTTCGTCGATTCAGGTTAGACTGTGAAGGGAAATAATTGGGAAATAACGGGCAAGGAACGGGAAATAAAGGGCAAGGAACGGGAAAAAGAGGTCAAAATGGGAAATTTCCTATGATTTTCGGGGCAGTGCCCCAGACAGGGTTTCAACTTTTCTAAAGACCGTAGAATGACATGTACGTCATGAGTGGTTTTCACTAGAGGGGTTTCTGTTTATTCCGTTAGCCAAACTGATTCTCTTCTGGTCATTCCATGATTCAAGGAGGTGTGAACTACTTCTAGTTTCATTTTTTCTTTTACTCTGTGATATCTTCCCTACCATCCATGCTAAAAGTTCTAAACTACAACAACCTCTAAAGAGGTTACATCCTTACTTTTCTATTCTATAATCTAGAATCCTAGGTATTCTGCTTTTTAAATGTGAAAATGTGTTCATATTTCTCTAATACATTCCCAGTTCCTATAATATGCACGTCTAACCTTTGAATAAGGATCGGTAGATTGTATGTTAGTATGTTGAACAACAGCACCTGGCGCCTGATCGGAATTAGGATTTGGGACTTAAGGTAAGTTTCCTTCACATTTTATTCAACATTATCGTTAGTGCATTATATTAGCTTTGTTTTTACTTACATTATTAGAAGTAGGTAGCAATATTTCCACCCCAGTCAAACACTGTGGCGAATTTGCAATCAAAATCCTCTACAGATGGTAATTATGAGGATATGGGGATTAGGGTGTTCATTAAAAGTTTGGGGAGAGACACCCCCTCACTTGAAATTAACACAAGTTGCTAAAAACGGGAAGGGAACTCATAAAACCCTGAAATTTATAGCAAATACGAATGGATCACTGGGTACACTAGAAAGAATGCTTTGTTTTGTTTCATTGCTTAATACTAATATTAGGAGGAGATGGGGTTGTGGAGTCAGAATGGTGTGACTGATATAAAACATCTGACAGATCGGATTAAATCTTACGAATCTAATTTAAAAAATCTCAATAACGTCACAGAATTAGCTTTGATTGGCCGTACTAACATAGTTAAACAGTTAGATTCAGCTCATCAACTTGCTATACTAGAAACACAATGAGCAAGTTGACAGAAATCGATAAATACTTTCTGAAACTATTGATTGCATCAAGTTTAGTTATCTTTATGAAGTAGGATTCAGAGGCCACGATGAGAGAGATGGTTCATTGAACCGAGCAATTTTTCTGGGCTTAGTAACAAAATCAGCAAAACTGACGACATTTTGAGGTCACATTTGGAAAAAGCTACAGTGTTCAAAGGCACCTCCAAAACCATACAGAATGAGTAACGAAAACGTCTCTGATCAATATTTTCAGTAGAATATTGATCATTCTGGATGTGTTGCATTCATGAACCATCCCCCTCCTAGGTTCATGGTTGCATTGAAGAAAAAGGTTATACATAAGTGAGTGGTAGTTGTGGGGTTAGACAACATTTCTATAGCCTTTTGAAACAATTTTTAATTGACGTATGACGTCACAATCCTATAATTTCATCATAATTTAATTTGAGTTCTATAATATTCCTTCAGAATTACTTCTCCTAAGTAGTTGACTAGTGGAATACAATCGAAGCCTTGATAATTTTTAATACTTCTAATAATATAGTAGTGTAGGTGTTTTTCTTGTTAGGATTGACGATAAACAGCCAGTTTTTTTTATTGGTCCTATTGCAACGTACCTACATCCATAATAATTGTTCTCAACGCTTTCCATGTTAGTTCGTCACACCTAGGTCCATGAACATAATATCCAACGTAACCCAAAAGTATAGTATCCACACCAGCATGTAAGCCACAACCAACCAACAAACACGCAGAAACGATGCAATAGGACTAATAAAAAAACTGGCTGTTTATCGTCATTCCTAAAGCCAGTTTCACATGAAGCGGTACGAGTGTAACAACCGGAAAGACGGAAGGCTGGAAAACCCAGTGGAGGGGACGGCGGAATGCGGCAGGGTGTTCGTCACATGAACATGGACACACGGAATCATAACCTTCCTACTGAAACCCTCTCTGATCTGAAACCTCTACTTGCGGTTATCAACATTCCTGTCCAATGAGCTTGCGCTCCACTTGACGGAACGCGGCAACTGTATAAACATTTCTAGTTCCGCAGACCGCCCATTCCGGTAACATGGCAGCCACCATCCTCAACTGTTGTCCCAACAGCCAATCAGATTACGTTCAATCTTTCCGTCTTCCGGACATACCGCTCCATGTGAAACCTGCTTTAGTAAGTAAGTAGGTCCCTATAAGATAGTATTTTTAATTTAGTTTATTTAATTAATTTATTTATATTTATTTATCAATAATATTTAATGATCATGATTTATTGTCCATGGCATTTGACATAACCCAAGTGGGATTAATGTATCATGTGTTTAGATCAAAATTAATTTACACTGAAAGCAAAACAAATGGATGAAAAACCTCCATGCTCTTTTTGACTGTCAAATAGGTAAATATTTTTGTGCCCCACTCCTTTTTCAGACCATCGGCCGCCACTGGACACCAAATTGATCGCCTATGCTTCACAAGTTTTGATTGAAGCCCAGAGAAAATATCCTGTCATTGAACGTGAAGCTTATGCACTAATATTTGGAGTTACACGGTTCAAAGATTTCTTGTTCTGACGAAAATTTGAACTAATCACTGGCCATCACCCACTTCTATATATATTTGCATCTAAAAAGGGTTTGCCAGTCTACGCTGCAAATCGGATACAAAGATGGGCATTCTTGATTACTAATTTTGATTTTAAATTGAAATGTGTCCGTTCAAATGAAAATTGCGCAGATGTTTTGTCGCGCATTCCAATCAAACAAACGACAGTTTCTGATCCTTTTGAAGATTTCAACTACATCAATTACATTCAGGAAAATTCACCTTTTCGAGTGAATTGGAAAACAATAAAAAACGAAACCAGGACTGACTTGGAACTTTCAAATAATGTACAGAGCTTGGAAAATGGCGATATACTTCCTGGGGACAAACAATTTTCTCCGTACAATAGACGATCTAATGAGCTCACTGTGGAAAAGGGTTGCCTCATGTGGCGGTTACCGTGTCATTGTAACTGCAAAACTGAGAGCTAAGGTACTTGACGAACTTCACAAAAACCATTTTGGGGCCACGAAAATGAAATGTTTAGCCAGATCTTTCTTCTGGTGGCCTGCGCTAGATGGAGACATTGAGAAACTTGCGAGAAACTGTGAAACTTGTGGAAAATTCAGGTCTACCCCACCACAATCAGTTCTCCAACCTTGGCCATGCCCACCGAAAGTTTGGACACGTATCCATGTAGATTTTCTTGGACCTATAAACAAGAAAATATATTGTTTTGTCATCATGGATCCAACTTCTCGATGGATAGACAATTTTTTCGTTTCATCAGCGACCGCACATGTAGTTATTGAAAAATTGGAAGAAACTTTTGCACGTTTTGGACTTCCTCGTGCTGTGACTACAGATGGCGCTTGGTGTTTTTCAGGAAGCGAATTCACATCGTTTTTGGATAGTTTGGGGATAATGCATTTAAAAGGACCCCCATTTCATCCCACAAGCAATGGACAAGCTGAATCTGCCGTCAAGATAATAAAAAGATGTATCCTGAAAGGAAACCTACACTTACGTCAGCAGTAAATCGATATTTATTTCAGTATCATAATACCGAGCATGAGGGCACCAAAGACTCACCAGCAAGGATGATCCTAGAGAAGAATCCTTCGATCATCTTCAGTCAAATGATCCCTTCGGATGAAGACATAACTTTGGGCCGCCAAATTGCTGTCATGAAGCAGGGAGGTAATTGCAACATGCCTTTGGAGAACGAGTCTGAGGTATGGGCTCGTTCGTACAAGAAGGACGATCCTTCATGGATTAAAGCTGTTATAGTTGACCGCCTGGGCAACCAAACCTACCTAATCAAAACGAAAGAGCAACAACCGTGGAAGAGACATATCGACCAACTTTGGCCAAAATCGCCAACTCCAAAACTTGTTGATCTGCCCCAAGAATCCACACCAATTGTTGAAGGTCCTGCTTCACCTGCATTTCATGGTTTAACTCCTCCGTCTGACACCACCACCCAACCTGTACAACAATCAGCTCAGCCGATTGTAGAGACTCCCAGAAAATCAAAAAGGAACCGACAACCGCCTCAACGCCTCGGTTATGTGTACAAATTGAAATATAGTGAATTATTGTCAATATGATCTCAAATGTTGTAAGATCTCAAACAACCAATTTTTTTAAAGAGAAATGGATGCCAATCATAGTTCTAATTGAATTTCTACTTGTAACGGACTTAGGTCGCCCCCAGAGGTGCAACGGGACCCAAATCCGCACTCACAGAGATAGGGGGGTGTGGCAGTACCATAATGATACAACTCGTACTAATAGCTTATGTGCTATGTTCGGAGAAGATGATTTTCCGGTTCTCGGATCCTCATCTATCGCCAAATGCAGCATTCCAAGAACTCGAGGATGACGCCCGGTGCGAGAGCGACGGACGCGCATTCTCTTGGATCTCACGGGAACTGTCACATACTTTACTTAAAAGCCAGTATGCTCGTTTGGGATCAGAAGACGTAACAAGCATTCTGGTTTGTCTACATTTAGCTGTTTCTCTACTCCAGAGAATGTTAAGGTCCTGTGGGACCCATGTTTTAGTTTTACAGGCATTTTTGGAGATGCAGAAGGCAGAAGAGCCCAGAAACTGTTGTCCTGAGCCAGCTCGCGCCAAACCATCCGCATTAACATTGCCTTCGTGATTCGCATGACCAGGAATCCATTTTATGGTTGTTTTGTTGCTGTTAAGAAACAAATTGTTCAGGTATTTCTTTGTTTCCCAGACCATTTTTGAGGTCGTCAGAAGGTTCAAGAGTGCTTTAATGCTGGCCTGACTATCGGTAAAAATGTGAATGTTTTTGTTATAAGTATTTTGGTTTCGTAAGGTGACCAGGCACTTGTTGATAGCATAGATTTCTGATATATGCTGTTTCATAAAGTGGTAACAATAAGTTCTTAAACTAGATCAGCTTATCAACTATAGTAGTTGGGTCATTCTCATTTCATTTGCCACTTTGGGTCGTTTGAGAACCTCAGTGACGTGAAACATGAAAGTGCTCGAAAATGAGGTTGGATTGGCAAATACTACTCATTGTACTTTGCAGATTTGTGTTCCATAGATGAACAGTGAATTTTTCATTGATGTATTTATATATTTTTTAGTATTAAAAAACATGATATCCAACTCATGAGTGTCACCAGATTTCAAAAATTGATTTCTGTCAAATGGATGACTTTGGCAAAATTGTTGTCGGGTCTCAAGTAAGTACAAAAGAATCACGTTCAAATGTAATATTCAGATTTTACGGAATTCATGTTGAAGGCAGTGTAATTGAGCTTAAATCTCAGGAGTGTTACCCTATTAGCGTTACCGTAATATCAGGAGTGTTACTCATCCTTGGTCACACTCCTGAGAGGTAACACTCATGAGAATTTCCAGTAAAAATGGCGTCGCACAGGATGATTAAGTAACAAAACTCGGGGATGGCTACTGTTTGAAACCTGTCACCAAGCTGTATGGTTGTTGATATTGGATTATTTTGTTTAAGTACTAACAACACTCGTAGTTAGTGTAACACTCATGATTGAAAATAAAAATACTCAACACGTTTTTAGGCTTCTTTCGCTGTAAAAACTGCTGCAACTCCAAGCACTCCACTACAGTCTCACATCTTCAACTGGACAATATAACCTTCACATCTGACTGTTTCCCGCCATTTTCCATCGGCTTTCTTGATCACAAAAATGATAACACTCCTGAGGTCCCATTGAAAAGAGATACGGAGGACTAACTGAAAAACTAGTTTTTCGCAGGTTGAGAAAACTCTTAAAAATGTAAATCCTTACTCTAAATAAAGAGGAACCAACTTACTATAGCCAGTAACCCTGCCCAGTTCTATATTGTCATTGTTTCGTAACTACCTAACTTCTACTTACATGTTAGGTAGAAGGGGACAGTAACACATTCGTCGTCGGGGACATGAAAGCGGCAAATGAAATAAGAATGACCCAGTTATAAAGTACACAAGCTTAAAAAGGCCTATACTCCTTGTCTACATTTTGATTTTCATCATAGGAATGTGGTAAGAGTAACGAGCCTGGGACATATAACCTTTAAAGCCTTGGCGGCAGCCAATAACGTGGGGAAGAGATTGAAAGTGTTTGAAAACTCCCGAAGCGAGCAGCTTTGTAAATTTCACCAAAACTTGAAATGACCGAAGTTAAGTGAAATGGCTGAAATTGGGTACATCTACGGTACACCATTGTGGACACTATATTATAAATCATAGAACGGATTATCTGAAAATCTATTTTAAAAATTCAGTAAAGTACTACAAGGTGACGGAACAAAGTCTCAAAGTTTCAGATTTTTCCCATTCTTGTTGTTTCTAGTCTATATTAATGATTTTCAATCATCGATCCAAGATGAATACATAGTACAATTTACCGATGATACGTCATCAATGGTTCAGAACTGTGTCCTGGAAGTTGCTCTTGAAAGGAATGCGGCAGTTGTGGATAGGATCTCTGCCTGGATGAAAAACAATAACTTCAAATAATAATAACTGAATAGAATATACGTAGAAAGTAGAAATAATAATTGAATAAAGATAAGAGTACTACGATTGTTTTAAGCAACCGCTCCCATAATTATACGAACCCAAAGTCTTTAGTTTTAGTTTAGGTTTTTAGGCTTTCAGATAGATCCAAAACTCAACTGGGGAGACCACTGCGAGACACTAACCATTAAACTACATTCTAACGTGTTTTTACTCCGTTTCCTCAAATTGAGCGTTTCATGTAGGGTTCTGAAGGCTTGCTATTATGGATGCTTCCATAGCCTTATCTTAACTCCATCCATGAACATAATCTTCTCACTGAAGAGGAGAGTAATTAGGATTCTTGCGGTTGTAGGATATAGGGACGCATGTACGGAACACTATGTATCGCTTGGCATATCCTGCAGTGCCTACTACATGTTAAATAAAACTTACAAAAGTTTAGCAAGAATTTTGATGTACATTCACATTTTACTCGCGGAAATGCCAATCTTGCGATTAACTTCAATCGGCTGAAAACCAGTCAAAACAGTGTCAACTACTGGTGCAAAAAGCTTTATAATTTTTTACCATCTGTAATTAAAGGAACTGCCATTTAAAGCGTACAAAAAAAGTATCACTGTTAGTTTGAAAAGAAAGGCATGTTAGCGAATTTTTGAAGAAAATTAAGCTATTGCTCTCGCCTCAAAATTTGTAGAATGTGAGTTTTTGAAAAAAATTTATGCAGAAATCCGTTTCAGGCTATTCTGAATCATATTCTGGAGTTTAACGCATTTTTTTAATGTATGTATGTATATATATATGTATGCGTTATTCCAGACGATAACTGTCCGTAGAATTGTGCTAGAAACTTCAAACAAATTTTAAAATGTTGATTTAAGTTCGTTGGCCAGCATGATCGGATTACATCTTCGGGTTGAAATTTTCAAAAATATAGTCAAAAATTTCAAAATAGCCTGTTTTTTGCGATTTGTTGTGCGAAACAATTTTTTCAGCATACTAACATGTGGTATATTCGGAATCAGCGTAAAATTTCCTATAAGAATATGTATCAAGTTTTCAAAAATTTCAAAGTTGAAAAATCAGTCAAAAATCGAAATAATGCCGTTCGCTAGTTGTAAAAATCGGTAATATTTGCATGAAACATTGCCCAAATTCAGATTGAACTACTCTTATGGAAGTATCCCTGTATAACCAATCCTAGAACCATGCTGTTTAAAACGTAGGTGCTTGTTAAAAAAAAAAAAAAAGTTATGATAGGAGGACTGTTAAGATTTCAACTGCATTCAATACTGACCACATTGGACATCGAAATCTATGAATGTTTACCTACATTTGTCTTTAAATCTACAAGATTAGTTTAATAATAACAAAGTATGAGTAGCTTCTAATTATTTTTAATAATTTGATTCCATGTTTGTCTATCAAAATCATAAACTAAAATTTCTCTACACGATCAATAGCGACTGAAATGTCGAAGATTTCTTCAAAAATTCGCTCATGGGGTCATGCTGCATGACTGGACTTTTTTGTTGTACCTGTGATTGACACCCTACGATTGACACAGCCGTTGTTCTGCAATAAATGATTACCTACTTGTATCAACAAAACACTTTATTTCTACATTTTACAAATAAATTCAGCATTTGAACTTAGTTTTATTAACCTAAACATAAAATTAATATGAGTATTCATAAAGACAAAGTTGAAAATATCACCGGATGTTTCATCACAAAATAGGTACAATATTTTCTTGATATGTAGTTTAAAATGTAGAAATAAAATTTAGCGATTTAAGCTCTATAACCGTATAAATGTATTATTATTATCATTTTTTAGTTAATATAAATATTTGTACTTCTTAGATGTAAGTTTATTGACGATTGTAATGCATTCTATTTGTTACTACAACAAAAACTCTTTCTTCTTCTTCTTCCATGACAGGATCTTAATTTGTGACCGAAAGGGTTGATAAGATACACAACGTTAAAAGTTGCGTAGATTATAAGAAAAGCAATCGGTGGTTGCCGCGAGACCTCCAACCTGTTAGCTCTGCCCAGCTCGGCGGAACTAGAAATAGAAATAGCTGAGAAGGGGCACGTGATCGAGGCCTACCAGCTTGTACTTATTCCCGACGATAAAACAACCGACAGATGCTGCTTCCAGCTTTCCCCACAGAAACTAAATATGTCAGAAGCCCTAGAGCTTCACTTCCCTTCGTAAGGTACCTACGTATGTCTCGTAAGTACGACTGTCTATTCCTGTACGGGCTAGATCGATCTGGAGGAAGGAGTCCATAAAGGGTGGAAATGGGAGTGAGAGGTTTGTCGTTGCTCAGTAAAAGGTTTTTCGGTCTATTATTTTCGCTAATGAACCTTAGTTCAATAATTACAAACAATTTTTCATGAACTTAACTGGAAAATCATGAAGAGTCACCATACTAAAGACTTTTCGTGATGATTAGCACTATAGTTTTTTTTAAATTCTTTGAAATTTGAACACTTTGGGTGCTTTATGTGCACTATCATATTCAACTACATTATGTTAACTGTCATATCCCAGAAGAAGCACAATATTTACAACAAAAAGCGTCTGCCAAGTTGGGTGGGCAGTACAGCTTCCTCACATGTAACAAAACAGAATAAATTATTACCGACCCAAATGCAGCAATCTGTCGTGGAATTATCAGGAATGGGGCCAAACAAATTATTCCTCCTTTCGCCAAGCTTTCGATAAATTTATTTTCTTCTTCAGGGCCTATAATATACAATACAACAGCTCAACCATAGAAAAACGGCAATCAAATTATTAGTATAATTTTGTGACTGCCGGATGTTATTTTCCTCTTTTTAAATCTTCAATAGATTGGTTTTAGTTACTTCATTGGTGAGTGTTGGTTGGTGCTATGTTTGTTCCGTTATTGGTATTAGCATCCCTTGATATGAATTTGTTGACTTGTGTACCTGTTCTATTTTAATACCTGTTTGCAACCTGTGATGAATTTACTGATCAGTTGGCCGCTGAGTACTGTGATATCACGCTGTAGTTCACCTCTGAGTAAGCTAGCTGATTTTAACTATAGTATACTCTTTTCTTGCTGGAGTATTTTTGCGTTTATAACTTTATTCATTATCTTTTATGAGTTCGCCGTTTTTGTAAGGGTTGAGCTGTTGTATTGTATATTATAGGCCCTGAAGAAGATAATAAATTTATCGAAAGCTTGGCGAAAGAGGAGGAATCATTTGTTTGGCCCCAATCTTGATAATTCCACGACATATTGAAACAAACTACTATTAATGCGATGGCAATGAAATTCGTAGGGGACCGTCAAGAATCTAACGCACAATTCCTGAAAATTTAATCAAAATCGTTCCATTCAGACTCGGAGTTTTGCCTGTGTCAATCGGTATTAGTTTCGCGCATGCGCACTGGTTATTACTACACCAATTGCATACCTAATAATTTATAAGGCATTTTTCTAGAACATATACCCCAACTACCTATCGAGTGTGAACGAAATCGACAGATTTAGCCTATCGATGAACAAATGTTGAGAAATCAACGCTAAGAGAAATTCATATTTGCGCATGGGTTCAGAGGTTAATGTTGATCTGCCGGCATTGAAAATTTTAGGGGACCGTGTAGGAGCCAACCCGCACACTCCCTGAAAATGTCATCGAAATCGGATTGAAACTTGATATAGTTTTAGGCGTGACAAGGATTTACCACACATAGATAGACATCAAACAAACAGACATGGAACCAAAAAAGTTCCTGTCATGCAGCATGATAAATTTTTGAATGTTTTATTTATTAGTTACTAAACTTAATTTGAGCAATATTCTTCCAAAAAATATAAATTCAACGATTTTTAGCAGTTTTTAGCCATTTTTAGTGATTTTTTTAGTACATTTTTTTGAAATTTGACCAGTTTAATGAGCTCAAAAAGTGCTGGCCAACGAACTCATCAAAATACCGGAAATTCAGGTCGAAACGCCGATCAAAACTCTATGCATGACCCGGTTCACCGCGCGACTCCAAAATAGATCCAGAAGAGGAACGCAAAAATTGATGAACTGTGGAGGGGACCAACAGACTATCACGTTAACGAAATCGGTAATGAAGGTGGGACAAAAGACCAAACCGATGAGGTCTTTCATTTGACTATTATATTTTTGACAATTTTTCCGTATATTTTGACCAGTTACCGATATGTAACCTGCATATGATATAATTTAACCTGTCTGCGCTCTATAAAAACGTACCCTACAAACCCTATATATTTGTTTGTTCTCATTTTTCCCGCATTGTTACAGTCAGTACAGAAATTTTGGGGTTTGATGTGGCGAGTCGATACATATTGACAATTTCATTACGTGTGGCGAGTTGATAGATGGGTTTAACTCGGATATGTGGTGAGACGATCGGCGCCCCTTCAAACATTGAAATTCCGCAAGATAAAAAAGCTTGGACTTGTTGCTTTTTATTTTTTCTGATTATTCCGCTATAAGGATTTGTATGTTCAACAAATTAAATTATATATGTTTGAGGTTAATAAACAAAATTGTTTGCGAATGAACTGATTCGTGCACAATTTAACTTTCTATAATTTTTCTGAGTTAAAAAAAATAGTTTCAAAATTAGTAATGGGCAGAAAATGAAGAAATACGTAAAAAAATGCAAAAGTTTCTCGGCAAAAAATGCCAGAATCGTCAATTTTGGGTATAGACATATGGGGTATATTCGAAATCAGCGTAAAAGTTCCTATAAGAATAGCTCATAAAATCAAAAGTGTGCGCCAGATGTCAAATCTGGCCCACTCTGCGGTGGGAAGCGATCAAGCGGATGGACAAATTTTCAGCAACACTATAATATTATAATGCAAAATGATATGGAAACCAGTAATATATGAACTACCAATACGTTTCGTTGTAATCAGTTTAAAATATATCGTCAACGCGACTGTGAACGATCAAGGCGGCCACAGTACACTTTCAGTAAACAGCTGATTCGGTCGATGCTATGAGGTAGTGTTTGTAGATTAAACTGAACATACTGGTGTAAAAACAGTACTACAATCACTAAAATCGAAATAAATTACTGTGAGTACTTCTACTCGTTACCTACTATAAATTCACACATACAGCATAGTAGCTATTGAATTGTTACGAAGATATTGAACTCGGAAGAACACGGATCTATGTATACTAGGGTGCCCGCTATTTTGAGAAAGGTGCAATTTTGATGACCTCCACCCGAAATTTGGTTTAAAATGTCAAAAAAATAACCCCTGAATTTTTTCAAATTTTTTTCATAACGAAAACTTACGCCGGTAGCTCAATTTTGGTTTTTGAAATACGCTTTTTTTGCCAATATCAGACTTTTGAATATAACTTTTACAAACTTCTTTGTAAAATTGTGAAACTTCGTATACTTACATTTTTGGGGTCGCTGAACTCGAATATGCAGTCAAAACAAGTCGACAGCAACAACTTTTGACAGCTTGAAATCTCAAAATCGTCAAAATCATGTCAAAAAACTACAGTTTTTCAAAATTCATTGTAAAATTATGAAAATTCGTATTTTAACGTATTTCTGTTAGAGTTTTCATTAAATTCACCAAAAAAAGCAAATTCGAGTTCAGCGACTCAAAAATATGAGAATACGAATTTTCATAATTTTACAATGAATTTTGAAATATTGCCGTTTTTTGACATGATTTTGACGATTTTAAGATTCTAAACTGTCAGAAGTTGTTGGTGTCGACTTGTTTTGACTGCATATTCGAGTTCAGCGACCCCAAAAACGTAAATATACGAAGTTCCACAATTTTACAAAGAAGTTTGTAAAAGTTATATTCAAAAGTCTGATATTGGCAAAAAAAGCGTACCTATTCCAAAAACCAAAATCGATACCAGCGTAGGCTTTTGTAATGCAAAAATCTGAAAAAATTCAGGAGTCATTTTTTTGATATTTTAAACCAAATTTCGAGTGGAGGTCATCAAAATTCCACCTTTCTCAAAATAGCGGGCACCCTAATGGTTTATCTAGACAGAAAAATTGCCTTGGTGTAATAGTCAGCAGGGTTATTATTATTATTATTTTTTTTTTTCTTGACACTTCGTAGGTATCTATGTTTTTTTTATTCCTTCCGTATGGTGGGCAGGCACGTGGCATGGGACACGTGCTGATTCCCCTTCTGCGTTTCTCTCTTTAGTGTTCTTCCGTTCCAACCCGCACATCAACCAATCACTTATCTATGTGGAGAAGGAACGCATCAGGAAGAAGGGGGTACACAGGAAATCTTTAAATAGACCGAACGGCTGGTAAAGGTGAACGCGATGCATCTTTGAATCAACAGGAATAAGACCTTTGAGGCTTGAACGCTCGGCGTAGAGTAGATAGCTTCTACCGTGATATAGTTAGCTAGTCACTATGGAAGCTAGTATAAAGTTACCAAAATTATATTGATTTACCTTATTATATTGATCGCCACTTCTTGTTTTTCCACTTCCATCCTTATTCCGATTCTGAAAACAAGTAATATCAATGATCAATTCTTTAACTTGACAAGAACCAAATCATCTCTTTAAAATGTCTTAATAACCTCCAACTTGGAAATATCCTAAAAAGATATATTATAGTTTATTAGGATGTTTAAGAAGACCCATAACAGAAACCAAAAAAGTACTCAGTCATGCAGCATGGCTAATAGAGCGAATTTTCCAAAAAAGTGGATAGAATTAAATTCGGCACTTAAATTCTGATCATTAAGGCCAACCATGTCCTGAATAAAACTAAGAGGCCAGCCGTGAGATGAGATCGCAAAGAAAAGTTTAGGACACGCAGCACAACTCAAAAACTACCAAATTTTAGTAAATTATGGGCATTTTTCATCTAAAACTTACTTGAGAATCTTCAAGTTTGAGAGTGGCCGCAATCGACACAGTGCTGAAAAATACTTCGATTGTGACACCCCACAAGCCCATTCGTCAAAAAACCGATCTTTTAACCTTTTTAGGGCCACTAAATTGTAAATTTGAACCTGAAATTGTGGGGCGATCGGGCTGGCCAATGTACTCGATCTGTCTTTTAGCAAATTTTTGAAGAAAATTAAGCAACTGCTCTTGCCTCAAAATTTGTAGAATGTGATTTTTTGAAAAATTTTTATGCAGAAATCCGTTTTAGGCTATTCTGAATCATATTCTGAAGTTTAACGCATTTTTTTATGTATGTATGTATGTATGTATTTATGTATATATGTAGGTATTTTTGTGTCATTCCAGACTATAACTGTCCGTAGAATTGTGCTAGAAACTTCAAACAAATTTTAAAATGTTAAGGGCACAAAACGAAAGTTCAAATTCGTTGGCCAGCATGATCGGATTACATTTTCGGGTTGAAATTTTCAAAAATGTAGTCAAAAATTTCAAAATAGCCTGTTTTTTGCGTTTTGTTGTGCGAAATAATTTTTTCAGCATACTAACATGTGGTATATTCGGAATCAGCGTAAAATTTCCTATAAGAATATGTATCAAGTTTTCAAAAATTTCAAAGTTGAAAAATCAAGTCAAAAATCGAAATAATCGAAGATTTCTTCAAAAATTCGCTCATGGGGTCATGCTGCATGACTGGACTTTTTTTTTTCTTTGGATCTGCAAAAAAAGGCTACAAATCCAACTTTTTTTGTAATTGCAGAATATTATTTAGAATGAGACCAGCGACGAGCGCTTCGCGTCGACCCCTTGTGTGGAAGGCGAACGAGCGAGACACATGGATCGTACAGATCGAGCATCGCAGTGTTCGCATCGACCACTTCGAGCGTCTACCCGTGTGTGGACGGCCTAAAAATCGAAATAATCGAAGATTTCTTCAAAAATTCGCTCATGGAGTCATGCTGCATGACTGGACTTTTTTTTTCTTTGGATCTGCAAAAAAGGCTACAAATCCAACTTTTTTTGTAATTGCAGAATATTATTTAGACTGAGACCAGCGACGAGCGCTTCGCGTCGACCCCTTGTGTGGAAGGCGAACGAGCGAGACACATGGATCGTACAGATCTAGCATCGCAGTGTTCGCATCGACCACTTCGAGCGTCTACCCGTGTGTGGACGGCCTAAAAATCGAAATAATCGAAGATTTCTTCAAAAATTCGCTCATGGAGTCATGCTGCATGACTGGACTTTTTTTTTTCTTTGGATCTGCAAAAAAGGCTACAAATCCAACTTTTTTTGTAATTGCAGAATATTATTTAGACTGAGACCAGCGACGAGCGCTTCGCGTCGACCCCTTGTGTGGAAGGCGAACGAGCGAGACACATGGATCGTACAGATCGAGCATCGCAGTGTTCGCATCGACCACTTCGAGCGTCTACCCGTGTGTGGACGGCCTAATTGTTTCCGAGATGTCCCAAAGGAGCTCCATCTAAATAACAGCACTGTGAGTCGATTAGGAAAGAAATTAGCCTCAGAGGTTCCGAAGCTAATCCGAGTCCGTCCATACTTTGTAATTGTATTCCACATCTCCAAAAAGGAGGCTACATTTCATGTTTCAGCGTCAAAAGTCGATTAAGAATCAAATTAGGCTCAGAAGCCCCACATCTGATCAGTGTGTGTTGATATTGAATTCTAGATATTGCAAAGGAGGTCCATTTCGAATTGCAGATCCGTAGATTGACACCAATATGCCTGCGTAGATGTAGGCACCTGAAGAGGGTAAATTAATGCAATTAATTAAATCTACATTCTCTGTAATGTAGATGGCTATCGGTAATGCCCCTTATGAAGCACAACTTCGATTTATCTAGATATGAGTTCTATGATGCACTGGCGATGAGGTACAAGAGGACACCAATTGAGATGCCAACTTCATGTGATGGTTGTGGGTGTACTAACTTTTCACAAGAACATGCGCTAAGTTGTAAGACTGGAGGCCTGATTTCTAGGAGGCACAACGAAGTGAGGGGCACCTTAGGAGTGCTGATGTCAACAGCATGGGGGAACTGTGTTAGAGAGCCCATCATTGAAGAGGCATCGGCGACCGATCCAGGATTGCGAGGGGATCTGGCATACAGAGGAGTATGGGAACCACAGAGGATGGCGTTATTTGACGTCCGTGTCGTTGACACCGACGCCCCCTCATATGATTCCCGCTCAATCCTCTCAGTCCTGACAGCAGCAGAACAGGAAAAAAAGAGAACACACCTGGATGCATGTGAAACGCGTCATGCTTCATACTCGCCTTTGGTATGTTCTGTGGACTCAACGTTCGCCCCTCAGATGGCCGGATTTGTGAGAGTGTTGGCTTAGCGGCTGCAAGAGGTCTGGATACTTCCTCAGAGTGCCATTAAAGGATATTTAAGGGCCCGCATCGCCTTTGGGGTAATTCGAGCCTCTAGTATGTAACTGAGAGGCACACGCAAAAAATGGCGAGCGGCTGAAGATTTGTTGGGGTTTGGAGATGGGGCAGCCTTGCATTTGGCATAATAGAAAGTGGATCATCGTCTTTCCAGAAGCATAACTTTTTTCTTTTTTATCCATGAAACACAAAACGCCGTTAACCAGAAGATCATTTTTTGCTGTTGCCAAATCCTTAATTTGTTAAATATATTGTTGTTATACAATTAAAAATCTACATTCTACTCGTCCCCCTGATATCAGTTTAACGATAATAAAGTAAATAGGTACCTACCAACTGAAATCAACATAAATATATAGATAATTGAAATGGTATTAATCATTAAAAAATCCAAAGCAGAAAATAGTCAATCAAGATGTAGGTCACGTAAAACCTCGTAATCGGTCATTTAGGTTGCGGGAAAATTATGCTTGAAGTAATTTAGTAAGCGAATGCGCAGAATGGAGTAATGATTTGAGAAGTATGAAATTGGTAGGGTAGGAGGTCGAAGTATGATTTAGTTTCTACAGCCTAACCCGCACAGTCCCAGAAGATGTCATCAAAATCTGATGAAAATCGTAAACGAGTTCCACTATCTGATTTACAAGCAGATACCATGTTACATGGATATGTCTTTGATTGGGGATTTCATAACGGTTGTCCTCGAGTTGTCCTCGACTGTTGTCAAGAGGATGAAAGTGTTTCCTATGGAGTCGAGTAAATGATGCTATTGCTTTACGTTAAGAATATTGTAACCGGTTTATTAAAATTGTTTATAGTCCAATCAACTTAGTTTTGGAATGTAGCCAGGTACGTATGGAGGGGGGAATTGGTAGCTTGAGATGTGAACATTCATCACATAAATCAAGCGCTTTCCAACGAGTGGCGAACGATTTTTGTGCGATGAAAACTGCGGAAGTTCCATTCCCCCGGCGACGGCTGAGTTGTACGTGAAAAACACTGAAATTGTGACGAAATTTTTGGTTGACCTCCCAGAGCAAAGACATATCCATGTCAACTAGAAATTAACCTTGTTCCTGGGATTACGCTTTCGCTCATGTGCAGGAACTATTAATGATGCAATCTTGTTGAAATTAGTATGGAATAGTTAAACCCAACTATGCAGCAAATTTGAGCGAGATTGGACGACGAGGACGAGAGAAAATTATGCTTGATGTAAATGACGTATGCGTATGCGCGAAATGAAGTAATGATTTGAGAAGTATGAAATTAATATGGGACCTTTTACAGCCTAATACGCACATTCCCTGAAAATTTCATCAAAAATGGATGTAAACTGTTAAAATTAGGCTCATTATAAGGAATACACATTTGGGCATGCGCAGTAGCTACTAATGATAGAATTGTGTTGAAATTGCTGAGTAATGCTCAAATTAATCTTTCCCACCTACCCTCCAAATTCGAGTAAGATTGGACTACCGGCGCGAGAGAGAATAATGCATGATGGAATTTACGTTTGCGCATGCGCTGAGGCAAGAATTTATTTGGGAACAACGAAACTGATAGGGGATTATCTGCACTCTAACCGTACATTTCTTGAACATTTCATTAAAATCGTTCGAAAAGTGGAAATCAAGCTTGTTACAAGGATATGCAAATACACGACAGACATACCCACACAAACGGAACGAAAGTTGTTCCGATTGGTCTAAAACTTAAAGTAGAAATTTTACCACTGTTAAAAAACAACAACTGTTTGTTATTTTGGAGTCTAAAGCTTTTACATCTCTCGAAAGTGAAAACGATGCTACCGCTCTACCTATTGGTGACTCGGAAGCAATTTATGAGATGAAATAAGTAGGTAGGTATTCTACCAACCCTTCATTATTACATCCGCATGGACAACAATTAATTAACTCGATTTCGCAAAGTTAGAATGTATTCCATTAGAACTATATCAGCTGATATTTACAAGGCGATTTCTATGTCTTCCTACCCCAATCCCACCCCACCACCGATCATCCGGTTTCCTATCTACCGATCATTTATGGAATTATGAGATTGAATGGCTAATCAACAGATTTGCTAGCAGGGCTCGTTCACGGGATGGTCTCGCGCTTAGAAATCCGAAGGTGTTTTATCGGTTTTTTAATTTTATTTTATTTTTATTAAGGTTTAAGCTGCATCTCAACCATCAAAAGGGTCATTAGCGGCATTGAACACGGTGTCTTAAGGGACACTGGAACGATTCTAAGGGGAGCCATGTTGCCATCCTTGACTAAAAAGGGGCGTCATCATGGGCTCCACTGGCAACTCAGAGGGGGGGAAAAATGAGAGGTACTGTGATGACCACTGTTTAGCCCCCAAAGTGGATTAAAAAAACCCCAAAAATAAAATAATACAACTAAGACTAGATGTAAAATAGGCTAACAACTATATACGTGATATTGTATATATTCAGCTAAAGCCTAGTACGCACTGGGATTCTTTGTTCGGACTCTTTGTCGCGGAGCTGCGTCTCGGACTCATTTTCTTACATCCGGGACGCTCCGCGACATTGAGTTTTGCATCTCGTGTGTTGTGTTTTAGTATTTTTTTAGTCCCATTCGGAATGGGATTCTTTACGCAATGTCGCGCAACATTGAGTCAGTGCGTACGTGAATATCGAACAAAGTGGACCTCTCACCGGTGTATCTTAGTTGTTATCGCTTTGTAGTTATCGTTGTTATCCTTGTAGCTAAAAACGGGTGAATTTTTTTTTTTTTTTTTTTTTTTTTTTTTTTTTTTTTTTTTTTTTTTTTTTTTTTTTCAAGCAGAATTTTAGTCAAAAGAATTTTATTAACAATAAACTAGAAAAACAAGACATTTGTGCTGAAAAAAGTAGGTACTTAAATCTCATTAATATTTGTCAAAAATGGATAAAATTCAGCTTAAAAAAAATCTAAAAATCAAAAATTGCTTCATTTTTTTCGAAAAATTCGCTAAAACATTTCTTGAATTGCCGAAAATTATTTAGGACAAGTTTATTTGCCACAAAATCGGTAGTGAACATTTCTTCCCAGTTAAAATCCTAAATTTTCAAAACAATTTAACAAAATATACTAAGATAATTTACGAAAATCCGCTCATACGATCATGCTGCATGACTGGAACTTTTTACTAACTTATTAAGTCGTCTTATAAAATCGATTTGACATCAAATAGCTGGATTATCCAATTAAAGCTGTTTCCAACGGTGGTCATATTTTTGATTTTACACTCAAGTGGAGTTATGGTCGTTTGAAGGTAGAAAACATATATCTTAAAAATGAAATTACTCAGAAAAACAAAGCATTAAAATAAATCTCTAACAAGTACTTTCGATCAGAAATGAGCTCTAGAATTGACCCATGAAGCACCCTTCTACACACCCCCTTACATACCCTTCTTAGTGATTGGCGCAGATTGGCTATCTATCTAATGCAGATATAATAAAACATCATGTAATAATTTTTTGACTTCTTCTTCTAGTCTTCTAATCAGTTTGCTTCAGTTCAGGTCACACTCTCATCTCTACTCTAGACACTCTCGGAACCTCTTCCCCCCTTGTCTATGATGTCCTGCAGGCTGCAGCAGCTTTGTGGCCCCTCCACAAAAGATGATAATGGCCTCACGATATGGAAAAAATCGAGTGTTAATGAAGTGTCCACGCATCCACCAACGCGGTCGCTTTTTTTTTAGTAGCATTTTTTTTACTCCGTAGAGCTATGTAAAGTGCTACTGCAATCCCCGAAAGCGCGACCTCGTTCGACATGGCTCAGGTTCAAACTAGATGCGTACACGATTTGCAGAGCGACAATGTCGCGGGGCAAAGAATCTGAGACATGAATCCGAGCGTCTGCAACAAAGAGTCCGAACAATGAATCCCAGTGCGTACTAGGCTTGAGTGAAATAAAACTACGACTATATAAATATATCACAGATCAGATATCACAGTTCGTAGTAGAGCTCAGCGGCTCTCAGGTACAACAACATCAGGGATTGGACCTTGTCTGGTCCAGAGAAAACGTCAACCCACAGGGGGCTGATGCTGGAATCGGAGGTCCACAAGGGCTGGGCAGTCCTCCGGAAAGTGGCGGGCGAACAGATCACCCCCACACCTCCCACACACAACATCTCGAGCTTCTGCACTGAGCAGGTGACTGTGAGTAAGACGGGTATGGCCAGTGGGTATGTGGGTATTTGGGAAAGCGAACCGTTCAACGTACAGCGTTGCAGATGGTTTTAATAGATTCTAGGGGATTATATTTCATCAGTGACAAAAAAATATCATTAGTGTTACTTTAAAAGTTTTCTAGATTTCGATTTTTCAATGATTTGGCCCTTTAATACAACCCTTTAGTGTTGATAAAAATTGATGCCGAGCTTTTAGGATCATCTAGACCCCAAATGTGATTTTCAACCCAAGTTTTATGGATATGTCTGGAGTTTGGTGTAGTAATTTTGGAAAAAAGCTTTACACGGCGGACGGAGAGATTTTATTTTATTTTTTCCCCCCTTTATTCTTTTTTTCGATTTTTGGATTCTATGCACCTTGAAACGTAAAACCACATTTAAACTTCATGGTCGATTACAAAGGTTCATTATTGAAAGTGATAAACCAAATTGACAATATAACTACCATATGTAACTACCATAAATTGCCCACAGCGGAGCCGGAGCAAAGGTACACAGCTAGTATCAACCTAATATATATCTGGATCTCGTACGTTATACGAATACTCTCTTATTTGAGAGATGATTCTACATGATTCTAACCTTTCGCCTTTGACATTAAAATAAAAAACTGAACACAACGGACGAAATCCTGACCCAGGTGAATGAAAGCAGACGCTCGCAATGAGAGGGGTGGCGACCACTTGTTGAATAGACGCTCGGCCCCCCTACCTCGCATTTTCTTCATCTGTCGATTTCTTGGGCCGTGAGACCGGCACATAATCTTGCACATATCGAAGGGTTGGTGCTCACGTAGTGTATCCGGTGTTGTTTTAAGAGTGAAATTGTAACGGTATCCGTAATAGGTACTTGTTTGTTCAGTCGTTACCTTGTGTTAGTGGTACATCAATGTTTGCACGTACTAGGTAACACATTGCGCGCATTTCGAAAAGTCATTCTTGTCTTCTTCCTTGGTGGTACATGCGGATCAAAAGTGGGATAACTGCTATACGAATCCAAGGTAAGACCATTTAAATCCGGTTGACTTTATCGGCATAGGCATAAATACAGGCTTACAGTGCGTAGTACCTACCTAACCGTCCCATTCAGTACGATAGTGAGTCTGGCATGACATTGAGAGCTTACCAGCTCGTCTTAAACCAGACATGCAGCATGATCGTATAAGCTAATTTTCGTAAATTGAAGCGTGAAAGTGCCAAATTTTTCAGCCGGCCAATTCAAATGTTTAGACGTGAATAGTAATAAATAATAAAACATTTTTCTCTAACCTATGACTAGATGAACACTTCGACCAAATTTATCGCGTAAAGTAGTTTGCACTGCAGCAGTCATAGACATTCAAATTTTAGAAAGCAAAAACTATGTAAGATGTAAAAAAATGTTACTTCAAGAGGGCGTATGTGCCATGTGCCGATTTGCTGTACCTATATATAGGTGGGTTTACACGCTCAAGCCATTTGCACAAACTGGCTTGCACAAGCCAGTTTGCGCAAACTGAACTGAACAATGCGGTCGCGTTCACACGTTCAGTTGTGCTTGTGAAATTGTGTGGGATTCAGTCAGTGCACTTCGTCGATCAGTGCACTTTAATTAAAGTTGATTAATTAAAAATTTTAATATTATTCAAAAAAAAAAAAAAAAAACCAATCACAAATTTCGACATAATTTTTAATATGGATGAGGAGGAGCTTATCCTGTGTACGACGGCGGCTTGCTTGATAAAGAAAAAAATGGGCTCTAAGAGTTCCAAAGGTCGGAAATGGAGCAAGGATTGGTTGCTCAGGAGGGACATCCTTTCCCATACCAATTTAATAGTGGAATTGAGAGGGGAACCAAATGATTTCCGGAATTATTTGAGAATGAACGAGGCGACATATGAGGAGGTGCTCAGCATGATCTCACCAATAATTGTGAAAAGTGACACCGTTATGAGACGAGCAATCACCCCCCATGAAAGGCTGTCAGCGACTTTGAGATTTTTGGCAACAGGAAGAAGTTTTGAAGACTTGAAATTTTCCACTTGCATCTCCAAGCCAGCCCTCAGCCAAATAATTCCTGAAACATGTGACGCTATTTACACGGCGATGAAGGACACTTTCCTGAAGGTAAGTAATGTGATTCACACACTTGAAGAGAAGGAATGCGCCGGCGCGAAATCGTGGGTAGGCTTGAACTGCGTTCACACGCTCAAACTCCACTCATGCCAAGCTCCAACCTCAAGCCGAATTTCTGTCCGAGACAGACTTCGCACAAGCCAAATTTTTTGGCTTGCGCAAGCTAAATGGCTTGCGCAAACAGCGTTCACATGCAACGATATAACTGTGCAAACTGGCTTGTTCAAGCCTATTTGCGCAAATGGCATGAGCGTGTAAACCCACCTTATCACGAGTTTCCTATTTTTTGGCACTTAGGCCCTTTTGCACTTCCACCCTTCAATTATAAAATTATATTTACGTTAAATTGTTTTGAAATTTAAGCGCAAAGAAATGGTTAACTATAAATTTTATGCAACGTTTCTGTATTTGGACAGTTCAAATTATTAGGAAAATTTAATAAATTTGTTAAGTCTGTCCTTAACTAAGTTTTTTATAATTGAGGCTCCGAATTTATAATTACTGTCACCAGAGAACTAGATAGAACATTCGAATAAACATGGTTACCTACATAAATTAATTTCGTTTGGGACGTAACAAAAAAAATTATTGGGGGTCGGCCTAAGAATTGCATAGCAATTAATATAAATAATAGGTATATGGGGTTGTCAGGGTGAGACGGTCCGTCTCACCCTGACAACCCCATTGGCCATAAAAGCCTGACGGATGGATCATGAATCAATCAATTATATATATATATATCATTTGGAAATTGAGCTCGGTACAAGGGTTACACATTCGCGCATGCGCAGAAGCTACTAATGTTGAAATTGATATGGAATGCTCATATCGTCTTCTCCCAACTATATCCTCCGAAGTTGAGCGAGATCAGACGACTAGGGCCTGAGAAAATGATGCTTGATAAAATTTATTTTTGCGCATGCGCAAAGGAGCGCGGAGGAGTATTTATTTGGGATCTATGAAACTGATAGGGGACCATCTAGACTCTAATCCACACATTTCCTGAGAATTTCATCAAAATCAGACGAAAACTGTGGAATTTAAGCTTGTTACAAGGATTTTACATTCGCGAATGCCCAGTAGCTACTATTGATACGATTGGGTTGAAATTAATATAGAATGTCCAAGTCGTCCTTTCCTAACTATCCTCCAAATTTGGGAGCGATCAAACTACCAGGGCGTGAGAAAATTATGCTTTTGAGATGAAAACTGTGGAAATCGTAAGCTTGTCACAAGGATTTAGTTTACACGACAGACACACAGTCAGACACGGAACGAAAGTTGTTCAGAATGATCTAAAACGTAAAATACGACTGCAAGTTTTGAATTTGGAGACAACAAATTTTTCATCTACCGAAAGTGAAATCAATGCTTCCCGTACCTACCTGTAGGTAGGCACTGAGACTCGGAAGCAATATAATACCTACTTAATGATAATTTTCGAAAATTTGCTCATACGGTCATGCTGCATGATATACCTTGACAATGTTTTGATCGTTTACCTACCTACCTTGACAAGCAGCAGAATGTTTTCCTTCTGAAATAAGTTGGTACTTATCTATCTCTAATACCTACTGTTTCCCTCTCAAGCCGTTAGGTATTAATTTTTGATAGATGTAAAATTTAAATTTATAATATCTGCCATACATTTATTTTATAAGTAATAATTGCATCAATATAATCATTATTAAATGAACAATAATGAATTATTTTGAACTTAGGAACGTAGGAAGTAATATAATACCTACCTACTTAATGATAATTTTCGAAAATTTGCTCATACGGTCATGCTGCATGATATACCTTGACAATGGTTTGATCGTTTACCTACCTACCTTGACAAGCAGCAGAATGTTTTCCCTCTGAAATAAGTTGGTACCTACCTATCTAGTAGCTACTGTTTCCCTTTCAAGCCGTTAGGTATTAATTTTGATAGATGTAAAATTTAAATTTATAATATCTGCCATAAATTTATTTTATAAGTAATAAGTGCATCAATATAATCATTATTACATGAACAATAATGAATTATTTTGAACTTAGGAACGTAGGAAGTAATATAATACCTACTTAATGATAATTTCCGAAAATTTTCTCATACGGTAATGCTGCATGATATACCTTGACAATGGTTGACAAGCAGCAGATGTTTTCCCTTTGAAATAAGTTTATAGCTACTGTTTCCCTTTCAAGCCGTTAGGTATTAATTTTGATAGATGTAAAATTTAAATTTATAATATCTGCCATAAATTTATTTTATAAGTAATAAGTGCATCAATATAATCATTATTACATGAACAATAATGAATTATTTTGAACTTAGGAACGTAGGAAGTAATATAATACCTACTTAATGATAATTTTCGAAAATTTGCTCATACGGTCATGCTGCAT
Source organism: Adelphocoris suturalis (assembly GCA_030762985.1). Classification (NCBI taxonomy): domain Eukaryota; kingdom Metazoa; phylum Arthropoda; class Insecta; order Hemiptera; family Miridae; genus Adelphocoris; species Adelphocoris suturalis. The sequence continues at coordinate 1,615,896 of CM061043.1, read as the reverse complement.
GATATACCTTCACAATGGTTTGATCGTTTACCTACCTACCTTGACAAGCAGCAGAATGTTTTCCTTCTGAAATAAGTTGGTACCTACCTATCTAGTAGCTACTGTTTCCCTTTCAAGCCGTTAGGTATTAATTTTTGATAGATGTAAAATTTAAATTTATAATATCTGCCATAAATTTATTTTATAAGTAATAAGTGCATCAATATATAATCATTATACAGTGCATATAATCATTATTACATTAACAATAATGAATTATTTTGAACCTTTCGGATCCTCATCTTGTCGGTACCCCCAGGTTGTCGAGGTTAAAACAGATGCTTGCATTTCGGTTCTCAGCTGATTCGTCGTTTCGTTGTTCGCAACCTCCATCGCGCCGCGTCCCGTGTTCGTGTTCACAGGTTGTTGGCTATCCTACAGGTAGCACCGTCTATTGCAGTGTTTCTTGCTATTCAATCTACACTTCCCATCGTTCAGTGAATATAATCTACATCCACCGTCATTTCGTGTATCATCACGTCGTTTCGAAGGTCAGTTCGTGTGAAATTAATCAAGATAACTTACCTAGACTTAATTCCTGTTCGATTTCAGGCAAGTTTAGTTAAGTTTTGTTCGAATCTGGGGTCAATAATATAATGTGGCTTCGCCGCCATCCCTCCTAATTAGGGATGAGTCGATTCCCGATACCGATTCTCGATACCACCGATTCTTAGGCATTGGTATCGGTATCGAGAATCGATCGCCTAAAGCCGATACCGATACCGCCCGGTGATGGGCGTTTTATTACACTACGGTACTATTGCAACCATCTAACAACGAAGATGGTTGTACCGTGCAACCGTTGTGTGAAGTTAGCAGTTGCGAAACATGAATTGTCCAAAACACAACTTACTTTGTTTACAAGTAGGCTTGTGTTATTTTGTTTGTGACAACAGAAGCATTAGACAAAGCTATGTTTTCCAAGTATAAAAGCCTAGAGCTAGAGCCAGTCTTATTTGGAAATACCTTACAGTTACCGACGAAAAACTAAAAAAACCAAGTCAGTCTGCTTAACTTATTTTATTCAGAAAGAAATCAATCCTAGGCAATAAAATTTGCCTATTAATTGTTACTTGACAGATAACAAAAAAATATCAAATTTTGTATTTGCACAAATCAAATTAACTAAAGCCTTGAATAAAAATATAAATCTGAAATTTGGAATTTGTAATAAGAATTAATCTTTAAAATTTATTTAATTTTAATGAGTAACTAAAGCATTAAAGCTTCATTGGAACAAGAACTCCTAATGACAATAAATAGAGATGGAAAATATATTAGCTAATTAGACTAATTGATTATCCTTGTTTTGTTTTTATTTAAAAATTACCTCATTTGCAAATATATTGGGATCAATTTTTTGTAAGTATAAGTTATATGTTGTACAAAAAAATTTGAATATACGAGTATTACTAGTTCAAGAGGAATTTTTGTTTTTCACCTACAGGTAAGTTAGGTATTATGCGCCAATGGTATCGGTATCGAGAATCGGGAATCGATTTTTTAGGTATCGGTATCGGGAATCGATAAATTTTGGCATCGACTCATCTCTACTCCTAATACTTTTCCGTTTTAGGAATGAGCGGTTACTTGACGTTGGGTACACAACATGTCCCGCTGTGTGCGCCCCTATCGAGCTGAATAGTAACTACGGTCCCCCCATAGTCTTTTCGAACGAATAGGTTCCATTGAATGAATTAGCACCTCGATTTTCATTAATCTATGTCCGCTGCTAAAATATAGATTAGTTGGACAAATAGATCAGCGTGATTTGTATAGTTGGTGGTCTGGATGCTGGCAAGCTCGCACCTCAAAAATACATAACATCAAGTAGTCAATCCCTTAGTAAAAATTCAGATTAGTTGAACAAATAGATCAAAATGACATTTTAAAGTATCACTTAAAACATTTATAATGACGTTTAAAAATTCATTTCGGAGGCCGAATTCGAATGCAATATAATATTGTCTCGAGTTTGTGATCGAACTCGGATCCTTCGTTTTAGAAGTCGATAAGCGTTCTACTATACTATGGAGATCTAATTCATCTAATGAATAGTCATAAAACTTAGCTACCAATAAGATACCTTTTTTCCATTGCCAGTTGACGCTGGTTCGAATTCAGGTCAGCAGGGGCGCCCACAGCGGGACATGCTGTGTATACCTACCTAATGTCTGGTTGAGCGGTTGGGTCCTATTTTGGTGGTTTATTCTTAATTCCAAAACCTGTTTATTTAATCGACCAAGAATACAGAATTCCTTCCTCACCACCGATGATAGAAAAGCTGAGTACGTGTAACGGTGTAACAAGTTGAAAACTTTTTGTCCTCAATTATCAAAATTAACACGTTTCATTTTTGCGTTTATCTGACAGATGGCTGCGTCAATTTCATGTCATGCCCACGAATATTTAAAAAACCAAGTTTTATTCCGATTTTGATGATATTTGAAGGAATTGTGCGGACTATCTTACATGGTCTCCTCTAAATATCATTGCCGTCAAATCAACAGTAGCGCGTGCGCATGCGCAAACCTGAATTGGCCATAGTACCTAACTTTGATTTTGTACGATTTATCGGTTCGATTTCTCAAACTCAAAAGGTAATTGGATATAATTATGTTCCAGGATGGTAGCCTATAAATTTTATTGCGATCGGTGGAACAATAATTATTAAATAGGTTGGCACAGGTGAAATTTCTATTCCAATGGGCCGTCATTGTCTAAATTTTAAGGGATTTTACGGGATAGCTCCTAGATGTTCCCCTATAGGTTTCATTTCCGCCGGATAAATAGTAGCGTGTGCGCATGCGCAAAAGTGAATTCTTATTACAACGTTGGTTTTTTACGATTTATCGGTCCGATCTTGTTCAAACCTGTGAGGGGGGGGGGGGGGGGGGGGGTGTTGTATAAATGGGTAGGTACATAATTTTGAGAACCCTCTCTGATGATGACAACTGATAGTGGAGATTATTGGTAAGCAAGTCGTCACTGCTGCCAACCTAACTTTTTAAAAAACCAGGCAGAGTGGGGCACAGTGGAGCCAACCGGGAAAATAGGACTGAGATCCAAAAATAGTTATTTTCCATTTTCAAATGCCTAAACATTCGTTATCAAAACCCCATCACCTAAATACAAAATAAAATGTGGTCTACTTAGACTTCGTTTTAGGGACGTCCCTCTGAAGCTAGGCTTCGTCAATCGAGGGACGACCTATTGGAATTGATCCAGGGGGTGGGGGATAACCCAAGCATAAGAAAAAAATAACAGCATACGAATCCATTTCAGACCATTTTAAGACCGAATCCGCGAAAAAAAACCATAGGTCTGTGTGTGTCATGTTGTGTGAGACAAATTTTGTTGACGCTACCCAGGCCACAATTCTCAACTGATTTTCGAGGTTCTTTCTTTGTTCGATCCCAATTTTAGTTTAGTAGAGCAACATACCTCGGAAATTTCGGATTTGCTGTCGAGGTGGTTGATGGAGGGGATAAATACGATTTTTTCAAGCGCTGCCCAAACTACAAATCTCGGCTGATTTTCGTGATTCTTATTTTGTTCTATTTTAGTCTAGTTGTGCAACGAACCTCGGAAATTTTAAATTTTAAGATGTAAGAGGGGTAATGGAGGGGATAAACCCAAAAAACGTTTTTTTAAAACAAATTTTCTTGATACCACTCAGGCTACAATTATCAACTGATTTTGGTGATTCTTATTTTGTTAGATTCCAATTTTAGTCTAGTTGTGCAATAAAGCTTGGGAATTTCGGATTTTTTGTCGGGGTGGAGAGCGGAGGGGATAATTACAGATTTTCTCAAGCGCTGAGCAATCTACAAATCTCGACCGATTTTCGTGATTCTTGTTTGTTACGTTGATTTCTCATCTAATGTCAGTTTGATTTCGTGCGAACTTGGGGAGTTGTTTGCTATACAATATGTCCAGGATGATGCCGTAAAAGTATGTTTTATTCTTTTGCTTTCGAGTCAACCTAAAGGGAGCGGAAGCATTATTTTCACTTTCGGGAGACAAAAAATTATTGGTCTCCAAAATCAAAATTTTCCACTCGCATTTTACGTTTTAGACCATTCTGAACAACTTTGGTTCCGTGTCTGTCTGTCTGTGTGCGTCTGTCGAGTGTCCGCAAATCCTTGTTAGAACCTTATTTTCCACAGTTTTCATCCGATTTGGATGACATTTTCAGGGGATGTGCGGGCTAGGGGTCCCCTATCAGTTTCATTGTTCCTGACTCAATACTTCACTCTGCGCATGCGCAAACGTAAATTCTACCAAGCATTATTTTCTCACGCCCTAGTCCGATCTCACTCAAATTTGGATGATAGTTGGGGGATGACAATTTGATTATCTTACATCGATTTCAACATGGTTGTATCATTAATAGCTACTGCGCATGCGCCAATATGAAATCCTTGTAACAAGCTTATTTTCCACAGTTTTCATTCGATTTGGATGAAATCTTCAGAAAATTAGCGGGCTAGGGGGTAGACGCTAGACGGTCCCCTGTCAGTTTCATTGCTGCCAAATCAATACTCCAATCTGCGCATGCGCAAACTTCAATTCCATTATGCTCCATTTTTTCACGTCCTAGTCGTCCGATCTCGCACAAATTTAGATGATTGTTGGGGAATGATGATTTAATCATCCCATATCAATTTCAACATGACTGTATCATTAACAGCTACTACGCATGCTCCTATGTGAAATCCTTGTAACGACCTTAATTTCCACTGTTTTCATCCGATTTCGATGAAATTGTCAGAGAATGCGCGGGTTAGGTTGTAGATGGTCCCCTATCAGTTTCATTGTTGCCAAATCAATACTTCATTCTGCGCATGCGCAAACGTAAATTCCATCATGTTCTATCTTTTTACTCTCTAGTCGTTCGAGTTCGCTTAAATTTGGATGATAGTTGGAAGAAGATGATAGGTAAACGAGGAAGCTATGTGTCACACCCAACTTGGCAGTCTTTTTTTAAATTAATTAATTTTATTAGCGATTGGTTGAGTAATAACTATACAGCATTTGCAATACCGCTTGGATTTCATCACTTTCAGAATCTGCTCATTCATGAATGAGATTTCTTCATCACAATGTACACATCTGTCCCTTATCAGTCAAATATCAATTCCATACAATTTTATAATCATTGATAACAGTATTGTTTAAATTGTTGTGTGCAAAATAAAAAGTCATCATTAATATTGTTAAAACTGGTATAGCGAGTGAATTTAAAGTTGTGTCACTAGCCTTATGCTCAATCAACAGTTGGACGTATGATATCCCGCACATTCCCTGAGTTCAACGACTTTTTGCATCCTCGCAATAATAATCTCTTGTAGTACATACGTGCGAGAAGTCGAAAAAGAATTTTTTTCTCCCAAAATCATGTTGTTGATTTTTGTTCTGTCTGTCTGTCCATGGTAAATCATTGTTACGCCCAAACCTATACCAAGATATAGTCCGATTTTGATGATTTTCAGGGATTGTGGGGGTTAGCTGCAAGAAGAAGATTTCTTGGGGGATTGTTGGCTATACGAGACGTTCCCGAACAATCAATTTGAGTCACAAGACTCTACACCCTGACCAACTAATCCAAATTTTTACTAAGGGATTGACTACTTGATGTTTTGTATTTCTGAGATGCGAGCGTAGATGCAACCACTAATCTAAGCAAAAAACTGATCTGTGTAAAATCTCATGGCGACTAGAGCGCTAGGAATGCCACGCGGTGGGTAGTCAAACTAAAGAGCGATTCAGGGTCTAGAGTCTCATAACTCTACTTGATTGTTGAGTTGGCTATATGACCAGTTTGATGCCGTAGGTGTTTCATTTTATATATTTTTTTATATTTTTTTTTAAGCGATTGGTTGAGTAATAACTATTGAGCATTTGCAATACCGCTTGAATTTCATCACTTTCAGATCAAGAATGAGATTTCTTCATCGCGATGTACACATCTGCCCCTTATAATATACCAAATATCAATTTCATACAATTTTATAATCATTGATATCAATATTGTTTAAATATTTTATTTGTGCAAAATAAAAAAGTCATCATTAGTATTGTTAAAACTGGTATTGCGAGTGAATTTAAAGTTGTGTCACTAGCCTTATGCTCAATCAACAGTCGGACGTATGATATCCTGCACATCCCCCGAGTTCAACGACTTTTTGCATCCTCGCAATAATAATCTCTTGTAGTACATACGTGCGAGAAGTCGAAAAAGAATTTTTTTCTCCCAAAATCATGTTGATTTTTGTTCTGTCTGTCTGTCCATGGTAAATCATTGTTACGCCCAAACCTATACCAAGATATAGTCCGATTTTGATGATTTTCAGGGATTGTGGGGGTTAGCTGCAAGAAGAAGATTTCTTGGGGGATTGTTGGCTATACGAGACGTTCGCGAACAATCCAGTTGAGTCACAAGACTCTACACCCTGACCAACTAATCTAAATTTTTACTAAGGGATTAACCACTTGATGTTTTGTATTTCTGAGATGCGAGCGTAGATGCAACCACTAATCTAAGCAAAAAACTGATCTGTGTAAAATCTCTGGGAATGCCCCGCAGTGGGTAGTCAAACTAAAGAGCGATTCAGGTCTAGAGTCTCATGACTTGATTGTTGGTTGTTGAGTTGGATATATGTCCAGGATGATGCCGTAGGTGTTTCATTTTATATTTTTTTATTTATTTTTTGAAGCGATTTGTTGAGTAATAACTATTGCGCTTTTGGAATACCACTAGAATTTCATCACTTTCAGAATCTGCTCATTCATGAATGAGATTTGTTCATCACAATGTACACATCTGTCCCTTATAATCTGTCAAATGTCAATTTCATAGAATTTTATAATCATTGATATCAATATTGTTTAAATTGTTTTGTGCAAAATAAAAAGTCATCATTAGTATTGTTAAAACTGGTATTGCGAGTGAATTTAAAGTTGTGTCACTAGCCTTATGCTCAATCAACAGTTGGACGTACGATATCCTGCACATCCCCCCAGTTCAACGACTTTTTGCATCCTCGCAATAATAATTTCTTGTAGTGCATACGTGCGAGAAGTCGAAAAAGAATTTTTTCTCCCAAAATCATGTTGTTGATCAATTTTTGTTCTGTCTGTCTGTCCATGGTAAATCATTGTTACGCCCAAAACTATACCAAGATATAGTCCGATTTTGATGTTTTTCAGGGATTGTGGGGGTTAGCTCCAAGAAGAAGATTTCTTGGGGAATTGTTGGCTATACGAGACGTTCGCGAACAATCCAGTTGAGTCACAAGACTCTACACCCTGACCAACTAATCTAAATTTTTACTAAGGGATTGACTACTTGACGTTTTGTATTTCTGAGATGCGAGCGTAGATGCGACCACTACTCTAAGCAAAAAACTGATCTGTGTAAAGTCGACTATAATGTCGACTGGAGCGCTGGGAATGCCACGCAGTGGGTAGTCAAACTAAAGAGCGATTCAGGGTCTAGAGTCTCATAACTCGACTTGATTTTTGGTTGTTGAGTTGGCTATATGTCCAGGATGATGCCGTAGGTGTTCATATATTTTTTTATTTATTTTTTGAAGCGATTGGTAGAGTAATAACTATTGCGCGTTTGCAATACCGCTAGAATTTCATCACTTTCAGATCAAGAATGAGATTTCTTCATCGCGATGTACACATCTGCCCCTTATAATATACCAAATGTCAATTTATACAATTTTATAATCATTGATATCACTATGAATTCAGCGATGAATTGTTTTGTGCAAAATAAAAAGTCATCTTTAATATTGTTAAAAGTGGTATTGCGAGCGAATATAAAGTTTTGTCACTAGCCTTATGCTCAATCAACAGTTGGACGTACGATATCCTGCACGTCCCCAGAGTTCAACGACATTTTTTTCCCATCCCAGGTTTATTCCTCCCGGGTGACAAACACCCACCACGCGTAAACTCTTCGAAGCCTCTGCAAGAAAAGACAGTTTTTATAATCCAACCGGTGGTTGTTGGTAGGTGGGGTTGAAAACTCAACACGTGCTGTTGTACCAAGGAGGCTGCCGTCTGTGGGGCACGAGCCAACTATTTATACTCTGGCTGTTTCCATACGTACAACCGGCCTCTTCGCTCTTCAGTCTTCCGAGTTCAGTCATGCCCAGAGCTTTCCTCCTCACCCATCGCCGCTACCCGAAATTGGCACCAGGTGAGTCATACAAAAAAACCTATTACATCATAAAGGTATACAACAAGGTGTTCCGACTTGAGGTCATCGAACTAAGAGGTCGATCTTGAGCTTATTGCTAATCGAAAGTTTCTCTTAGATATTTTTTTTAAACGCATTGTTAGCGAATTCTTGTAAAAAATGAAGCTATTCCAATGGTTCGGAAAATTTTACGAGTAAGTATAATGGAAATTTTTGAAAAATTTCTTCATTGAATTCTGTTTTGAGGCATTCTGAAACGATTCTTGAATTTTATATATATATATATATATATATATATATATATATATATATATATATATATATATATATATATATATATATATATATATATATATATATATATATATATATATATATATATATATATATATATATATATATTCGCGCCTCGCCGAGGGGCTTCGCCCCCCTGGACCCCCGGATCTTTTCTCTTTTGAACTGCGTAGAAAACGAGGATAATTTGCTATGCAATTTATTTATTGCACATTATCAATGCTAGCGACGATTAATTAATTAAAAAATTTTAATTTCATAAAAAAATGGATATAAAAAAATTTTCAAGCCTGGCTGGGATTCGAACCCACGATGCGCATGAACGTGCTGCTTGGAGTGCTGGATTTTCGTCACGGACGTTACAAAAAAAGTTGTTGGGGGTCGGCCTAAGAATTGCATAGCAATTAATATATATGAAATTTGGTGTAGGGCTCTTGAGAGTCGGTCTTGGGAAAAAATACTCAAAATTTCATGCCAACGTTTCGTTCTATTTATTGAACTTCTTCACGGCTAAAAGAATGATACAATGGGTTGAAATAACTGAAAACATAGGCGCTATAAATCTTAACTCTATCTACATAAAAAGTACCTGTACCCACCTACCTGTCAAAAAAGTTTTAAGAACTGTCAATATTTGTATGTAGATGCAGCTAAGATTTATAGCACCCAAGAAAACATATTTCAATCGATTGTATCATTCTTTTAATCCTGCAGATGTTCTACAAATAGAACGAAACGTAGGCATGAAATTTTGTACTTTTTTCACAAGACCGACTCTCTAGAGCCCTACACCAAATTTCATCTTTACATAGCGGTCAAGAACTAAGTCACATTATATATATATATATATATATATATATATATATATATATATATATATATATATATATATATATATACAAATGTGAGTAGGTCAATAGTGAGATAAAAATCCCGTTCTTGCGCCAAAAAATCAACCTTTCTAAAAGAAAGGATGAGTTCTGCAATGGATATGAGTAGTTTCTCCTTCTCAATTCTTGCTTATGCTACTCCTTGGCATATTATGGAGATCATTCAATCTCCAGGATATCCTCTGTGTGTAGCTGGTTAATCGCCCCTACCCTTTGAAGGAGTAACTACTCTCTTTCCATCACCTCCCGTTGTCATAGTAAGTTGGCCAACAATTTTTGAGCATTTTAAATGGGTCAACTTTCAAAAAATGTACTTAAAAAACGCTGCAAATTATTTCACAAAGGTTTATTATTTTTTCAATTGAGTATGATCATAGTTTTAGTTGGCTAGCGTACGTCATAAGGCCCGTCCAGACTCCTCGGCGTGTCCTATTTCGAGTTGCCACAACCTATACTTCTATAATTATATACGCATGTTTATATTTCTCGATTTGAGCTCCTATCTATTCAAATAGTTATTGCCTTAATAATATCATTATCTAAGTACGTACGCAAAGTCGAGAGGATATGTTATTAAATATGCGTAGGAAAAGCTTTGGTATTAACACACAAATATGACCTTGAAAAAAACATATATTCATGCCTCGAAGGAACGCCGGCGCCGTATCCACCACAAGGTGCCGCGGCGCCGGCGCCTCCTCTCACTCCACCCCCCGCTCACCCCCCCTCACCACCCACCGTGACCCCCTGCCAAGCGTGCCAGGCGTGCGTGCGTGCGTAAGTCTAACAAAGCCTTGAAATGACACTTTTTCGCCCGTTTTTGGCCCATAGCATCTATGCGAGTAAAGCGATCGGGATGGTTAAACGTTAGGACCAACTAGACCCCAAATGGAGTCTATGGGCGAAAGGACGGGTTTTTTAAGTCAATTCTTAGGCCTTTTATGGCCCGGACGGCGGACGGCGGACGGCGAACGGCGAACGGCGGACGGCGGACGGACATTTCAAATTTGGATTCTACGCACCTTGAAACGTAAAGTGACAAAGTTTGAGGGGGGGTTATAAAAATTTTTTGCTATACGATCACATAGGCTTATTATTGGAAATAATAAACCAAAAATCACTAAAAATTACTAAAACGGCCAAAAACTGTTGTATTTATAATTTATAGCAGAGTTTCAGTCAAAACAAAATTATCAACGATTAAGCAACTAGGACATTAGAAAATGTTTGCACAATATTACACTGAAAAACGTAGGTAATTTCATCAATATAATTGCTAAAAAAAACTATAAGAACTGCAAAAAACCTAAAAAATCCAAAATCGTTTTCGAATCACCAAATTTTATTTATTACGAGTTTTGGTTTATTATTTCCAATAATAAGCCTATGTGATCGTATAGCAAAAAATTTTTATAACCCCCCCTCAAACTTTGTCACTTTACGTTTCAAGGTGCGTAGAATCCAAATTTGAAATGTCCGTCCGCCGTCCGCCGTTCGCCGTTCGCCGTCCGCCGTCCGCCGTCCGGGCCATAAAAGGCCTAAGAATTGACTTAAAAAACCCGTCCTTTCGCCCATAGACTCCATTTGGGGTCTAGTTGGTCCTAACGTTTAACCATCCCGATCGCTTTACTCGCATAGATGCTATGGGCCAAAAACGGGCGAAAAAGTGTCATTTCAAGGCTTTGTTAGACTTACGCACGCACGCACGCCTGGCACGCTTGGCAGGGGGTCACGGTGGGTGGTGAGGGGGGGTGAGCGGGGGGTGGAGTGAGAGGAGGCGCCGGCGCCGCGGCACCTTGTGGTGGATACGGCGCCGGCGTTCCTTCGAGGCATGAATATATGTTTTTTTCAAGGTCATATTTGTGTGTTAATACCAAAGCTTTTCCTACGCATATTTAATAACATATCCTCTCGACTTTGCGTACGTACTTAGATAATGATATTATTAAGGCAATAACTATTTGAATAGATAGGAGCTCAAATCGAGAAATATAAACATGTGTATATAATTATAGAAGTATAGGTGGTGGCAACACGAAATAGGACACGCCGAGGAGTCTGGACGGGCCTTATGACGTACGCTAGCCAACTAAAACTATGATCATACTCAATTGAAAAAATAATAAACCTTTGTGAAATAATTTGCAGCGTTTTTGGTCATATAATTGGTTTTTAACAATTTCCTTCTACTGAAATTGATCACATTTCAATACAATTTAACTATTGTATTATCGTACGATAGTTAATTTAAAAAAATTCGCTCATACGATCATGCTGCATTACTGGAGCTTTTCACGAGTAATTTAATTTGAAAGATTTTTTCGTGTTTTCGACCTTTTGTCACTAAAACGATCATAACTTCCTTAATTTGCAGTTTCCTAAACTCAAATTTGAGGATAAAAGTGAAAAGTGCAATAAATTTCCTATCTGATTGATGCCTTTTTTTCAGAATTAAGGTTTGTAGTATGAATAAGCCCTGTGAAAAGCCAAATGTTACCTGATTCGGGAAACCTCGAATAAGTATTTTCAATCGGAAATTAAACTATGAGAATCAATACTTTTTCAAGATGCAAGAATGATATAAACTGTGCCAAAATGCTAATTAGGAGAGAAAACAATGTTTTAATGTTGAAAAACATTAGATGAAATCGAGGTTATCTTGAAAAATTACCTATGAAAAAACGAGTTTGGGGTCAGTTTCTATTTCTTCACGCTGAATTGAATGGTAACACTTGCATATCTCCCCAACCCCGTAATAACCGAGTTTTATACTTTAGTGTAAATAGTTTCACCCCTAAAAATACATGAAATTTATCATACCAAATGAGCTTTAATTTGTAAGTTGAAGTGTAAAACATGGTTACAACGGGGTTCAGGAGATATGCCATTACCATTCGATTCAGCGTAATAAGAATACTTAGAAACCGATCCCAAATCCGTATTTTCATAAAAGGTAATTTTCCAAGAAAAACCACGATTTTATTGGAAAAACAATGTTTTTCAACGCTATAACATAGTTTTTTTCCCTAATTAGCAAAGTTGAAGTAAAGTTGATTGCACCGTTGGAAAAGTGAGATTTTGGCACAGTTTTTACCGTCCTTTCATCTTGAAAAAATATTGGTTTTTATAAGTAGTTTAATTTCTAATTGGAAAAAACTCCAGGTTTCCCGAACTAAGTAAATTTTGCTTTTGAGAGGGCTTTTTCATCTCTCAAACCTTAATTCTAAAAAACGGCCAGACATTTATCCGATAGAAAATTGAATGCTCTTTCTAACGGTATCCTCAATTTTTAATTTACAAGGCAAATTAAGGGAGTTAAGATCGTTTTAGTGAAAAAATGTCGAAAACAAGAAAAAAAATTGAAATTACTCGAGAACAAAGCGTTAAAAAAAATAAAAATAAAAAAAAAAATTAAAAAAAAAAAATAAAAAAACTGTAGGAGGAATTTGGTCAGAAAAAAGTTCCAGTCATGAGCGTATGAGCGAATTTTTGTAAATTATCGTACTGTATAATGTTAAATTGTTTTGAAATTTGATATATTTGAGTGCAACGAAATTTTTAAATATTAATTTCATGGAAAAAAACGTATTCTGAATAATAATCTGCTATTTAAAAATTAGTTTTGGATTTTCAGCTTTTTTTTTATATTTCTGTCGGATTTTCTTGCAAATTTGAAAGAAATTTAAGTACATTTTCATCATTGTTTTGTTCATAAATTTTTTAATGTTCTATTTTATAGTTAGTACCTAAACTCTATTTGAGCAATATTCTGCGAAAATAGATCATTTTAACGAGTTTTGGCCGTTTTTAGCCATTTTTAGTGATTTTTTGAAATTCGACCAATTTAATGTGCTCAAAAATTGTTGGCCAACGAACTCATCCTTTCGTTTAGAAGAGCTTGATTTTTTGGCGCAAGAACGGGATTTTTATCTCAATCCTATGGAGAGTTATCGTCTGGAATGACACACACACACACACACACACACTTTTTCATATATATATATACATGAAAAAGCGCAAACTTCAGGAATCGTTTCAGAATGACTCAAAACGGATTTCAACGAAGAAATTTTTCAAAACATTTTATTTTAAAATTTTCCTCCGAGCCATTGCAATAGCTTCGTTTTCTACGAAAATTCGCTGATGAGCTCTAGAATCGACCCTCCGAGTTTGATGAACTCAAGTCGGGACACCCCTTTGATAAATAATACGGAGGGCTATTGCTCTTCTTTCAACGCTGTTTTCTTGCCAGTTGATACGTGCCGCTCGCGTCGCACTGGACCAGGAAAATTACGCTTCCCGCCACGTACCTGCTCATAGTACGCAATAACGCGCAGTAGATATTAGTTAAAAATGAAATCACAAAACATCCTGCGTCGAACAATTTGAGTAGGTAAGTACATTAGAATACGATTCACAGAAAACTAAAATGGGTACCACAGAATTTAGTAGGTTATAACGATTAGCATCTCATATAATATCAGCTGATCGATGTACGGCCATCTTGAAAGTCGCGTATTTTTCCTGGTCCATAGTGACGAAAGCTTCACCTATATTTTGACGACTTAACTACCATTAACAGTTCTTCATATTATTTATACTCAAAGGGACTCCCTGCAGATCATCCTCTGTCAACTATTATGCCAACCGTCAATACCTATTGTGGAAGGCAAGTTCGCGATTTCAACAAAATTCCATAATATTGATTGTAGTGGATTTATATATGTTTTACTTGGCGTCGGTAGACCAAGTGGGACATTTATATTCTGATTATGCGGGTTAGTCCCCGTGTTATTCCTGTAAGGAATGTTAGCGAATCCGTCAAGGTCAGTTTGCTTGGCGGGATGAACTGAGAGATAGTTCGTGTCGCAGCCGCGTGGAGCACTGGGCTCGCATAGTGGGTGCTGGGTTCGATCAGTTTGGTACTGAGCCGTTTTGTAATATTCCGGCCTAAGATTTATATCTGTAGGAGGAATATGTTGAGCTTGGTTGAGGTACTGAAAAGTATCCTTCGCTTTTTGTACATTTGGAGTGTATTTGACACTCGGATCGGCCGGGTAGGCTTGTGTCGAATATTGTGGGTATTCGTACAGCTTGGTCGAATCGTAATGATTGACTTCAGAGCGGGTCTGAAAGGTATCCTCGATCTTTTGTATAGGCGAGGCTTGATCTAACGTTTCCTTAGCGAATACGTTAGCTGAGAAGGCGATCTCGTCGTGAGGATCGAGCCTTGCGCCGTCGCTGGGACCGACGGATTGGCCGGGTAGCCTGTAGGTAGCGCTACGGGGGCTAAGAGGCCCGGCTTCGCCGTCGTCTGCCTCCCCTTGCATGAGGAAATAAGACGGCCGACGTTCCATCGAAATAGCCGAGTTATTAGCTCGTTTCGATGCCTCTATGTACAGAAATAGAGGGTTTAGGAAGGTGGACTCGCTTGACAGAGCTTCTTTCCTTTGCTCGTATGTCAGGGTCCTACCTTGTAGTCTTGAAAAAGACTTCCTTGGACGGTAAATTAGAGCGGATGAGCAGAGTAATTTACCGGCGTATCCCAGCGGTCGGTGACGAGCCTAGTGCTACGAAACCCGGGTGATACGGCTCGGAACGTTCCTTTGGGCGTACGATCTAAAGAGAATATCGATAGATGTACCGGGTGGCGTCCTGACAGATGAACTACGTTGGGCAATGAGCAGGATGAATAATCACTGGACTCGTAGATGCCAATGCGAGATCTGCGTGGAGAGAAGGTAGGCCTTGTAGAAAGCAGTAGGAAGCCGTTCTTGAGATGAACTCGGGATGCAGAAGGTTCGTCAGCGTAGAGCGTGTAGAAATCTTCGTACTTCGAGGTGTCGTCGTCGAGAGCGGAGAGTAGAATGAATTTCGGAGGGCTCCGAGCGGGGTCTTTATAGGGAGGTGGCCGCCTCCTGCCGCCTCCTGATTGGTCCGCTTAATTTCATTAATTCGACTGTGTAATCTCATTGGCTCGCACATTGTTTTCTCAGTATCTGCGAGTATGATAGCTGAGCTGGTCCTCCGGGGTGCTTACGAGCGTCCGTCGCGGAGCCGACGACCTTGAGTTTAGCCGGGGACCTCGGGTGCTTTCTCTGCGTCAGTTGTTCAGACGGGGTCCCCGGGGTGGCTGCTGGACCAGAGGTGGTTGCTTGCCGCCTCTTGGTTGGTTCGCCTATTGTCTCTCGTGTAATCTCTCGTGTGTCCTTGTTAGTTTTAGAGGACGTTTGATTTTCTGTTTGAGTTTTCTCGTTCAAGGCGACTTGGTTCGAGATACTTGTCGCATCTCTCTCGCCCAGTAAGTGTCTAGGGAGGTCGCCTTGTATGTTATTAGTTAATATTTCACTTTTGAGAGAGAAATTCGTATTTTCTCTCTGGTGAAATATTTTGTTTGACAGAGTTATAACTCGACGTCTTGTAAATATTTTTGTGTTGTGTCTACCTCTTTTTGGTAGCCCTGAAAAGGGCTGTTGACAAGAGGGGGTGGTTTTCACCACAGGCGCCCCCCTAAGACGTCGTGTTATTAACGACGACGCCGGCTGGGGTGTTTCGAGCGCCGTCACTCATCTCTCGTCGAATTTGGTAGAGGGGACGTGCCTTCTGGCAGATTTTCGGGGAGTCTCCTCCTTATTTTCTGCCTGATTTTTGTTTAGTGACACAGCTTCGTCTGTTTTTAGAGTGTAAGCTGGTTTTATTTGCTGTTTGGGAACTTTTTTTGTATGTTCGCCAATTTGCACTGTAACCGAAAACTTATCTCTTTTAACCACTTTGAATGGTCCCGTGTAAGGACATTGCAGAGAGGTGAGCTGTGTGGGCACTCTGATATAGACATGTGTACATGTATCCAAATTTTTGGGCATGTTTACGGCATATTTCGTATTATTATGTTTAATATGCGTAGGCCGGAAGAAGAGAGGCTCCGAAAGGTTTGTAGAAGTTACGAAAATGTCTCCTGGGAGTGGTACGTCAATTCCGTAAACTTTTTGGAACGGTGTAGTTTCCGTTGCTGGGTCTACTGCCGTACGCATGGCGAGTAGTACTTTTGGTAGGGCGTCGAGCCAATTTTCGTTTTGTGCTTTGAGAGCCTCTTTCAGAGATCTATTTCTGCGTTCTACCATTCCGTTTGTTGACGGTTTGTATGGTAACGTGTGGGTATGTTTTACTCCGAGACGTTCCATAATGGAATTAAATAGATCTGATTCGAATTGTGTGCCTTGATCACTTGTGATGTATTTAGGTACGCCTTTTGAAGCTACCCAAATATTGATAAAGGCGTTTGTGATCGTGGCTGTTTCGATGTTGTTAAGAGGGACTGCCTCTAGCCAACCCGTTGCTCTATCGACCATCATTAGAATGTAACGTTTCCCTCCTTTAGCTAAAGGTAAAGGTCCGGTAATGTCAACGTGTACATGTGAGAATTTGTTAGCCGTTTCAAATTCGGAGTAAGGGAGCTTCACGGAGCGAGTGATTTTTGCTCGTTGGCAAGTCTCGCACGCTCGGACCCAGTTGGAGACATCTGCACGGAGTCCGTGCCAAAAATATCTTTGTTTAACTTTATACACTGTAGAGTGTATACCTGGGTGTCCCAAATTGTGAATTTGGCTGATTATTTCTTGCCTTATTTCGTTTGGAATATAAGGTCTTGGGTGTCCTAGGTCTAGGTTACACCAAATTTCTCCTTGAGGAAATTCGACTCGTGTGAGTTTCAATTTGTCCTCTGCGTTAGGAGGAGAACGAATTTGTGCATTTGAAATGTGCAGTAGAAGATTGCACTCTATTGCAGCCGTAATTTGCGAAATTTCGGCTATGGGTGGACCCTCGTCAGTTTGGGTTGAAATCGATTTTGTTTGAATTTCAACTGGATCGAAGGGTCTGGAGAGTGCGTCGGCGACGACGTTGTTCTCTCCGGGTATATGACGAATGTCACTCGTCATTTGAGAGATGTATGTTAGCCATCTTAATCTCATTTTAGAAAAATGTGCATTTTTCTTAAGCATCGTGCCTAGCAGAGGCTTGTGATCTGAACAACTATGAAAAGATCGGCCGTCCAAGTCATTGTGCCAATGAATGCAAGCTTGGTAAACGGCGAACATCTCTTTGTCGAATGATGCTTTATTCTTCCATTGTTCCGGAATTTCTTTACTGAAAAATCCCAATGGTTGGTAAGATTTCGAGCCGTGTTTGTCTGTAATTTCCTGCTCTAGTGCTGCTCCGATGTGTGTGTCGGATGCGTCGCAGACTAATCTCCACTCTGCTGTAGGGTGTGGATGAGCGATATTATGTAATGTAGCTTTAATCATTGCTTGTTTTAAGCTGTTGAAAGCTTTTTCTCTCTCTGATGTCCATTCGATAGGTGTTTTGTCATTTTTTTTGTTTGACTGAATGGAGTCATACAGAGGTTGTGCCGTGTGAGCGAATTTACTTGAGCATGCTCGGTAGAAACCACACATACCTAGGAATCTGCGTAGACTTCGTACGTCTATTGGCCTAGGAAATTGTTCTGTGGCTTCTATTTTATCTCGTTTAGGAATTATCCCTTCTTTCGAGATAGTGAAACCTAGGAAATCGACGGTAGGTTTTGAAAAAATGCATTTATCAAAACCTACTCGAAGTCCGTGTTCCCCTAGCTTGTCAAAAATTTGTTTGAGGTGGTTCATGTGTTCTTTATAATTTTTAGAAGCCACCAGGATGTCATCTAGGTATACAAATGCAAAATCAAATTTTCGCATGATGCTGTCCATGTATCTTTGCCATGTTTGAGCCGCTCCGGCCAAACCCATGCTCATTTTCTTAAACTCATAAAGACCGAAAGGTGTAATAATTGCAGTTTTATGAGCGTCATCTGGGTGCATCGGAATATGATAATATGCCGATTTTAAATCTATTGTCGAATAGATTCGTGTATCATGTAAATTCGCTTGGAAAGAGCGAATGTGAGGAGGAGGGTAGGCGTCTTTCTTCGTTTTCGCGTTCAGGAAACGGTAGTCGCCGGTGATTCTCCATGACCCGTCTTTTTTTGGCACACAGTGTAACGGGGGTGATGCCCATTCGGAATCTGATGGTGCAATTATGCCTTCTGAAAGCATTTTGTCAAAAGTACTTTTGACTTGAGCCCGTTTTTCGCCCGCCATGGGTCTTGCTCGGAAGTGTACTGGTGTTCCTTCCGTGGTTATACGGTGGTAAACCCCGTTGTTTTTCCACTTTCCTTGAAGTTTGCTCATTTTATCATTGTATTTGTCAATGATAGAGCGAATGTTTTCGTCCTCCGTGATTTGCACGTCCTCTGGTTGAGGGTTATTGTCACGATGAGGGATAGTAGCTGCTATTTGTTCGTCAGTGAATTTTTTGTTCATGACTGCAGCTATTTTTTGATCGGCATAGCTCTTTATTTTATCTTTATAAATGTACTTGTGTTTGACCCGTATTCCGATATCCCAAGACTCGAGGAATGGTATACCTAGGATCGCTAGATCAACTTTCGTGATCATAAAATCGGTGGTCATGTCTCCGAGGCCGATGTTAATTGTCGTGTCAGCTCGCCCTAGTGTGTCTATAGGGGCTCCGTTAGCTGCTGTGAGCTTAACGTTGGACTTACGAATTTTTAAGCCCAATTTTTTTGTGACATTGTGGGGCAGAATGTTCACTTCTGCTCCCGTGTCGATGAGAAATTCAGTGCCATTTAGTTTGCACTTGAAAAAAAGCCTTTTATACTCAGTAGACTGCCGGTGTATAGGCTCAGATACACTGGCAGTTATTCGTTTTCCGAACTCTCTACGTCGGAGGTTGGAACGGTACTTTCTTGTACCGATCTCTGAGTATTTTCGTTTGAAACCCAGGTTTTAGGCTGGCTTATAGTCGCTGCCTTTTTGCTAGTTTTGGAAGCAGTGTTTGCCTTCCAAGTGCAGTGTTCTGGGTCTGCACATTTGCGAGTTTCGTTACCGAAACGTGCGTGGTTTCGACAGACATTGGCCGTCGGTTTGTGAGGCCTACTCTCTACTGGTTGGGGTTTGAACTCAGCTTGTTGTGAGAGGGCCTTTTTGAAACCAGTTTTCATGGGTTTCGGAGTAGATTCTACTCCTCGTATGTTTAGAGAGGTATTCTCTGTTTTGTACGCGTGTAGCGTATCAGCTAGGTCGAGCCGGGCGGTCGTGGTAGGCTGAGCTGCGACCATACCTCGTGCTTCGATGGGTAGAGTCTCGATCCACTTTTGAGTGATCAGAGCCTCTGAAAAGTACCCAACAGCTTTAGAGTACATTTCGTGGTACTTGGTGCTGGGTTTTTTGGCGAGAGATGCGGGGTCCTCGAGTGCGAGGAGCCTGTCCTGTAAGGACAACCCATATTCTCGCTGTAGGCGCTGTTTGGCCTCTTCGTAGGGTGCGTGGGGTGCCGTGAGGTAAGCTGAGTCGATAGCTTCCCTCATTTCATCTGGTACCCACTTGTATATAGCTGAGAAGCATTCGTTCTGCGTTCTCAGGTGTTTTCGCACGCAGTATTGATCGAACTCGGCGAGTGCACGATCGATATTCTTCTTTTGGAAGATTGGTTTTTGAAAATCTCCCATCTCCTCTAAAAGTGCTCGAAAGCCACTTTGTGTAGAGGGTTGTTGCATGAGATGTGGGGCGTAGAGGCCCGGCGGGGGTCGCACGCCCGCAGTGGTTCCCTGAAATCCACTAGCTTCATAAGAGGGAACGAAATGCTCCGTGTTAAGCCTGTTCAAAGGTGGGGTCACCATTTGTAGTGGATTTATATATGTTTTACTTGGTGTCGGTAGACCAAGTGGGACATTTATATTCTGATTATGCGGGTTAGTCCCCGTGTTATTCCTGTAAGGAATGTTAGCGAATCCGTCAAGGTCAGTTTGCTTGGCGGGATGAACTGAGAGATAGTTCGTGTCGCAGCCGCGTGGAGCACTGGGCTCGCATAGTGGGTGCTGGGTTCGATCAGTTTGGTACTGAGCCGTTTTGTAATATTCCGGCCTAAGATTTATATCTGTAGGAGGAATATGTTGAGCTTGGTTGAGGTACTGAAAAGTATCCTTCGCTTTTTGTACATTTGGAGTGTATTTGACACTCGGATCGGCCGGGTAGGCTTGTGTCGAATATTGTGGGTATTCGGACAGCTTGGTCGAATCGTAATGATTGACTTCAGAGCGGGTCTGAAAGGTATCCTCGATCTTTTGTATAGGCGAGGCTTGATCTAACGTTTCCTTAGCGAATACGTTAGCTGAGAAGGCGATCTCGTCGTGAGGATCGCGCCTTGCGCCGTCGCTGGGACCGACGGATTGGCCGGGTAGCCTGTAGGTAGCGCTACGGGGGCTAAGAGGCCCGGCTTCGCCGTCGTCTGCCTCCCCTTGCATGAGGAAATAAGACGGCCGACGTTCCATCGAAATAGCCGAGTTATTAGCTCGTTTCGATGCCTCTATGTACAGAAATAGAGGGTTTAGGAAGGTGGACTCGCTTGACAGAGCTTCTTTCCTTTGCTCGTATGTCAGGGTCCTACCTTGTAGTCTTGAAAAAGACTTCCTTGGACGGTAAATTAGAGCGGATGAGCAGAGTAATTTACCGGCGTATCCCAGCGGTCGGTGACGAGCCTAGTGCTACGAAACCCGGGTGATACGGCTCGGAACGTCCCTCGGGCGTACGATCTAAAGAGAATATCGATAGATGTACCGGGTGGCGTCCTGACAGATGAACTACGTTGGGCAATGAGCAGGATGAATAATCACTGGACTCGTAGATGCCAATGCGAGATCTGCGTGGAGAGAAGGTAGGCCTTGTAGAAAGCAGTAGGAAGCCGTTCTTGAGATGAACTCGGGATGCAGAAGGTTCGTCAGCGTAGAGCGTGTAGAAATCTTCGTACTTCGAGGTGTCGTCGTCGAGAGCGGAGAGTAGAATGAATTTCGGAGGGCTCCGAGCGGGGTCTTTATAGGGAGGTGGCCGCCTCCTGCCGCCTCCTGATTGGTCCGCTTAATTTCATTAATTCGACTGTGTAATCTCATTGGCTCGCACATTGTTTTCTCAGTATCTGCGAGTATGATAGCTGAGCTGGTCCTCCGGGGTGCTTACGAGCGTCCGTCGCGGAGCCGACGACCTTGAGTTTAGCCGGGGACCTCGGGTGCTTTCTCTGCGTCAGTTGTTCAGACGGGGTCCCCGGGGTGGCTGCTGGACCAGAGGTGGTTGCTTGCCGCCTCTTGGTTGGTTCGCCTATTGTCTCTCGTGTAATCTCTCGTGTGTCCTTGTTAGTTTTAGAGGACGTTTGATTTTCTGTTTGAGTTTTCTCGTTCAAGGCGACTTGGTTCGAGATACTTGTCGCATCTCTCTCGCCCAGTAAGTGTCTAGGGAGGTCGCCTTGTATGTTATTAGTTAATATTTCACTTTTGAGAGAGAAATTCGTATTTTCTCTCTGGTGAAATATTTTGTTTGACGGAGTTATAACTCGACGTCTTGTAAATATTTTTGTGTTGTGTTTACCTCTTTTTGGTAGCCCTGAAACGGGCTGTTGACAAGAGGGGGTGGTTTTCACCACACTGATTTACCTAGTTGACTTTACCCATGGCATGGGGACATGCAGAATTGAATAACTCAGGAATGCATAGTACTTGGTTTTGTGTGGTATTTACATGAGAGAAGGGATTGCTTCGTTCCATAACACAACTTCATGATACCATGATGTCACTTTTTTTTCTTTTTGGTTTATTATTTCCAATAATAAGCCTATGTGATCGTATAGCAAAAAATTTTTATAACCCCCCCTCAAACTTCAGCTATTGCGAGCACCCTGAAATTAATGTTTGCCAGCAGCAATAATTGGGAATTATACTGATTGTTCAACAGTCTGTTGAACGTGATGAGATCTGGCGCCTGGTTTCAAGTGAGGAAAGGTCCAAGATCGTAACTGAATTCGTCCAAGGCCTCCGCACTATAAAATGCCATCCTAGGAAAACGACGATGAACTCGCTCTAACGTGCATATATGAGTTTAGTAAGTCGGATTCCATATTACTGAGGCAAACTCTACATGATTCCGCACCAATGAAAAGTAGAGGATCTTTAAGGTTAGGCGGCGGAAGGAATTTGAGTAGCTCTGTAGAGGAAGCTAAGCTGCCCAATAGGTAGCAGAACATTGTTTTCACTTTCGGGAGAAAAAAAATTTAGGTCTACGAAATCAAAATTTCCACTCGCATTTTACGTTTTATTCTGAACAACTTTGGTTCCGTGTCTGTCTGTCTGTGCGTTTCGTGTGTCCGCAAACCCTTGTAACAAGCTCATTTTCCAGTTTTCATCCAATTTGAATGAAATTTTCAGGAAATCTGCGGGCTAGGGAATTTGCGAAGTACACTCTCGATTTGATCCATGCTTGTAAATACATTATCGAGTGAGGTTGTCTAGTATGTTGCTTTGATTTCGTTCAAACTCGGTAGGTAGTTGGGTATACGTTTTAAAAAGATGCCCGAAACAATTGACATTAGCAAAACTTCGAGTCCAATGAAACGATTTTGATGATATTTTCAGGGATTGTGTGGGTTATATTCTAGACGGTCCCCTATAACTTTCGTTGCCTTCGCATAAATAAATAGTCTCCGCGCAACCGCAAGCATTAATTTCTTATAACGTCGATTACTTATCATCTAGTGGTTCGATTCCGTTGAAACTCGGGGAGTAGGTGGGTATATGTTCCAGGAAAATTCCCTATGAATCATATCGCGATTGATGGAGTAATATTTAGATCACATAGGCAACACTAAAATTGATAGACTCAGACAAAACTCCGAGACTAATGAACCGATTTTTATGAAATTTTCAGGGATTGTGCGGTTTAGCGACTAGACGGTCCCCTATAAATTGAAATGAATTGAAATTTATCGTCTCTCCATAATAATAATTACAAGTTATGCCATATTCCATTGCTGTTGGATCAATAGTAGTCTGTGCGCATTCGCAGACGTTAATTATAATGTTGATTTATCTTCTATTGCTCCGATTTCGTCCAAACTTGAGAGGTTGTAGAGACCCTTTGTATTTGCTTGTTTGATAGTAGGTACCTATTGCGCATACGCAAAATTAATATTGGATGACACTCCAAGAATAATGAATCAAATTTTATGAAATTTTCAATTATTGTATGGGTTAATCCTTAGACAATTTCCACACATGCCAAATCATTAAATACTGTTATATTTTGCATTCAATCATTTCAACTCGTACTTTGTTCTTAAACTAATTCTAATATATGTCCATGTTACAATATGTGAGGAAGCTATACTGCCACCCCCACTTGGCAGACGTTTCTAATACTGAACACGATGGTAAAACCCGAATTGAGATATCTAATTCCTTTCTCGAACAAGTACAAGTAAAAGTATATATTTTTCGAAAAAATCTCGCTTCTTTATGGTTCATCAGCTCCAATCCAACAACATACATTACAAACAAAACAAAAAAATATATAGAAACTTTAGAGATGAATAAAAAACTAATTTAACGACAGAAATGCCTTTTTTTTCTAAAGTTTGTAAAGTTACTGATTATTCCAGTTCATGTGAATACCAACGATAATCTTAAAATTCTGGTGTTGTGGACAGCGTCAGGCCATGAAGCATCAACACTCGTGATACAGGTTGGTTGTATATTTGGACTGCAATATCCTCTCCGATTGAAGTAGTCATCGCCAAGTTTAGATGGTTTTTTTATCGCCACATGTAAAATTTATAGCTCCAAATGCCGATGAGTTAAAATTCTGTGCCCATCGTTCTTGAGCTTTAGCCTGCGCTCCAGGGCTTGATGGGAACCTTATCCGATTTCCGTGTTTATCGGCTATCTTGTCTTTGTCGCCATAGATCGGTGGACCCTTATGTCTTCGGCGTTTCCTACGTGGAAACCTGGGTCCCCTAAAAATCTTGATAACAATTATTTTACTTCTATTTGAAATGGCTCCTCCTCGCTTTTCCGTTGAGTCCTCCCCAAGGAACGTAGAGGTTAGCCAGGCGATTCTTCGAATCGAAAAAGTTGCTCGAAGTTCGAAACTGGTACGCTGATCCAAATAAACTTTCCTCTGACGCGATTGCACAAATTTGCAATTGTGATTGCACTCTTACAAAGTCGACTTCACTTCACAAAAAATAAAACTCTTCTAAAAAGGCAACAACTAGTACTAACAAGCTGCCTCTGAGTAGAACGAAAAAAAACTTTGCTAATGCTTGTAAAAGTAAGCAAAAGGTGGGTTTTATTCATCTGATTTCTAGCATTACCCTCAGGCTGATTCTAGCAAAATGTCTTGTGTTACTTTTTCTTGAGTATTTTCTTGTACAGATTAGATTAGCATAAGCTTTTGCTATTTTTATTCATTTATTTTCTAGCATTTACTTGAAAAATCAAGTAAATGCTAGAAAGTACCCAAATAGGTTTTAACATTTGCTTAGTTTTATTCACAGACCCATTATTTAGAACAAATTGTACCTGGTCATAAAGTTGAGAGCTATTCCTTTCTACACGAAGTGTTCAAATTTCAAAATAATTTGACAGATATAATAGGAAAATTCGCATGTACAAGTATTATGCTGCATGACAGGTTCTGTACGTTTGACTAAGGCTTTTACTACATAGCCGTCGCTAAATAGGACTCAAAAGACAGACGCAAAACAGAAATGAATGGAAGGCTGCTGCAAATCAATCCCAGTACTGATTACCTCAGAAGAAGAAAACGTTTTACTTACCTACCTACTCTTAACCTGTTAAAAAGTTACTTTTTTACCCAACTTTTTGTAGAAAAGGGAGTACCTACATATTACAGCCGACGGCATGCCGGCACTTGGGGGTGGGATGCATTTCCCTTGCATTTCAGAGGGTGTAGAACTCTGAAAAGTTGCCTTTTCATGTCCAGAATAGTAAGAGGTTAAAATTTCAAGGAAAAAAAATATTTTTTTTTTTCTGACGTACCAAGCCTTTCAAAATTTGGTTATAATGGAAGGACTGCAGAAATTTGCAACTTTGGGACTATGTTTGGTATGAAGAAGATGGAGGTGGGTCTCGGAGAAACTTTTCGTGGTGAATCCAAATATGGTCTTAGAATTTACCTATCCCGTCAAGAACCGGAGATATTTGAGGTTATGTTGGCAAAAAATAGCTATTTCAAGCGAATTTGAAGTTAGACACAGACAGCAGTTATTCTGCCGACTGCCTAAGTTTTCTTGAGTGGCAGTTATTCTAGCATATAATTCAACCGATCAATTCTCCCTTTGACGAATTCCTTAGAATTTTAAGATATAATCAAAAACCGTACTGGTGCGGGTGTCAGAATAACAGCTGTCTGTGTCTAACTTCAAATTCGCTTGAAATAGCTATTTTTCGTCAACATAACCTCAAATATCTCCGGTTCTCGACGGGATATGTAAATTCTGAGACCATATTTGGATTCAGCACGAAAAGTTACTTCGAGAACCACCCCCATCTTCTTCATACCAACCATAGTCCCAAAAGTTACAAATCTCTGCAGTCCTTCCATTATAGCAAAATTTCGAAAGGTACATCAGAAAAAAAAAATTTTTTTTTCCTTGAAATTTCAATCACTTATTCTGGACATGAAAAAGCAACTTTTCAGAGGGAGCCCCCAAAAATAATAACAAACAATAAATAACAAAATACGAATCACACAGGCTCCACCCTGATCAGCTGAGTGGTCTAAAAGTCATTTCGTCTGGCTGATTACAACAAAATTTGATAAGGAGCCTCTCCAGGATGATGGGCACCACCCAGAGCTCCAGCTAACCATTCGAAAAGCTGGTTCTGCACACGCAAACTGCGCAAGATTTATATATATGTATATATATATATATATATATATATATATATATATATATATATATATATATATATATATATATATATATATATATATTTTTGTTTTTTTTTTTTTTTTTTTTGAGAATGCGTTGCTGACAACAGGTGAGGTCTTTTTGAATGCTATTCCCGAGCCACAGACGCCTTTGAAAGAATTCTGGTCAACAGGTAGGAAATAGAACGGACGAGTTCCTGACACTGCCAAAAACGCATCACGGAGCATCCAGCTATTCAGGAGCCATTTCGAAGCCTTCGCCACTCCGAAACGCTCTTTCCTGGCAGATCGCCTCATCCCATTTCCCCGCTCTTGAAAATCTCAACCGGATCATTTGCCTTTTAAGAGTGTTTTGTTTATACTGGGAGAAAAATAAAAATCCCTCGAGGAATCCGATCGTAGGCTCCTAATCGAAAATGTTTGATAGAACCCATTTTCTCGAGCGGGGCTTAGGGGAGCGAATAGAGGAGGGGGGGAATGTTGTTTGGCGCGTGGACGGGAGCCAATTGGGCGAATATGGCGGTCTGCCACCAACCACCTGATTCGCAGCCACCTGCCCATTCCTCTATCAGAAATAGTACAACCTTTAACAGAAAACGCTTTCTGCCTGGCAACAGCTTTTGTAACTACAACCATGATTGTGTCTCCTCCCCGCAATGGGACAAGTGACGGACCTAAGTGTACAAAATTATTTTAAAATCCTATATTTAAAAAAAAAACGGACGGTAGACCTACGGTTCTACAGTCAGATCATTTAATAATGATTAATTTTACACTGTTGGGCTTGGAAAGCCCTAATCTAGTCCGTATAACAGTAGTACCTAACAGGAATCCAGCACATTATAGTAACGATATAAGTCCTACCTATTTGCGGCGTTATGTGAACAGGTGGAAAGCTAAGGCGATGTTAATAAATGATTAAAAAAGAGGAAATAACGATCAAAATGTAAGTAATGTAATAAAATAAATACCACCAGTTGAGGTGGTCCTCGCCACTCAGCTGATCAGAAAAGACCCCACCACTTCACTCGTCCCAGAGAGTCTCCCTATCAAATTTCAACTTCCTACAGTGAACAGGAAAGAATTTAGCTCACTCAGCTGATCAGAAAAGACCTCATCACTACGTTTCTTACTTACCGATACTTTTGCAACAAACTTGGGGCCGTGCTGATTCGGAATTATATATAAAGACCGTTCGGAATTATATATTTATAAAGTCTCAGAAATAACTCTCCTAGATGTTAGTAACTACACTACGTTTCATACTAACCCTGAGTTGATGGCAACTGTGTTACCGCCACAGCCTAATAAACAACTCTCGTTGATAAGGACCGCCTAGAACACGATCAAGGCGACGGCGACACTTTTGCAACAAACTTGGGGCCGTGCTGATTCGAATGAGCAATCTCACACTAAAATCGGACCGCGAAGTTCTTCACAATTTCAAATACCGTTCGGAATTATATATAAAGAAAGATTATGGTTACTTAGCAATATTAGTTTATAACTGAGCGTAATAAATCAGCTTTCCTTGACACTAAAGAGGCTTAGGGATTATGAGATGCTGTGATAAAATGAGAGCATTCCAAAAAGTGGCTAACGATTTTCCTGCTATGAAAACTAAGGGAGTTACACTTCCCTAGTAACGCATTGGTTGAACGTGAAATTAATAGAAAACCCCGACGTGAGGAAAACAAATGGAAACGTCCTGTTAATCATCATTAAATGATAACAATTGTTTTACCCTTTCAAAATTTGTTGGTACACGTTTCAAGATGTGTAGAATCCATAAAACGGAGCAAATTGTTACAAAAGGTTTATCAATTCTGTACTAGCAAGCCCTTCAACGTAGATCACTGATCTATAATTACTACACGTAGGCAGTTGTTATTGAGCTGCCGACATAGGTTTTTGTTACCTATGCAAAAAAACTTAAGATTTTCAGGGTTCATTTTTTTGACATTTTAAACCAAATTTCAGTTGGAGGTCATTAAAATTCCAGCTTTCTAGTCCATCTACAAAGTATAAGTTACAATAGTTATAAAAAAAACTCGATTTCGAGAAGTGAGAATTCCATTGAAATAATATATTATCTGAGTTTTTAATGCGATTTTTACGATGTTAACAACTAGTGTTTCTACTCAATCCCATGTTTATTTTGCTTTCGAGTATACTACTACGGAAGCATTGTTTTCACTTTCGGGGAGATGAAAATCTGTTTCTCCAAAATCAAAATGTTCACTCACATTTTACGTTTTAGACCGTTCTGAACAACTCTCGTTGTGTTCCTTGTCTGTCCGTGTATCAGCAAACCTTGAAACAACCTTCATTTCCACAAATTTCAACCGATTTTGATGATATTTTCAGATATTGTGCGGGTTAGGGTGTAGATGGCCGCCTATGAGTTTCATTGTTCTTAAACCGATAATCCATTCCGCACATGCGCAAACGTAAATTGCATCAAGCATAATTTTCTCACGCCCTAGTCGTCAAATCTCGTTCGAATTTGGAGTTTTTTTACTTACAAATTGTGTGTGTGTGTGTGTGTGTGTGTGTGTGTGTGAGGGGGGGGGGGGGATTAAATTTTTTTCCTTTGTCGATTACTAAGGTTTGTTCTTGAAAACAATAAACCAACTTTTATTATTAAAATTGTCATTTTTTGAAAAATTTGCTAAAATATCAGTTGGAATATTGGATGAATCCTTTTCTGTGGACAAGTTTATTCATTATGGAATAATATTATTGATTAATAAAATTGAATAATATAATAGAATGTGGAAAAGTTTATTCATAATTGAATAATAGAATTGAATGTGGACAAGTTTATTCATAATTGAATAATATTATTGAATAATAAAATTGAGTAATAATATTGAATAATAAAAATTATTGAATAATATCTGAACCAATGTTTTTCGTCAAAGTGATATTTATACAACATTCTAAAAGATCACTCTGTTTGCTGCTACATAAATTTATGGTAGTTTGATATCTAGTGGTTTGTATCCGTAGTGTAGCTTATTTCTACATTGATGATATCCGTGTGATATGTATCCGTGATAACGCGTGCCAACCTACATTAATTCATTCCAATTCGGTTGCAGAAGATGAAAACGGTGAGGAGACGCAGTCAGAAACCCTCCAAGATGAGTCTTACAACGACCAATTTTTCAACCTCACTCAGCTCGCTGAGGTCAGTTTGGCTGCCGGGCAGCTGGAAACGTCGCCGGCAGGACGTTTAGATAAATGCGTTCTTCTCCCTCCTTTATCACCCAGTAAGGTGAGGAACCAGAAAAGCCTAAACCGTTTATCAGTTAGAGTTAAGTTGAAACTTCAAAACGCAGTCAGACTAATGATATTCAAACATGTTGTAACTACCTACGATTCAGAATTTGCCTTAGAACTTGAAGTTGCAGTCTGAAGGTTGCTGTGAAGTTGATAAGAACTAGCATAGGTATATAACGCAAGTTAACCCCCCAAAAATACAACGTTCTGAGTACAAAAGTTGTCAAGCCAGAAAGTGCCATGATAGTATAATCCAATTTGGGCCAAGCCAATAGTCGGATCGCCGTCTCTTAGTAAAGTGCATTCATTCTCTCACTCCATTTTATTACGTTTGGGAGCGAGATGCTTCTTCAACGGCTTGGCCGATTTTCGCCTTTCACACATCTAAAGAAGCTTTGGCAATAGTAGGCAATGTGGAGTGAGTTTGACAATGATGCAGGGATTTTGTTTGAAGAAGATATTCCCCCAACACATTTGGAGAATAGCTAGGATGTTTATTGTGTAATTGGCGAAAATAGACCAAGCTGTTGAAGAAGCGTCTCACTCCCAAAAGCAGTCAAAATAGTCCTCGAATGAATGCACTGCACTGAGAGACTGCGATCCGACAATGGGTTTAGCCCACATTAGATGATATCATGTATTTTGTGGCTTGGCATCTTTTGTACGCAGAGCACCTTTCTGGGGGATATCAAACATTGGTAGTCAAGAAGGAAACGGTTGAAATGAACAGGCTGCTCAGGATGGAGTCAGTCAATTCATTTGACTTTTGTTATCCGAGAGATGCTTCCTGTCAAATTTAAATTTCCTGGGTGAACAGGAGAGAGACACATCACATAGCTGATCAGGATGGAATCCGTGATTTTGTTAATCTCTCAATGTACTAGAGAGGCTCCCTATCAAATTTCACATTCCTAGGGTGAAAAGGAGAGTATTTAGCTAACTCAGCTGATCAGGATAGATCCCGCCACTTCATTAGTCTTCTAATGTCCCAGACCATTCTTCCTACCAAATTTCAACTTCCTAGAGTGAACAGGAGAGAATTTCATATTTAACCCCTCCCTTTTTTGTCCACCACTTGGTCGTAATGGCTCCAATCCAAACCCCCAAGGTGCATTTAGTCAGGTCAAGTAGCCTGTTTCAAATTTCATCAATATTGGCTGAGGAGAACTGGTTGAAATTGGTGGACAAAAAAGTCAGGCAGGACAAAGAAAAAAGAAAAAAAACATGCATTTTGCCGCCTCTTTTAGCTTATATAAAATCGATCTAACGTTACATATTTGGTAACACGCGACTCCCTCCCAGGATACGCAAATAAAATCAAGTTTGTGCCTATAGGCTTTCAATAAACCATAGCAATGAGACGCGCCAAGATAAGTAACAAAGTGGAACTTCGACCCAACTTAGTTACTTAACCTCAACGGGTCTCGTTCGTTGCAGTGGCGGCTTATGCGAGACTTGCGTCTTGCTAGATTTTAGCATAATATTCGCAACTCTCGTAGAGAAAACCCAGTGCGATTAACATGATCAGAATAATATATATCGGCAAGGGGGACGACTATAAGGTTCCACATGCATCCAGACCAACAAATTGTGCACCTCAATCTGATCTATTAGTCCAATTATTCTATATTTTACTAAAAGGATTTAGTACGAGTCTTTTTTTTTTCTTCTAACAATTGGTTTTTAACAATTTTTTCCTATTAAAATTTAACACATAAAAAAATTTGACTGGATTGAATTTAAAAAATACAATTTAACATGCTATATTACGTAGAAAATTTACGATCATGCTGCATGACTGGAGCTTTAAAAAAATTGAAATGAGTTTCCACAACTTCGTCGCGAGTGATTTAGTTCGTTTTACGACCTAATAATAAATATTTGCTAATGAGCTAAATACTTTTAGCTTATCACTAAAAACAGTCATTTTTAAGAGATCGCGACCTGAGAACTGTCAAAAATCTCAATAGCTCGTCGTACACACTGTGGGTGCTGACCAAAATAATATGTATTAAAGATGTGGTTAGCAAATTCAATAAACTGAAATGATGGCGTTTGGTGAGTACCTACTGCTGAAGAATAAGATTAAGATTGACCTCTCAATTTTCTAAATGTCGACCTTTTTACTTTAAAATCCATTGACATTAGATCTAGTCTGATTGTACAGATAGCCAAGCGGTCAAACGTAGAAAAAAATTAGGAGGTACCTATTTGTTTAAAATTAATTCACGGAATCATTAAAAAATGGCGGGAATACTCATTATTACATGCCTCTCTATAAACATTATTTCCTCATTCACCTCTCATAGTATAGCCTACTAGGTAATATATTTGTATTATTTGTTTATAAAATTAAATCTTAACTTGTATTGCTTTGGAGTTCCAAGTGATTTTTATGTTTCAGAAGATCTTTAACCGTGACCGGGGGATATTCCAATGCGGTGATTGCGGGAAGAAGTACACCACGTCCAGCAATTTGGCGCGACACAAACAGGTTAGTCAGAACACAATTTTGCCCGACAAAATTTGAATGTTCTAGATAATGGTTATTAAGCTTTTTTAAAGTAAAATCTCGATTTAAAAAAATTATCAAACGAATATTAGGGGTGTATTGCAATGGCTCAAAAAATTTAAAAAACAAAATCTTCGAAAAGTTCCTTCATTGAAATACCTATATCCGTTTTGAGGCATTCTGAAACGAATCTTCGCTTTTTCAGATTGAATTGAAAACTTTTCAAAATGAAGTCAACACTTTTCAAAATGAATTAAACAAGTTTCGAAATGAATTAAAAACTTTAGAAAATGAAATAAACAATTTACAATATGAGTTAAACAATTTACAAAATGAAATAAACAATTTACAAAATGAATTAAACACTTTCTTATGCGAGTTTCAAAATCATGTAAAAATAACTTAAACGAGTTGACCAGTTGGGGAGAATATGGGAAAGAAGACAGTACATTCATACTCTGTAGAAAATCTCTTCTGCGTGTGTCTTTCACGAGACGGAAATACCTTCTCTGTGAACTCGGCAATCTCTTATCGTCTTTCTCAGAGTGTATCGATGATTTTCTTGTTTCTCAGACTCTTTCTTGCTCCAGCTAGCGGCAGCTGCAATGTAGCCTCCTCGTTAATACTTGAAAGACAGTGTTATTCAGTTTATTTGGTAACCGTTTAATTCATATTGAAAATTGTTTATTTTATTTTGTAAATCGTTCAATTCATATTGTTAATTGTTCTCATTTTTTGAGAGCTGACGACGCCGACACGGCGAAATATTCTCTCAATTTTGTAAGTTATATTTTATGTGTTTCCTATATTTTCCATCCATCTGTAATACCTCAACATAATTTTACACGCGAGTTTTTTCGTACTTCATCAACACTACATATATACAGGGTGTCTCAACTTAAGTAGGCAAGACTTCAGGGATCAATTCTACAAGTAATTTTCAACAAAAAGTGTTATTTTTTAGAGGCTTCGTTTTCGAGTTATTGACGATCTAAGATTTTTTTCGTGTTTTCGACCTTATCTCCTAAAAATGGCTGTGACCCCATCATTCTGTGAGTATACTCAAACCTGAGGATACCGTTGGAAAGAACGTTAAATTTCCTATCTTTTTGATGCCAAATCATAATTATTCAAGACAGTTAAGATACCGAAAAAAGAGGTCAAAGTACAAACTTTGTAAAATTCTAAAAATTTGGGTTTTTTCAATCTCATTCCTCCCTCCATAAAAAAAATGACAGTCGTTTGCAAGTACAGTAATAACTTCAAAATCTTATCAGCTTTCTAACAGTATAGCCAAAAAATTGATAAAAGTAACAACAAGGAGAAAAAACGGCGTTTGAATGCGAAAAAACGTGGTATTTTTAACGAAAATCGATGGATTTCAGGAAAAAACGATCTCCCACAACTTTATGATTTAAATGTCGAATTCTACGTAATTTTTCACGCTGAATCGAATGGTGACACTTGCAGACCTCTACGACTAACGAATAAGGGCGAAAGAGAAGTGCCCTTCTCTGAGTTTCGAGGGTCAAAATGAAATTATATGAATGATAAAAAAACTTAGTTATACTCCCATTCTTGATTTAATGCGCTCATATATCCAGTCCTGATTTTAGATAACGATTAAGTACCTATCTTTAACAGTTTCTATCTTTACTGGATAGGTAACAGAGAAGCAATCCAAGAGTTGTTCAGCGATAAGCTAGTATAAAAACTAAGTGTATCTCGAGCCAAATGAGAGCGTTTTTCCATCTGGCATTTATAATCCGTGATTATATGATAATTATCAACATCTAACAAACAAAGTAGCTAAAAAAAATTACTAACTTTATCGAGAAAAAGCTGATAAAAGCGCCAGGCGAGACGGTAGGTTGAGCCGGCAAGACAGTAGGCGCCTAAATGAGTTAGGTTGTGTTGCCATAGATCACAAAAAATAATGATTTGGCGGTGTTATCATTATCGCGATTATTGCTCTCCTAGCAGTTGACAGCTCGAAACTGGTGATTCCACTCTATCAGGCGCGAAATTTTGAATCAGAATATGTTCGAACCTCATTTTGGCCAAAAAGTGGGTTAGGCTGTGTTGCCACTTAAACGACGATATATGGCACTTTATAAAAGTTATAAGTTCTCAAGTTATAAGGATCTTAATTTTAACACAGAATGTGTTTTAGCCATGGACTAACTAGGCAAAAAAGCTAACGAAATGTGGGACGAAATCTGTGACGACAACATTCTGATGATTTCCGCTTACAACCGAGTCGTTGCTAGGGAAATGGTACTTCGTATGTCGTTTTTCATCCCCCGAAATTCGTTGACCATTCGTTCGAAAGCTCTCGATTTATCCAACCATAATAGAGAGTTCCTAGTGCAATACGGTCACTGTAGATACGGCCCGTATTGTACGATACATTGGATGTTTCACAATACGGTTCCGTATTCGACCGGATAGATACGGTGGCTGAACGATCCGTTCCAGACGTATTTCAGTCAACCGTATTCTAATGTGACCTGCCATTTGGGTAACAGTGTTTCTTCTGTAATTAGGCAATTCGTGTGTTTTCGTTGACTGATATTTTATTCTAGGTTATACTCCGTGTTCCAATTAAACTGTGATTTATTTTGAATGGTGCCAAAAATATGCTATATTGTAGTCGGTGTTCCAGTTGTTAGCTAACCTGATATTGAATCATATGACTGACTAGACCTACCTAGTAAGTAGGGTGAAAATTGTATACCTACTCGTTTTAGGAACGTGATGTTGTTAAAAAGTAGTAATCTTAACCAAAGACTGTGATATATTTTGTGAATAAAAGTTTAAAGAAAAGATGAATTTGTTAAAACGTATACCTCCCGCACTTTTTAGTTTCCTTACTTAATTCGAAGGGTGGAGGGAAAGTTCTGCAATCAACTTGAAAATAAGTTTCTGAAACTCATGATAGGGTGATGTTTTGTTCAACCTGAACCCATTATTCATTTCATACAAATAGTGTTGTATGTAGGTACTCACGTATTTATATAACTCGTGTACACGGTTGTGATCTTACAGTACGACATTTAAAAATTCCAGTTTCGGGGTTGGGTTCCTATACATACGCAAGAGGTACTGTTGATAAATAAGCTTATAATAATCCTTCGGTTTGCGAAAAAACATCGTTTTCAGCACTTTTTTGTTTTGCCTTTTCTTTAAATGACTTAAGGGATTTTGATGATATTCACAGGAATCACTCTTCTCTGGTTAGAAACGATATCCAATACCGCCTCGTACCTTATTAATTAGCAAAGACCCTTAAACAACAAAAGGAAGGTGAAAAACTTAATTTTTTTGTATTGTCATTAACCAGTACCCCTCATGTCCAAACAATTAAGCTAAGAACTGCTATGGTATGACAAATCGACTGAAAACGTTGAAAAATATTTGAAACTTCTACCTAAATTTGAATAGATTCTAACAGATCAGTGATATGTTTTATTGATTTGGATGCATCTCCCAAGATAAATATCCTAAATCAATCTTTTTATTAACATGTAAGTGACCTGGATGAACACATCAGAGTAAGTGCACCAATGAAGTGGAAAAAATTGCTTATGGCCCAAGATTAGAACCTAGTACCTACCTTCACTTCAAAGTTTTGTATCATTGCCATGCGCAACACCACTTGTGGCTAGAAATACACTACATTTCACACTTATAGGTTTCAGCCTGATGGCGTAGGTACCAAATGACCACTAGGTCAGTTTGACTTTTCAAAATAGTGTTCAAATCGAACTGAAAAAAATCACGAATGCTCTCTATATCCGATCCGGGATTCAATGCCAATCTAAAAAGTAGCACCCTTATTAATTAAGAAAATAAATAATTAAATTCCCATAGATTCCCACAATTTTCACTAAGTACCATTGTGGTGAAAACCACCTCCTCCTTTCAACAGCCCTTTTCAGGGCTACCAAAAAGAGGTAGACATGGCACACAAATGCTTATAAGACGTCGAGTTATAACTCCGTCAAACAAAATATTTCACCAGAGAGAAAATACGAAATTCTCTCTCAAAAGTGAAATATTAGCAAATAACATACAAGGCGACCTCCCTAAACACTTACTGGGCGAGAGAGTATCTCGAAACAAGTCGCCTTGAATGAGAAAACTCAAACAGACAATCAAATGTCCTCTAAAACTAACAAGGACAGTTCTAGCAAGCCTACTCGCCAATCAGAAACAATGATTGCACGAGAGACAATAGGCGAACCAACCAGGAGGCGGCAAGCAACCACCTCTGGTCCAGCAGCCACCCCGGGGACCCCGTCTCAGCAACGGACGCAGGGAAGACACCCCCGGGGATCCCGTCTAAACAACGGACGCAGGGAAGCCACCCGAGGACCCCGTCTAAACAACGGACGCAGGGAAGACACCTCAAGGTCCTTGTCCCCGCAACGGACGCACGGAAGCCACCTCCGGGGACCCCGTCGCAGCGACGGACGCGGGGAAGCCACCCCCGAAGGACCAACTCAGCTATCATACTCGCAGATTCTGAGAAAACAATGTGCGAGCCAATAAGAAAACACAGTTGAACTAATGAAATTAAGCGGACCAATCAGGGGGCGGCAGGAGGCGGCCACCTCCCTATAATTACCCCGCTCGGAGCCCTCCGAAATTCATTCCACTCACCGCTCTCGACGACTACACTCTACACTATGAAGATTCTACACGCTCTACGCTGACGACCCTTCTGCTCACGAGTTCCTCTCAGAACGGCTTTCTACTGCTTTCTACAAGGCATATCTTCTCTCCTCACAGATCTCGCATTGGCATCTACGAGTCCAGTGATTATTTATCCTGCTCATTGCCCAACGTAGTTCTTCTGTCAGGACGCCACCCGGTACATCTATTGATATTCTCATTAGATCGTACGCCCGCTGGGACGTTCCGAGACGTGTCGCCCGGGTTTCGTAGCACTAAGCTCGTCACCGACCGCTGGGGCACGCCGATAAATTACTCAGCTCATCCGCTCTAATTTATCGTCCAAGGAAGCCTTTTTCAAGGCTACAAGGTAGGACCCTGACATCCGAGCAAAGGAAAGAAGCTCTGTCAAGCGAGTCCACCTTCCAAATCCTGCATCCTATACGGAGAGGTATTGAAAACGAGTTAACAAACTCGGGTACATCGATGGAGCGCCGCCCGTCCTACTTCCTCATGCAAGAGGGAGCAGAACACGGCGCGGCCGGGAGCCCTAGCCCGCGCAGCGCTCCCTACCCGCTACTCGACTCGTCCGCTGTTCCCAGCGACGGACAAAGGCTCGATTCTCGCGAAGAGATCGCCTTACTACCTAACGTATTCATGAAGGAAACGTTAGGTCAAGCCTCACACACACAAAAGTTCGAGGATACCTTTCAGACCCGCTCTGAAGTCAATCATCATGATTCGACAAAGATATCTGAATATCCACGATATCCTACGCAAGGCTACCCGGCCGATCCGAGTGTCAAACACACTCCCAACTTGCTTAAAACAAAGGATACTTTTCAGTACCTCAACCAAGCCCAGTATATTCCTCCTACAGATATAAATCTTAGGCCGGAATATTACACAACGGCTCAGCATCAAACAGATCGAACCCAGCACCCACTAAGCGAGCCCAGTGCTCCACGCGGCTGCTACACGAACTATCCTCAAGTTCCTCCCGCCAAGCAAGCTGACCTTGGCGATTTCGCTCACATTCCTTACAGAAATACCACAGGGACTAACCCGCATAACCAGAATATAAATGTCCCACTTGGTCTACCTACACCCAGTAAAACATATTTAAATCCACTACAAATAGTGACCCCGCCTTTGAACAGGCTTAACACGGAGCATTTCGTTCCCTCTTATGAAGCTAGTGGATTTCAGGGAACCACTGCGGGCGTGCGACCCCCGCCGGGTTTATACGCCCCACATCTCACACAACAACCCTCTACACAAAGTGATTTTCGAGCACTTTTAGAGGAAATGGGAGATTACCAAAAACCTATCTTCCAAAAGAAGAATATCGATCGTGCACTCGCCGAGTTCGATCAATACTGCGTGCGAAAAAACCTTAGAACGCAAAACGAATGTTTCTCAGCTATCTACAAGTGGGTACCGGAGGAAATGCGGGAAGCTATTGACTCAGCTTACCTCACGGCACCCCACGCACCTTACGAAGAGGCCAAACAGCGCCTACAACGAGAATACGGGTTGTCCTTACAGGACAGGCTCCTCGCGCTCGAGGACCCCGCATCTCTCGCCAAAAAACCCAGCACCAAGTACCATGAAATGTACTCTAAGGCTGTTGGGTACTTCTCAGAGGCTCTGATCACTCAAAAGTGGATCGAAACTCTACCTATCGAAGCCCGAGGTATGGTCGCAGCACAGCTTACCACGAATGCCCGGCTCGACCTAGCTGATACGCTACACGCGTACAAAACAGCGAACCCCTCTCTCAACATACGAGGAGTAGAATCTACTTCGAAACCTACGAAGACTGGTTTCAAAAAGGCCCTCTCGCAAAAAGCTGAGTTCAAACCTCAGCAAGTAGAGAGTAAGCCTCACAAACCAACTTCCTACGTCTGCCGGAACCACGCCCGTTTCGGTAGTGAAACTCGCAAGTGTGCAGACCCAGAATACTGCACTTGGAAGGCAAATACCGCCTCCAAACCTATCAAAAAGGCAGCGCCTATCAGCCAGCCTAAAACCTTGGTTTCAAGCGAAAATACTCATAGATCGATACAAGAAAGTACCGTTCCAACCTCAGACGCAGAGAGTTCGGAAAACGAATAACTGCCAGTGTATCTGAGCCTATACACCGGCAGACTAAAGAGTATAAAAGGCTTTTTTTCAAGTGCAAACTAAATGGCACTGAATTTCTCATTGACACGGGAGCAGAAGTGAACATTCTGCCCCACAATGTCACCAAAAAATTGGGCTTAAAAATTCGTAAGTCCAACATCAAGCTCACAGCAGCTAACGGCGCCCCTATAGACACACTAGGGCGTACTGACACGACAATTAACATCGGCCTCGGAGACATGACCACCGATTTCATGATCACTAAAGTTGATCTAGCGATCCTCGGTATACCATTCCTCGAGTCTTGGGATATCGGAATACGGGTCAAACACAAATATATCTACAAAGATAAAGTAAAGAGCTATGCCGATCAAAAAATCGCTGCAGTCATGAACAAAAAATTTACTGACGAACAAATAGCAGCCGCTATCCCTCATCGTGACAACAGCCCTCAACCAGAGGACACACAGCTCACAGAGGACGAAAACATAGGCTCTATCATTGAAAAATACAATGATAAAATGAACAAACTTCAAGGAAAGTGGAAAAACAACGGGGTTTACCACCGTATAACCACGGAAGGAACACCAGTACACTTCCGTGCAAGACCCATGGCAGGCGAAAAACGGGCTCAAGTTAAAAGTACTTTCGACAAAATGCTCACAGAGGGGATCATCGCTCCCTCCGACTCCGAATGGGCTTCTCCGCTACATTGCGTGCCCAAAAAGGATGGAACATGGAGAATCACGGGCGATTACCGATTCCTCAATGCAAAAACTAAGAAAGACGCCTACCCGCCGCCTCACATTCGCTCTTTCCAAGCGAATTTACATAATACACAAATCTATTCGACAATAGATTTAAAATCGGCATATTACCATATCCCGATGCACCCAGATGACGCTCATAAAACAGCAATTATTACCCCTTTCGGTCTCTATGAGTTTAAAAAAATGAGCATGGGTTTGGCCGGAGCGGCTCAAACATGGCAAAGGTACATGGACAGCATCATGCGAAAATTCAATTTCGCATTTGTTTACCTAGACGACATATTGGTGGCTTCTAAAACTTACAAAGAACACATGAACCACCTCAAACAAATTTTCGACAAACTAGGAGAACACGGACTTCGAGTAGGTTTTGATAAATGCATTTTTTCAAAACCTACCGTCGATTTCCTAGGTTTCACTATCTCAAAAGAAGGGATAATTCCTAAACGAGATAAAATAGAAGCCATAGAGCAATTCCCTCGGCCAATAGACGTACGAAGCCTACGCAGATTCCTAGGTATGTGTGGTTTCTACCGAGCTTGCTCAAGTAAATTCGCTCACACGGCACAACCTCTGTATGACTCCATTCAGTCAAACAAAAAAAATGACAAAACCCCTATCGAATGGACATCAGAGAGAGAAAAAGCTTTCAACAGCTTAAAACACGCAATGATAAAAGCTACATTGCACAATATTGCTCATCCCCACCCTACAGCAGAGTGGAGAATAGTTTGCGATGCATCCGATACACACATCGGAGCGGCACTGGAGCAGGAAATTACAGACAAACACGGCTCGAAATCTTACCAACCATTGGGATTTTTCAGTAAAGAAATTCCGGAACAATGGAAGAATAAAGCCTCGTTCGACAAAGAGATGTTCGCCGCTTACCAAGCTTGCATTCATTGGCACAATGACTTGGACGGCCGCTCTTTTCATATTTGCTCAGATCACAAGCCTCTGCTAGGCACAATGCTTAAGAAAAACGCACATTTTTCTAAAATGCGATTGAGATGGCTAACATACATCTCCCAAATGACAAGTGACATACGACATATACCTGGAGAAGACAACGTCGTAGCCGACGCACTCTCCAGACCTTTCGATCCAGTTGAAATTCAAACAAAGTCAATTTCAACCCAAACTGACGAGGGTCCGTCCATAGCCGAAATTTCACAAATTACGGCCGCAATAGAGTGCAATCTTCTACTGCACATCTCAAATGCACAGATTCATTCTCCTCCTAACGCAGAGGACAAACTAAAACTCACACGAGTTGAATTCCCTCAAGGAGAGATTTGGTGTAACCTAGACTTAGGACACCCAAGACCTTATATTCCAAACGAAATAAGGCACGAAATAATCAGCCAAATTCACAATTTGGGACACCCAGGCATACACTCTACAGTGTATAAAGTAAAACAGAGATATTTTTGGCACGGCCTTCGTGCGGATGTCTCCAACTGGGTCCGAGCATGCGAGACTTGCCAACGAGCAAAAATCACTCGCTCCGTGAAACTCCCTTACTCCGAATTTGAAACGGCTACCAAATTTTCCCATGTACACGTTGACATTACCGGACCCTTACCTTTAGCTAAAGGAGGGAAACGTTACATCCTAATGATGGTCGATAGAGCAACGGGTTGGCTAGAGGCAGTTCCTCTTAACAACATCGAAACGTCCACGATCACAAACGCCTTTATCAATATTTGGGTAGCCTCAAAAGGCGTACCTAAATACATCACAAGTGACCAGGGCACACAATTCGAATCAGAATTATTTCATTCCATTATGGAACGTCTCGGAGTAAAACATACTCACACGTTACCATACAAACCGTCAACAAACGGAATGGTGGAACGCAGAAATAGATCCTTGAAGGAGGCTCTCAAAGCACAGGACGAACATTGGCTCGACGCCCTTCCAAAAAGTTTACGGAATTGACGTGCCGCTCCCAGGCGACATATTCGTAACTTCTACGAACCTTTCCGAGCCTCTCTTTTTCCGACCTACGCATATCAGACATAATAATACGAAATATGCCGTCAACATGCCCAAAAATTTAGATACATGTACACATGTCTATATCAGAGTGCCCACACAGCTCTCCTCTTTGCAATGTCCTTACACGGGACCATTCAAAGTTGTTAAAAGAGATAAGTTTTCGGTTACAGTACAAATTGGCGAACACACAAAAAAAGTTCCCAAACAGCAAATCAAACCAGCTTACACTCTAAACACAGACGAAGCTGTGTCACTAAGCACAAATCAGAAAAAAAATAAGGAGGAGACTCCCCGAAAATCCGCCAGAAGACGCGTCCCCTCTACCAAATTCGACGAGAGGTGGGTGACTGCGCTCGAAACACCCCAACCGGCGTCGTCGTTAATAACGACGTCTTGGGGGGGCGCCTGTGGTGAAAACCACCCCCTCCTTTCAACAGCCCTTTTCAGGGCTACCAAAAAGAGGTAGACATGGCACACAAATGCTTATAAGACGTCGAGTTATAACTCCGTCAAACAAAATATTTCACCAGAGAGAAAATACGAAATTCTCTCTCAAAAGTGAAATATTAGCAAATAACATACAAGGCGACCTCCCTAAACACTTACTGGGCGAGAGAGACGCGACAAGTATCTCGAAACAAGTCGCCTTGAATGAGAAAACTCAAACAGACAATCAAATGTCCTCTAAAACTAACAAGGACAGTTCTAGCAAGCCTACTCGCCAATCAGAAACAATGATTGCACGAGAGACAATAGGCGAACCAACCAGGAGGCGGCAAGCAACCACCTCTGGTCCAGCAGCCACCCCGGGGACCCCGTCTCAGCAACGGACGCAGGGAAGACACCCCCGGGGATCCCGTCTAAACAACGGACGCAGGGAAGCCACCCGAGGACCCCGTCTAAACAACGGACGCAGGGAAGACACCTCAAGGTCCTTGTCCCCGCAACGGACGCACGGAAGCCACCTCCGGGGACCCCGTCGCAGCGACGGACGCGGGGAAGCCACCCCCGAAGGACCAACTCAGCTATCATACTCGCAGATTCTGAGAAAACAATGTGCGAGCCAATAAGAAAACACAGTTGAACTAATGAAATTAAGCGGACCAATCAGGGGGCGGCAGGAGGCGGCCACCTCCCTATAATTACCCCGCTTGGAGCCCTCCGAAATTCATTCCACTCACCGCTCTCGACGACTACACTCTACAGTACGAAGATTCTACACGCTCTACGCTGACGACCCTTCTGCTCACGAGTTCCTCTCAGAACGGCTTTCTACTGCTTTCTACAAGGCATATCTTCTCTCCTCACAGATCTCGCATTGGCATCTACGAGTCCAGTGATTATTTATCCTGCTCATTGCCCAACGTAGTTCTTCTGTCAGGACGCCACCCGGTACATCTATTGATATTCTCATTAGATCGTACGCCCGCTGGGACGTTCCGAGACGTGTCGCCCGGGTTTCGTAGCACTAAGCTCGTCACCGACCGCTGGGGCACGCCGATAAATTACTCAGCTCATCCGCTCTAATTTATCGTCCAAGGAAGCCTTTTTCAAGGCTACAAGGTAGGACCCTGACATCCGAGCAAAGGAAAGAAGCTCTGTCAAGCGAGTCCACCTTCCAAATCCTGCATCCTATACGGAGAGGTATTGAAAACGAGTTAACAAACTCGGGTACATCGATGGAGCGCCGCCCGTCCTACTTCCTCATGCAAGAGGGAGCAGAACACGGCGCGGCCGGGAGCCCTAGCTCGCGCAGCGCTCCCTACCCGCTACTCGACTCGTCCGCTGTTCCCAGCGACGGACAAAGGCTCGATTCTCGCGAAGAGATCGCCTTACTACCTAACGTATTCATGAAGGAAACGTTAGGTCAAGCCTCACACACACAAAAGTTCGAGGATACCTTTCAGACCCGCTCTGAAGTCAATCATCATGATTCGACAAAGATATCTGAATATCCACGATATCCTACGCAAGGCTACCCGGCCGATCCGAGTGTCAAACACACTCCCAACTTGCTTAAAACAAAGGATACTTTTCAGTACCTAAACCAAGCCCAGTATATTCCTCCTACAGATATAAATCTTAGGCCGGAATATTACACAACGGCTCAGCATCAAACAGATCGAACCCAGCACCCACTAAGCGAGCCCAGTGCTCCACGCGGCTGCTACACGAACTATCCTCAAGTTCCTCCCGCCAAGCAAGCTGACCTTGGCGATTTCGCTCACATTCCTTACAGAAATACCACAGGGACTAACCCGCATAACCAGAATATAAATGTCCCACTTGGTCTACCTACACCAAGTCAAACATATATAAATCCACTACAACCATGTCCTGGATTTCCTTCAGTTCGTTTGGTTTGTCAATACGAGAATATTGGATTAATGAATGCGAGAATACGGGAATATTTGAAAATAAAATAAAATCCCAAAAACATAATAGATTTGCCGTCTTCTTCATCGTCCTCTCCTGGTAATGTAGGAAAATCAACTCAAATCCAAGTTCAAAAATGGAAAGACCAGTCCACTAAAGCTCGATTTTGGGAAGGTCGCTTTGATACAGAACAGGTCGATGACGATTTGACTATATTTTGTTAATTTTCTATAATAAAGAAATTACAATAACTCAAAAGGAAAAAAAGGTTCTAGATAAAAAACTTTCTAGAAGAAACCAGTCGGACCGAACTATCTACAATGTTATGCGGTAAGATTTGATTAGGAAAATTGAAAACAAAATGTAGGGAAACGTAAATACATTTTTATTTACAGATATTTAGATAGGATAGAAACGCCATGTTTGTTGACGATAGGAAACAAAGTTCGCATTACTGCGTTAAATATTCTTGCAGAGTGATAGAAATAGTTAATAGAAAAATAATCACTTGACTGGCTACCATATAAACGTATAACAGTTTGTAAGTAACACTGCTACTGTATACATCCCCCCA
This sequence comes from Adelphocoris suturalis, assembly GCA_030762985.1. Classification (NCBI taxonomy): domain Eukaryota; kingdom Metazoa; phylum Arthropoda; class Insecta; order Hemiptera; family Miridae; genus Adelphocoris; species Adelphocoris suturalis. The sequence continues at coordinate 1,571,301 of CM061043.1, read as the reverse complement.
AGATCTTGTAGCTGCAACTTCTGATTTTTCGAAGAAAAAGACCTTGAAGAAGAAATTCTTCAAGAAAAATCAAGAAAAGATTCCGTATTGCTCACGGGGTTGGCGAGGCGGATTCCTCGAAGTCTCCTGTTCAAGAAAGCCCTCAAAAGCCACGAAAAGGTCAACAGCAGATAACACACCATTCACGTATAACTCCGCGAAATCTTCGAGGTCGTTCATTGTTGGTTCTAATAAGAACCTTTGAAATAGAAAATAAAGAGAACTGGGTAAAAGTTGAACGAAAAAAAGCACGAGAAATAAAGGAAATGAGTGAGCTCGAGAAATTGAAATAGCGATGGATTTAGCGTTACAACTAAATCCGGTGAGGATTTGATGTGACTTTAAGGTGCGGTGAATTTTTCTTAACTGTGGTTAGCATCCAGTCACTCGCCCTAACCGTTCTCGTTACGGCTCGCCGTATTGAGACCGCCGGATCTACTAGGAACTCTCTATTATGTTAACTACTGCGAAGTGCGTGGCCAACAAGCTGAGTTATGAGCATGGTTATTTGAATAATTGTGTACACTCAGGTGATCATTCTCAATAATTGATATTGTGAACATGATTGCAACACCGCTTGTTAATTTCTGATGATTTCATTCAACCTAAGATTGAAGACGGGTTTATGTGAAACGCGTGAGCTAAAACACATTCTGTGTTTCAATAATTTCGTCCGAAGTATGTAGATAGAGGTAACCGGTTTTTTAGTTAAGGATTTGACGTGTGTCGGGCTTCCAAGTAGGTATGGGATAGCAATTATAGTAGTATACAATATACTACAATTATAGTAGTCAGTAATAGCTAACTCCACTCCGGTGAACATTCACTTGCAACTTAACAAAACTCTCACCATTTCATGTTTCATTAAATTGTTCAGAAACGGGTGAAAAAAATATATTTATGAGTAGGTATAAAGCAGCTTCTACACGGTCAATATTGTCAATACCTTATCACATTGACAATAATACTGACCGTGTAGGGAAACAGAATGAGTATTGACGGCGATATTGATGAAATCTGGAAATTCTGTTCTCGAGGCGTCAATATTGAAAAGTGGAGGGGAACCGGTGAAATTCCGGTGAACCGGGGAACTTCAAATCTTCAAAATTTCTTCCTGTAGCTAAGTAGTTCAGTGTTACTGCTAATCTCTCTCTAACAGGGATGCACTCCCTCATGTTTGTGTTCTGTCGACTCAATAGTGGTTCAACCATCTGTAATAATTTTATAAACGTCTGTTCGTTCATTCGGAAGTAATTGTGAAAGTCTGCAGTATCTGTCAAACTTATTTCTCGCAGTAATCGCAGATGAGAATATTTTTCCCGCTTTTTCAACCACTCTTTCACCCATCTTTTTCGCTGAACTCGACGAAACATTGCGATAGCCATAACTATGGCTACACAGCCTTTTTTCCTGTTGTCCATGATGCCAAAACAAACAACTCCCCGAAAATTCACTTCAAAAAAGACACAATTTCACTTCAAAAAAGACTCAAATTCACTTGTCGGAATGGCGGGAACAGACGTACTACCTACCCTTCCAAGTTCTCTTCCTTCTACAACATCTATTTCTAGTGAAAAAATTAAACTACAGATAAAGTTGTTTTATTGACATGAATATTGACCGGGTAGGATACGACATTATTGATGAGGATACTGAAGTGAAAAAACAGCGTCGTCAATAATATTGACAATACTGATATTGTATATTGAGCGTGTAGGGCCCGCAAGAAAAAATTGTTCGAGTTTTCTACAGCAAAGGGCACAAATTGTGAATACACAACGTAGTTATATTGATATTGAAATTAATTATGACTAATCCAATGCCGAAACAATTAATAAATTAAATTATGAGAAGGATTTGATTAATTCAGAAACCGAAAATTAACCATACCGAGCTGGGTTACTGTATTATACTATCACAAGGTCCCAATATTTAGTGCCTGGGAATAATTTAAGTATTGAAATTGATATTATTTACACTAATCTTTGTATAGAGTATAGGTACATCCTTTGTAAATATAAAAAAATAATAGTATAATTTTTATGTGAACCAAGTTTGAAATTCATGAATGTATCTACCTTGGAAATCGATGTAGTCGACCAATAATAGTTGCGAAGTAGAAGGAGTACTTAAATACTTCACAAAACGGAAACGAATTGCCTTTTCACATCCGATCGCGCAAACGCGAGCCGAGTTCGAGAAAGAATCACTTTACATAAGAATCAAATCGTAGAGCTGGCAGGTGAGGCTTTTTATGCTATATCCCCGGATATTTCCGTTAAAATTCTCTACTGTTCATTCATTCTGACCTGTATGTCCAACTAATTTGTATTTTTACTAAGGGATTGACTACTTGATGTTATGTATTTTTGAGATGCGAGCACCCAGACCACCAAACTATACACAGCATTCTTATCTCTTCTACCACAGTGGAAGTAAAAATGATTGGGGATCATCAATACGATCAATCCCCATTCTATAGAAAATAGTTTGTAAATGCGGGGATATAACAGAAAAGACCCGGCAGGCGAGAGTAGACACACGACCTATCACACAACCACGAGCGAAAAGACTAAACTAAAAACACCGTCCACGCGCCAAAGATGTAACTGCGCAGGGCCGTCTGCGCATCCTCTATAGGGTCTGCAGGTGGACTTTAGCCGAGTTCTGAGAATTCCTACTGAAGGGGGCACACTACGGTACACAACTTCTACAGTTCGCGCCACCACTGGAGAAGTAGATACTAACCGTTCTCAAAACATCAGCACGGACAAGATTGAGTGGATCGGGTACAGCGGAGCCAATATTTCTGTGCGCGCGGACGTTTCGCTATTACCCGCACTAAAAACATAGCCTGTTGTTCTCCGCATTGTACAAAGCCTATATTCTATATTTATTTACTTTCTTAACAGAATGAAAACTACCGTTTTAAGATGTGTGTTTTTTAAATCTACTGAAATTATATTTACCAGTTCTGGTCGCGCGCACAGAAATGTTGGCCGATCTGTACCTGCAAACTAGGGTTGCCAGATTTTTACGGGAAACGTATATAGTATTTTGGCACAAAATCTCGGAAAAATATAGTATTTTGAAGGAATATATAGTAACATTTGAAAATTAATTGTTTGTCACTCATATTAATTTAGTTACGTCAGGTTTCATGATTTAGAAATTGCACACTTGTAATATATTTATAAATAATGGATAATAAATCGATGATATAGCTATAAAAATTTTCTAAATATCAGGGTTTTCTGCAAGTAACTGTTTGGGCACAATCATTTTAGGAAACACAAATTTTAATTATTGCAGATAGGTGGTCAGAGTTAAAAACCAAGGAAGCATAGTGCTTCATAAAAGACAGCTAACGAAAAATAAAGACGTACCTACGTATTGTATAGAACATACCCACAGTTGGTAACCCATCCAAATGACAAGACAAATTCAGCTTATTTGAATTAACTAGTACAGGTAACTCATGTGAAATGATACATTATAATCAGTGGACCTGATGATATGAACACATTTCATCACAGAAAGTTTCAACACACTTAATGGAAGACACTAATTTCTATGCTTTACACTCTAGGAAGCTGTAATTTCGTATGTAGCCTCTTTAGGACATTTACTTGACGATGCCCAGGGTCCGGATCAGATAAGTGGCTCTTGCTAATTTCTATGTTTACACTCTAGGAAGCTGTTATTTCGTATGTAGCCTCTTTAGGACATTTACTTGACGATGCCAAGGGTCCGGATCAGATGAGTGGCTCTTAGAGCATGCATACGAGTCTGCAACACATATGTGTCTGTAACTAAAGACATACAATGTCCCAATGTGTTGCAGACTCGTATGCAATCGTTTCGTCTTTACGTTTATAGGATTGGCTTTGCTAAAAATCCTCTTGCATTGTGCATTTTAGTGAGGGAAGGTTTTCTTATGATTTTTTTCTTTTTGTTTACTATTCCCCCTCAGTGATTTGCACTCAGGCCTCCATTGTTTTAGCTTGCTTCGCCAGTTCGTTTTCTGTCAGTTTTCTTCCAGCATCTTGATAATTTTTTTCCAAAATTATAGATATCTAAGTAAGATGTTATAATTCAACTGTTGTATGCTGAATTTGCCAATGTAAGAGTACCGAGGTGTCGTATAAATATTCTAAAATTTGGCACTAAATGTAACATAGATTGGGTTTAAATTATTCATTCATTCAATGATTCATCGATATTTTAGGACCGATGTATCGGTATAGTCGATAGTGGGCTTCCAATATATCATTTGATAGCAATATCGATATTTTGTTTTCGATATTGCAATCCTACCCCGAGATCTCCACCCTGGCAGCTGCGGGCGTGAAGTCCTTCCCTTAAGGGCCCCATACACTATGGGATCGCCTGCAGGCCGTCGCCTCAACAGACGAACTTACGACCAATATCGCCGGGCTCCCTACACTACCAGTCAACGGCCTGCAGGCGGCCGCACTAAACTGCCGATCATCGCCTGAACATCGCACACACTATCTATCCGGGGCCTGCAGGCGGACTGTCGGACAGGAATCAGGACTGCAGGCGAACCTCAGTTCGCCAGTTTGCAATCGCTGAATTTTTGTGAGAATTCGTTTTGAAAAAAAAAAAAAAAAAAAAAAAAAAAAAAAAAAATGCAGTACTAAAATTAGCGATTTTTTAAATTTTTCTACTAACAATAGACGTCCCAAAACGGTTTTTGAACGAAAATTTTAAATTTTGGACCACTATTCAAAAATTGGAACGAACACATTAGCTTAATAACAATAAGCAATAAGCTTTTTAATCATATAACTTAATAGCAATAAGCTTTTTAACCATATAACTTAATAGCAATAAGCTTTTTAACCATATCCACGGTAGCTGACGGCACGGTTTTCTGATAGAATTTCAATAAAACGTCGTACGCCTCGTCCCGTAATCTTTTATTGGCGTACGCATCGTCCTTAATTTTCCACAAACACGGATAGGCCCGATAAATCTCAATAAATGCCGAAATAAAAGTAGGTTTCCCGTCCATCCTCGCCGTCAGTCCGCTGTCAGTCCAATTTCGGCTTGTGAAAACACGCTCAAAATTGATCGCACGGAAAACTGACGAAAACGGGGAAAAAAAGAGCCGACGGATCACGCGCCTGCAGGCCAACTGACAGTGTGTGGCGGAGGTGGACTTGAGATCACGATCTATCAGTTACCGGCCTGTCATCGATCTCTCGCAGTTCCTCGCCTGCCGGACGGCCACACACCTTCAGTCCGCACTAACTGCAGTCCACGATCTTGAGATAAACTGATAGGTGTGTGGGCGACCACAGTCCACGGCCTTACGATAATCTGCAGTTAAACTGACAGTGTGTGGGGCTCTTTAGTGTTAGAGGACTTTTATGATGACGTCACATACACTTAGAAGTTATTGTTAATTTTATATATCTGTAGCGTGTAATAAGAGGTAACAAAATATAGTTCCTTTTATACGAGTTTTGACTAACGTCGCTCTTTATAAAATCATTCCGCTCTCTTTACACTGTTTTAGCCCTCCATATTGAACTTTTTTGGAAATCTCCCAGCATGATCTTTCAGTTGAAAAAATAAAATAGATGGAATTGACTCTGTTATTGGGAGAGGGTTACTATTTTCTTTTTATTCATTTTTAACTTCAATAATTTAACGTGCTTTGAGAACTCAACCGAGAACGCTCATATTTCTTAAAACTTTGTCCACGGTGACCAAGTAGATGCTTTTATTTAAATTTTATTTAGAATTCATTCTGCTCTTTTTGTACTTGTTTATTTTCGCTCTTTCATGTTAGCAATACTGCACTCGAACATTTTACAGGTGCATCGGGACATCAACGACAAGAAAGCCCGGCGATGCCCTCACTGCGGCAAACTCTACGTGTCCGTCCCTGCGTACAGTATGCACCTCCGGACGCACGTCCAGGACTGTAGGTGCGACATATGCGGCAAATCTTTTTCCCGCCCTTGGCTTCTTCAGGGGCACATCAGAACTCACACAGGTGACTTTCTTTTTTTCCACATTCGGGAGATGACACAATTATATTATGCCAAAATCAAAATTCTCACTTCGTTTTAAATTTACTGGGGGGATACCTCCTGCAGGCTATGCCTGCCAACCCCCGCCATTGCGGCCTGACAGGCCGACCATTGCGCTCTGACAGAGCGCCCACTGTGGCCTGATGGGCCACCCATTTCGGCTTGACAAGCTAACCATTGTGCTCTGACGCCAGCCAATGTCCAATAATATTCCAATTATACTTATAATTATAGTTTAATAATATTACAATTTATACTGCCCACCTCATTGGCGAGATTTATACTGCCTCCTTGTCAGATTTATATTGCCCACCCCATTGGCAGATTTATACTGCCCACCCCATTGGCAGATTTATATTATTTATTGGTATTAATATTATATTGATAGGGTTTTACGAATTTCAGACTGTACAATCAAGGGTTGGTCTCTTATTTTATCCCTTTAAGATTCTTTCAATAATCAAAATAAGACAATGAGACCTAAGAAACTGATTCTACTCGACGAGACTAAATCATTGATACTAAAAACTCAATTTTGCAAATTTTGTCACTTGTTAGGTATTTGCATAACGCCGTCCGATTACATCCCACATAAAACAAAGCTTCACTTCACACATTGCCAAAAGCTGATCCATCAAGCGTCATTTTCTCACGGCCTAGTCGTCCGATCTTGCATTTAAATTCCGAGGTTAGCCGGGAAAAGACATTTTCAAACTTCTGGGTCAACTTGAGGGTCAAGAAAAACTTGGTTTCAGAACTAAACCAAGTTGTTGCATTTCAGAAATGCTAACCCGTAACGGCTCTCCTATAGTTTTCTATCAATTGTCTATCTTTACTTGATGCATTCTCTATCAATAAATACATACCTTTTTTTATATATGACGTTTATTAAGAAACAACATCGTGCTAAGCACTCTCATTGTGTGAACATACAATAGGTCTAATAGCACGCTGAGCGTGATTCACATGTAAATAGGAACCTAGTTATAAGTCCAATGTCTTATCCTAGTAAAGTCAGATTTTTGGAATAGTGGAAATGAAGTGTCAAGGAATTATGAGAATGTTAATGTTATGAAAATACGGATCAGTACTGTTGGGATGTTGATGTTTAGTTGAAACCATTCGCAAAGTCACCATGGTGTTTTCTTTTCAAACGACGTTCAAGGCCAGGGAGTGGATTAGATATGGTGTTGATGAGGTCGTTGGGATGGGATGATCTTCTTTGGTGCATCGAGTGGTAGGCCCCAATGAGGGAATCGTTTACAGTGGGAATGTCCAGGTCTTTATGTAGTTCTTCGTTACGTACATACCATGGAGCGTTCACAATTATTCTCAATATACGATTTTGTAGCACTTGGATTTTGAAAATCTGAGTAGCAGTCGCTGATTTCCACAGGCCAATGCCATACAGCCAGATAGATACCCACGCTATTTTTCTTGTTCTTGTTAACTCCATTGTGTCGTATATTCAACCTTAGCTACTGTTTGCAGGTGAGAAACCGTTCAAGTGTTCCGTCTGCGACAAAGCTTTCGCCGACAGGTCAAACCTTCGCGCCCACGTCCAGACGCATTCATCGAGGAAGCCGCATGCCTGCAAGAGGTAGTAACCAGCAACCCACCAAATTTAATACCTACCTCGTTTTCATAACGTATTTACCTAGCTTTTTTTTTGACATAGGTAGGTACTGATTAATTGTCTGAAAATATGTGGTATCTACATTTATAATTCAAAACTTCTAAGGGCCGGTTTCACCAAACTTTTTAATCAACGTTTACTCATTAGAATAAATTGTTATGCCGTCGATTTCTTGTCATTATTATTATTTATTTTTCCTACGACTGTGATAGTTGTTATGTTAAATTTAACTATTTATTTCCGGGTCTTTCTCCGTGTAAATCAAATCTTGAAGTGTTTTGCAATCATCTAGTCATTCAGCCGAGGAAACTTTATAAATTTGTACACGTGCTCTTATTTTCTCTCTAAATGTTGTTGATAATTCCTTTAGTTTTGTAAATGTCTGTTGTCCCCGTTGGCGTGACACTGTATGTCGTTCACGTGGAGCTGTGGCGTCGGTCGGGTCGGTATGGCTGGGGCCCTGTCGGTTTTTTCCCCCTTAGGGTAGCTGTTTTGAGTTGCTCGTGGGATGCCGCCGTGGTGGGTTGGGCCTGGGCCCGGTTTGGGCATGGCTCGGGCGGTGCCATACAGGGCGAGCTATAATTTTTTATTTTTTCTTCTCCCTTTTATTTATCACAGCAATTTATTTTCTTCTTAATGATTTGGAAAACGATTTTTAGCGGCTTTGATTGTATGGATTTAGTGACAAATTTTGTATGTTTATTGTAGCTGACGATTGTTATATACCTGTGGTATGGAAAACAATAAATTCTCCCTCTCATTAAACCGAAGATCTCAGCTGTTAAACAACGATCGGTTTCACCAACTCCGGTTCAGATAAACCAATGACCAAATGCGCTAAATAAACCTTGCGTACAGAGCCACAGCATAAACTAAGTACAAAAATAATCAGAGTAAACTGTTACTCGTTCCATAACGATAAAAATCGTATTTTCAAGGGCTCGTTGCAATTCCTTTCAAATTCGGCATATCTGGTTATCTAGAAGAGAGAACTCGATATTATGTTCCTATATATTTTCTAGGTATTACTGAGCCCCTCTAATTTTTCCGAATAATATAAATTTTCGTCTCGTGTGTTACCTTAAATAAGAATATTTTGATCTGCAAGTAGATACTTTGGAAAACTCTTTCTAAGAATTGGATTCAAATCAAACCTTGTGATTCCAATATATTGATTCCACCCTCTTTTCATGTTTCTCCCTTTTCGATTTTTTAGCTGAGAATTAGAAGAATCTGATAGCGCCATCGTGTTTTTCGGAAAATTTACGATCGAATTCATACTTTTTAAATTTTTTACCCATAATAAGCAAAATGCTAGCAAACTAAAATTTTGGTCAACAAAGAAGCGAAAAAAAAACAGAACTAAAACATTGTATCTTGGCTGTTATAAATAATGGATATGATCATTTATGGATACCCTTGAAAATACGGTTTTTTATCGTTATGGAACGAGTTGCAGTTTACTCCGATAATTTTTGTATTTAGTTTAAGATGTGGCTTACAATTAACAAAGTTACTTTAACATTAGAAAATATCACAAAATTTAGCAAATTTTTCGCTTTACAACCTTGTATGATCAAAACAATTTGACGCTTCATTTTACGTGTCTAAAAATTGAAATACGTCAATTATTTCCCTTTTTAACCCATTTTTATCGTTTTTTCGCATTTTACACACTCTAGAAGAAAGTAATTCAAAATTTTTGATTAAACATCGATTTTTCTCTTAAAACCCTACAAATTCCTCTTTTTTAGCGAATTTTCTTAGAAAATAAAGCTATTGCAATGGCTCCAAAAATTTTAAAATAAAAATTTTCAAAACTTTTCTTCATCGAAATCTGTTTTGAGGCATTCTGAAAAATGATTCCTGGATTTTAACGCTTTTTTATATGTATATATATATATATATGTATGTATGTGTCATTCCAGATGATAACTCTCGATAGAATTGAGATAAAAACTTCGTTCTTTCGCCAAAAAATCAAGCATTTCAAAAGAAAGGGTGAGTTCGTTGGACAACACTTTTTGAGCACATTAAATTGGCCAAATTTCAAAAAATGTACTAAAAAAATCTCTAAAAATGGCTAAAAACGAAAAAAAAAACGTTCAATTTATATTTTTTGGTAGAATATCGCTCAAATAAAGTTTATTAACTATAAAATAGAACATCCAAAAATGTATGAACACAAGTATGCTGAAAAATGTACTTAAAATTCATCAAGATTTGCTTTAAAAAATCGATAAAAACTGCAAAAAAAGCTAAAAATTCAGAACCTCTATTTGAATAGCAGGTTATTATTTAGAATACATTTTTTGCCATAAAATTAATGGTTAACGATTTCCTTGCACTCAAAAAGCTCAAATTTCAAAACAATTCAACACTATACAATACGATAATTTACGAAAATTCGCTCATACGATCATGCTGCATGAATGTTTTCATCTGAATCCGACAAAAACTCGCTCTATTATTAAAAAAGTTCCAGTCATGCAGCATGATCGTATGAGCGAATTTTCATAAACGGTCGTATTGCATTTATGTTAAATTCTGTTTAAATTTGAGCACTTTGGTGACAAATAAAAATTTTATTATACATTTTATAGCAAATTAAATTTTTGTCAGTAATATTCCAATGAACAAACGATTTTGTGGATTTTTACAATTTTTTCAAGTACTCCTATCGATTTTAAGCTTATTTTAATGAAATTTAACTACATTGTTCAGTACAATTTTGTGCTTAAATTTTTAAATGTCCTAGTTCATGTTCGATTAATTTTTTTCGAGTAGCATTCTGCTAGAAAATATAAATTTGTTAATTTTAAGCGGTTTTTTGCCTTTTTTAGTGATTTTTTAAGTACATTTTTTTGAAATTTGACCAATTTAATGTGCTCAAAAAGTGTTGTCCAACGAACTCATCCTTTCTTTTGAAATGCTTGATTTTTTGGCGAAAGAACGAAGTTTTTATCTCAATTCTATCGAGAGTTATCATCTGGAATGACACATACATACATATATATATATATATACATATAAAAAAGCGTTAAAATCCAGGAATCATTTTCAGAATGCCTCAAAACAGATTTCGATGAAGAAAAGTTTTGAAAATTTTTATTTTAAAATTTTTGGAGCCATTGCAATAGCTTTATTTTCTAAGAAAATTCGCTAAAACTGCAGAAAAAAACTTCTTTTTTTTTAGTTTTAGCTTGGGGAGGTGAAGGAATTTTTTTTAATTTTGCCCTTTGTGAGGGTGATTTTCAAGATCAAAAGACAGCTTTTCTAGGGTATTACGAAAATATTGTTAAGAAACGGTTTTTTGACACACCCTATTGGACAAATAGATTGAATGTTGTGTATAGTGTGGTGGTCTGCATGCTCGTAAGCTCGCATCTCAAAAATCAAAAACTACCCTTAATCAATCCATATGGTAAAATATAGATTAGTTGGACAAATACTTGGATCAATATAAATAAGTGGCCTCACGGTAACTGATAAGCACCAAATAAAACACAAGCAGGAGATGCCAAGGATTGTTTGACAGAAATAGTTGTTTTGACCCCCACCCCCTCTGCCACATTTCCCCTGTCTTCTCAATGCATAGTAAATTTCTGCAGCCATTAATCACAATAACTGACCATTGCATTTCTATAAATTTCAGATGCGGCAAATCTTTTGCACTCAAATCCTACCTCTACAAACACGAAGAGTCTTCTTGCATGAAACACCAAAGCGACCTTTTCCACTCTCCTAACACGGAAGACAGCTCACGAGAGCGTTTCGACGCACCCCCTGTCGTCATCAACCTCGGGGAACCCATCTGCATGGCCATCCGCGTCTGAGAATTTCAGCATACGCCATATTTTAAAATATTGTTTCTAGAAACATCCATCTTCATGTTTTTTTTTTTTGTCCGTAGCAATTAAGTGTTTTGTGTTCTATCAAATCTCGATCCGTTTTAATCGTGATAGTTCAAATTTCCTCCTTGTCTTAGCTTAGGCAATTTATTCGAAGTTCTGAACGGTATTAATTGTGTAAGTACAATTAAAACCTAGAAATATTAATACCAATTATAATATAGTAGTGATAAATCAGTGTCGCCCCAAGAATGTGTCTACTCAATCCTAATCTTGATCTTTTATGAATAAAATTACGTAACAAGATAATGATATGGGAGATATTAGAGGCAATGTCAAAGCTACAGAAGTAGAGCAGAGAAGCAACCACTGCCCTCCTGGTAGCTGTCGATGAGGCCTGGGGATGTAGATGGCTTTATTATAAACATAGCCGCTCCTCTCGCCCAGCGCTTGTTCAACTCAAACAGCTGAACAATGTAGAGCTCAGAAGATCAGCAATGCCTGGCCATCAGCAGGCGAATGCTGTCAGAAGGCAGCACAGATGCCTGATGTACGATGCTTTAATGGTGAGCCTCAAGTGTGAATATCATTAAATATGTTTATTAAAAATCTAAGACTTGTTAAAAACAATAATATTAAGAATATATTATAATGAACTGTGTTATAATGCAGTTATAAAAGAATATTTGTACATCTATTAGAAATGAGTGAGTATTTGCAAAATTTGTCTAAGATCTTTACCAACAGGACATCGACGTATCAAGTTTTATCTTTATCTTTTTCTCTATACAGTCTAATATTTTTACAGTTTCTTTTCAAGTATTTAACAACAAATAAAATGAATAAGGAGTGGGCACCATAGGAGTATATGCGAAAATTTTATGGATCAAACAGAAGAATAACATGAAAAATGTTAGTGTCAATGCAAAAGCTACTAGAGTAGAGTTGAGGAGCAACTGCTGCACTATTGAGGAGGCCTGGAGCTGTTGTGGGGTCTGCTAGGGGTATGGTTACCCCTCTCGACCAGAGCTCCTTCAACTTAAACTAATGAACTATGTAGAACTTAGAAGAAGATCAACCCCACCTAGTCATCAGGGGAAGAGCGCATCAGAATGTAGCTAGGATGCCATACTCTTGAGGAATCAACACCAGAGCTTTGAAGTAAGCCTGCCATAAGAGATGTGGCTATGGAGTTGCAACAATTGTACCACCACCTACAAGCCAGCATCACAGATTAGGTCATCCACCAGATGTAGTTCAGCTACCAGAACATCATCAGAATAGATTCTGATCACTTTGGAAGACATCTGATCACGTCCACAACACTGCGGCAGTTGGATGTAATGCCCTAAGTTGGAACCTTTGCATAAGTACTTACTTACCAAAAGAGTAAGTGCAAACATTTTATTTGTAAAATGTACAATGTAACAGACAAGGGGGATATTAGAGGCAATGTCAAAGATGCAACAGTAGAGCGGAGATGTCCTTCTGGTGACTAACTGTTGAGGGGCTCACGGTAAATATGGTGGCCTCTCTTATCCAAAGCTCATTACCTACAACTGCTGAACACCATTCATCAGAGTTACTCATGAGGTATAATATCAGTTGCTTGCTCGGAAACTGTATGAACTGTTGGGCCTGTTAACGAGCCCTCTCTTGATGGACGGGGAATCCACCAAGGCTCCTCTTCTTAGCCTCTGTTCCTTGGGAAACCCTAGGGAAACTAAAAACGAGCGTGAAACCACTAACCCTGAGGATCCAGCCTCAATTGGGTGGCAGGCAAAGCCTGTGGCCCCACCCGCCCGTGTTACCATTATGGGCAAACTCCTTGAAGGCCTAGAATGGTCACCAGCCTGGCACAGGAGAAGTGGTCTCAGCGCCTAACGCTTTATCCCCTCATCACCCCAACAGAAGTATGAGGGGAATGGCTGCAGTCATTACAAAAGGTTCGAGGCAAGCCAGCCATAGAAGTTATGGCAGTGCAACAATCGCCCCACCCCCTACAAACCTGGATCAGAGACGGCATCCCCCACCATGTTATAAAGCTTCCTAAAGGTACATCAAGATGTAGCTCAGCCACCTGCTGAGTGCAGAACATCGCACTCCAAGTGAGGGACCAGATCCACTAACCAGAATGAAAAAAGCTCCTTCATTGTCATAAAATTTCTTCAATTCTAAAAAACCACAAACCAGCATCTGCCTATCCACAGGGGTATCTCGACCAGCCACGTCCCTAGTACTCTAAAGAATTGTTGTTAAAGCTTTGGTCATTTGAATGTTCGTTTTCAGAACCATCAAGAATTCAAATGCAATAAAGAGTCCAATGCTACTCCTTACACAGCACATATTATATAAATAGTATTCGTACCTTGAATTAAACCTTTTGAGATTTGAATAACATTTTTCTCAACTCGAATTAAATATTTGGCCATTTTAATATATTATTTGCAGTTCTTCACGCAATTGGTGTGGTATTTCAACACCAACAAAATCTATTTAAGCAGGTCATTGAGGAACACAAAAACTGTCATGGAATGAACGAAACAAAAGCAAATGGCTCACTTGTTCACCACTGCTCAATAGTAATGAAATTGAACTACCTATTTACAACTTACGATTTTTATTTATTATTCGCAGTTAACAAAAAAACAATGCTAGTTGGGAAATGAGCTAGGTAGGTACCTAATTTCAATTGATGGGGAGGTCGTCCAAGATCAGTGGTTCGAAACAATCGAAACACGTCCATTATGATATTTGCACAGTCTCGAGAGTGTTGGAGGATTCACTTGTGAATGACCTGTCAAATTGCGTATTCAGTCAAATTTCGAAGAGTTTAATTCAAAGTGTATAAAGTGCGAATGCCATAAAATTACATAATTTACTAAAATAGTTTTTTTATTCATTTATATGACTAATACATTTCATCAGTTCCCTGACTTTATGTGGTAGGTAAGCCATAATACAATAATCTGATGGGTGTAGTACAGGAAACAACAAAACCTGTAGTTTACCACTTGTATATTTTAAGCACAAAGCTTTTCACTCAGATTCAGTCAGTTGTCTTTTGTAGTTGAACTTTGATCAAACATCGTTGATGTTAATATTGTGTAGGAGGAAGGATCCAGTCCACCAAACTATACATATCATTCTAATCTGTTTTCCTACTAATCTTAATAAATTTTAATAAAAGGATTTATTTAGGGTATTTTAAATTTCCAATTGACGCTATACTCCCCCCTGAAACACGTTAGATGTACTTGAATATAGCGTGGGGACACATATACGGAACTTTTTTGACCAGGCTAATAGTCGCGTATGTCCCCACGTTTTTAAACTCCTAACTTCTCATTTCTATCGCAGAAAACATAAATGCACATCTATGAAAACACGGGAAAGAGGAAATTTGGAGTTCCCAAAAAAAAAATCGTCAAATTCATTTTTTGATAAGATAATGACAGATTTACATTGGTTTGGGTGGGTTTTCACCCAAATGAAAACCATTCGTTTTGATCTCAGTAAAATTATGGTGCTAGACGGGGGGTAGCCAGGTTTTTGCCCGTACAGTCCCGTTTTTTACCTAGTAATCCAGGCAAAAATCGCTCTGAAAGCCAAATGTCCTATTTTCACAGGGAAATTGGCGAATTTCCAGTTTTGTAGGTTGCATTCCAACGACTCAGCCGTCTTGAGGACCTATCTACTTCAAGTTGGAATAATCTTTTGCCAATCCGCTCTAGTAAGCTATATAAAAACTAAAATGCCCAAAATCATAAACATTTGTATTCTTGCCACATTATTCCATGAGTATGAAGGAACTCATGATTTCTTCCGTTAGCCATTACTAGTCCATTCGCTGTTTCAGTCTTGAACGGAGGTGAATAATCTTGAAATACGGAAATGAGTTAGTCGTCGTGATTTTTGTTGCGACAATTCCAAGTTATCGACTATTTATTGATTCGAATGTATCTGCCTATCTAGTTTGTTACCTACATAAATAGCACCTATTTCATAATAAATTATTAAAATACCCACACTAATAAGTATTGTTTATTTTACTTATTTGCTTCGTGGCTGTGAGCCTTAGTGAACCTATAAACCCAAGAAGTAATTACTTTCAGCTGTTTATCGTTTAATTCGGTACACACACAGAAACGAGCATCAATTTCAAGCTCTATATGTTCTTCTTACCTTCAATTTAGCTGCAAGGTTTAAATACTAAATTTGTGAGCCTTAAGGGGTTTCCAAATGATTGATAGCAATTAGTATATTGTCGATTATTTTTCAATCTGCTGACTGTGTGTGGTACGTGTATTACTACTATTATCATAATAGGAATGAATAAATGAGAATCCACATAGAATTTGAACAATAATGACTTACATTTAAGGGAATATTATTGATTGAAAATTAATAGAAAATGCATACAGATGGATAATTCATAGCAATCATCAATAATGTGCTGCATTAACTAACTACTGTAACATACTTTTTTTAATGATTTTCTGAATCATTATCACTATTGCGGGTTTTTCCATATCACCTAGCAACCCTGATGTTAGATATTATTATGTTTTGAACAAGCTAGTCGCCAAAAATTCTCCTTCAGCTTACTAATGATTATGTTAGGAAGTCTAGACGAATCCTTACAATTTTAATGTATCCTAAGTACATAAAGCAAATAATAAGACGTAAATTGCGGCTTCTACTAATCCTTTAATTATAGTTAATTCTAAAATAGTCACCAACTGACGAAATGGAAGAGTGACCCTAGTCAGAATTGTCATTTCATACGGAACTCGATGTTTTCCGATTGAAAACTCTGAATAATAAAAGGAATGATTTTTTTCTCTATTTTTTGTTAGAATAAGTGGCAGTATTTCTTTGCTTATACCTTTTTTATGTGGAAGACTGACTTTTAGAAAAGTTTAGTAGTTATCGTATTATGTACTTAAGTATTGTTCCATGGTTGCGTGGAATATTTATACCCAACGAACCTTTACGTAGTACTTATTGAACATTTTACCCCATTAAAAATCTGGTGCTACCTATTGTAAATTTTAATTTATTCAAAAATAATTACTTAGCAATATATAATTTTTTACTTAACTTATTATTTAATATATTTAATCCTCAAAAATTACCAAACGAATCAAATGTAGCCCTTATTGATTTTCCTTCCTATTCGCAATTAAACCTTTGGTTTCTTGATATTTTTTTCTTTTTGAAATTATGTTGTTACCTACACTTAAGAATTACCCAGGTACTTATTATGTTTGCGTATAATATTATATAATAAAGCGATTGTAATATTCAATGTATTCTGATCAATCCATTACCTGTTTCGAGCGTATTCGATGAAACTGCTTAGGTCAGCTTGCCCGTGAAAAAATGGAGCATAAAGGAATTTACGTTTGCGCATGCGCCTAATGAAGTATTGATTTGGAAACAATGAAATTGATAGGGGACGACCATCTAATGTCTAACCCGCACATTCCCTGTAAATTTCATCGAAAGCGGATAAAAACTGAAAATTAATCTTATTACCAGGACTTTACGTTCGTGCATGTGCAGTAGCTATTAATATCTAATTAATGTTACTCTCATCTTGGAATTGTCAAGTAGTCGTCTCCCAACTTTCCTCCAAACTTGAGCGAGATTGGACTACTAGGGCCTGATAAAATAATGCTTGATGGAATTTACTTTTACGCATGCGCAAAGCGAAGTATTGATTTGGTAAAAATGAAACTGATAGGGGACAATCTTCACCCTTGTCCGCACAATCCCTGAAAATTTTATCAAAATCGGCTGAAAACTGGAAATTAAGCTTGTTACAAGGATTTGCGGACACACGACAGACAGACGTGGCACCAAAGTTGTTTAGAATGGTCTAAAAAGTAAAATGCGAGGGAAAAAGTAAAATTTTGATTTTGGGGACAAAAAATGTTCCTTTCCCCCAAAAATGAAAACAATGCTTCCGCTACCTATAGGTAGACTCAAAATCAAAAAGTCCAGTCATGCAGCATGACCCCATGAGCGAATTTTTGAATAAATCTTCGACATTTCAGTCGCTATTGATCGTGTAGAGAAATTTTAGTTTATGATTTTGATAGACAAACATGTAAAATTATTAAAAATAATTAGGAGGTACTCATACTTTATTATTATTAAACTAATCTTGTAGATTTAAAGACAAATGTATGTAAATATTCATAGATTTCGATGTCCAATGTGGTCAGTATTGAAGGCAGTTGAAATCTTAACAGTATCCTATCATAACATTATCACATCTTGACATAAAATAAAATAGGTAACATACCGACGTCATATGAAAGAAACGTATTTCCTCAGTTAATCGATGATGAGGCTTTATATTACGAGTGATATAAAGTCAGTTGCATTCGAATCTAGTATCCTACAGCAAGAAATTGACAGACAAACTGTAGTCTCTGTGCATCTATTGACAGCCTAAATTATGGGGAAGTGTCACTTGGCTTTTCCGTAGCAACAAGAAAGAAACTGAAAATATTCAATAGTAGCATTAAATTCCAATTAATTACTATTGACGGCCGAGCGGAGCGAGGCCTTAGGCTTAACGTTACTGACGGCCGAGCAGAGCGAGGCCTTGGGTCTGCGTGTTATTACGTACATAAATAGAACTTCTTCATAATTTCATGGCTGATATTCTCTAAGCCACAGTCAGTATTAAAGCTACATCAAGTCCTAAAACAGTTGAGCGTAAATTAAAGAGAGCGACCGAGAAAATCGGAGGACAGAATATTTCACAGAGTAAACTCATTACATGATTACATTTTTTTTTTTTAAACAAGCACCTACGTTACGTACTACGCTATTACCTACGTTTTAAACAGCATGGTTCTAGGATTGGTTATACAGGGATACTTCCATAAGAGTAGTTCAATCTGAATTTGGACAATGTTTCATGCAAATATTACCGATTTTTACAACTAGCGAACGGCATTATTTCGATTTTTGACTGATTTTTCAACTTTGAAATTTTTGAAAACTTGATACATATTCTTATAGAAAATCTTACGCTGATTCCGAATATACCACATGTTAGTATGCTGAAAAAATATTTCGCACAACAAATCGCAAAAAACAGGCTATTTTGAAATTTTTTACTACATTTTTACCCGAAGATGTAATCCGATCATGCTGGCCAACGAACTTGAACTTTCGTTTTGTGCCCTTAACATTTTAAAATTTGTTTGAAGTTTCTAGCACAATTCTACGGACAGTTATCGTCTGGAATGACACATACATACATACATTCATTAAAAAAAATGCGTTAAACTTCAGAATATGATTCAGAATAGCCTGAAACGGATTTCTGCATAACATTTTTTCAAAAATTCACATTCTACAAATTTTGAGGCGAGAGCAATAGTTAAACATTAATTAGCGAATTTTTGAAGAAAATTAAGCTATTGCTCTCGCCTCAAAATTTGTAGAATGTGAATTTTTGAAAACTTTTTATGCAGAAATCCGTTTCAGGCTATTCTGAATCATATTCTGAAGTTTAACGCATTTTTTTATGTATGTATGTATGTATGTATATATGTATATATGTATATATGTATATATGTATGTGTCATTCCAGACGATAACTGTCCGTAGAATTGTGCTAGAAACTTCAAACAAATTTTAAAATGTTAAGGGCACAAAACGAAAGTTCAAGTTCGTTGGCCAGCATGATCGGATTACATCTTCGGGTTGAAATTTTCAAAAATGTAGTCAAAAATTTCAAAATAGCCTGTTTTTTGCGATTTGTTGTGCGAAATAATTTTTTCAGCATACTAACATGTGGTATATTCGGAATCAGCGTAAAATTTCCTATAAGAATATGTATCAAGTTTTCAAAAATTTCAAAGTTGAAAAATCAGTCAAAAATCGAAATAATGCCGTTCGCTAGTTGTAAAAATCGGTAATATTCTTCAAAAATTCGCTCATGGGGTCATGCTGCATGACTGGACTTTGTTTTAGTACTTATACGTATTTAGAGAGGAAAACAGCGTGTCCCTCAAAAAGGCCGTTTCGCCCCACTTTACTCCGGTTCAACGAACTTCATTAGATAAACTGACAAAACTTATGAGTACCTACCTATGCTGTCAGTGTGAAAGCTTCTACGCTAAAGCTGCTCGATGCAAACAAATGAGGAAGGTATTTAACCTTGAGTTAATTGGGCATTCAAATTTCAACCGAAACAATATTAAGGTCGCTAGGTGATTTTGAAGGGCAAAAGTCTACTAGGGCGTAAGATCGGTCTCGCCCAAAATTATCCCTATTTTGATTTGTCTGTAACTCTCTTATTGAGCTAATAGTCCAGGAGCCAATGCCTAAAATAGGTGGTAATTTCAGGAGAAAAATTGAAATTAATTTTTGAAAATTTAGTCCGTTCTGGGCGAGAAAATCTTCGTCTGCCATCTCGAAGTTGGAATACAAAACTAATTTGCTCACTTGGTTTATTATTTCCAATAATAAGCCTATGTGATCGTATAGAAAATATTTTTATAACACCCCCTCAAACTTTGTCACTTTACGTTTCAAGGTGTGTAGAATCCAAATTTGAAATGTCCGTCCGCCGTTCGCCGCCCGGGCCATAAAGGGCCTAAGAATTGACTTTAAAAACCCGTTCTTTCGGACATAGACTCCATTTGGGGTCTAGTTGGTCCTAACGTTTAACCATCCCGATCGCTTTACTCGCATAGATGCTATGGGCCAAAAACGGGCGAAAAAGTGTCTTTTTCTGTGTTTCTCTGTGTCCTGGTGGGTGGGAGAGGGTGGGCGGGAGAGAGTGAGAGGGAGGGCGAGGCGGAGGGAGTGAGAGGGAAGGGAGGGCGAGGGAGTGTGGGGGAGGCGGAGGGAGTGAGAGGGAAGGGAAGGGAGGGGAGAGGGAAGGGATAAAGCGTAAAATTATGGGGTCCTGGAGCTGTAATGCAGTGAACGAGTGAACCAAATATTGGAAGCGCGAAGCCCCGAGTTTCGATAGTAAATATACTATAAGTGAGGCTAAATAATTACTGTCAGTTTTCTACATAGAAGGTCTGTATGATACAGAAATAATAAACCTTTGTGTAATAATTTGCAGCGTTTTAAAGTTGTTCTCTAATAGATGACCGTACATCCTATAGAAATTTTTATACGTAGCAAAGTTGCAGAGAATAAGAAAACGAAACGAGTAGATCCAAAAACTGTGCATCATCTCTTAAAATAAGCGAATTACAAACAATAGAGAATCGGGATAGTTTTGGGCCAGTCCACTCCCCCCCCCCCCCCCCCCCCCCCCCCCGTCTAGACTTTTGATCTTCAAAATCACCTAACGGCCATATCACACAAGCATTTTTCCCGCATTTTTAATGCCTAAACGTGAAGAAGAAGAAGTACTTTTTTCCAAAGTCAGCTATTTCGACCATTGCGCATCCTATCGGGGCATTTTTAAACTCACTTGGGAAAGTTAGAACACGTTCTAATTTTGGTTTATTATTTCCAATATATAAACCTATATATCAATATAAGCCTATGTGATCGTATAGCAAAAAAATTTTATAACCCCCCCCTCAAACTTTGTCACTTTACGTTTCAAGGTGCGTAGAATCCAAATTTGAAATGTCCGTCCGCCGTTCGGGCCATAAAAGGCCTAAGAATTGACTTAAAAAACCCGTTCTTTCGCACATAGACTCCATTTGGGGTCTAGTTGGTCCTAACGTTTAACCATCCCGATCGCTTTACTCATAGATGCTATGGGCCAAAAACGGGCGAAAAAGTGTCTTTTTCGAGAATTTGAGTGTTAGACTTACGCACGCGCGCACGCCTGGCACGCTTGGCATGGGGTTACGGTGGGTGGTGAGGGGGGTGAGCGGGGGGTGGAGTGAGAGGAAGAACAGAGGTGAATACTAGAAAAGAGACTGGCGAAAGACCCAGAGCATGCTGGTTACTATAGCTGGCTATTTGATTCAGAAATAATAAACCATTATGTAATAATTTGCAGCGTTTTTACCTCAATGCGAAAAAATGCTAAAACGTAACCCTTGGGAAGGTAACAATCCAATGGAAAACCCCTCGGAGCCCTAACCTGATAGACATAAAACTGCATTGTACCAGAATGAGCTGTTTTTGCACTTATTCCTCCTCAATATTCACAGCTGACCTTGGAAAAAAGCACTCTGCATTCTTCGCGTTTGAGCATTAAAAATGCGAGAAAAAATCTGAAAAAATGCAAGTGTTATACGGCCCTAACGGCCACAATACACAACAAATTAGCCCAATTTTGGTTTATTATTTCCAATAATAAGCCTATGTGATCGTATAGCAAAAAAAGTTTATAACCCCCCCTCAAACTTTGTCACTTTACGTTTCAAGGTGCGTAGAATCCAAATTTGAAATGTCCGTCCGCCGTTCACCGTCCGGGCCGTAAAAGGCCTAAGAATTGACTTTAAAAACCCGTTCTTTCGCACATAGACTCCATTTGGGGTCTAGTGGGTCCTAACGTTTAACCATCCCGATCGCTTCACTCGCATAGATGCTATGGGCCAAAAACGGGCGAAAAAGTGTCTTTTTCGAGGCTTTGAGTGTTAGACTGACGTGTTAAAACTCCAACCTGCTCAACCACAACTGCGCAAGCTAATATTCCACGGTTAGGATAACAATGGGCAGTAGGACTTCGCAACAGAACACTTTAGGACCAGATCATGCACGACCACAACTGCACGACCTTATAATTATTATTCTCATGTTGGGACAAAATTCACTCATCTCAAAATGCACAACTTTCAAATGAATGTTGATGGAAAAATATGAATGATATGATAGTGTAAGCGTAATAGGGCGGTGAACCTCCGGTTGTGAGGTAACGAGACCTAGGGAGTACCTCCAGGGTGGCGTGGAAAACTTCCTACACTTGTATTGCTTTCGAATTTCATGTTCCTTCGAAAGTCGAAACATGAATATACGTTTTTTTCTAGGTCATATTTGTGTGTTAATACCAATGCTTTGCCTACGCATATTTAATAACGAATCCTCTCGACTTTTCGTACATACTTAGATAATGATATTATTAAGGCAATTATTATTTGAATAGATAGGAGCTCAAATGGAGAAATATAAACATGCGTATATAATTATAGAAGTATAGGTTGTGGCAACTCGAAATAGGACACGCCGAGGAGTCTGGACGGGCCTACGCAAGCCAGCTAAAACTATGATCATACTCAATTGAAAAAATAATAAACCTTTGTTGTGAAATAATTTGCAGCGTTTTTCAATTGTTTGTAGGTAATTCGCTTATTTCAAGAAATAATTCAGAGTTTTGTATGCTCTACAACTTCGCTACGTACAAAAATTTCTGTAGGACGTACGGTGTAGGAATTATTATAGAAGAACTTTAACATGTGCAAATTAAGCCATCTTTATGAGGCCGCCATTTTGGCCTTGAATTAGAGGGGTTCGGGTGTTAGTTAAATTAATAAATTTCCTCTGAAGAGTAGCATTTGATAAGGCTGTAATTAATATAGAGTTGGTCACATGGGTTTAGGACACACAGGATGGAAGGACACACAGAAAGGTGACAGTGGCATATGTTAACTGCCTACTCAAATTACATCATTACGAGCAACTAACTGAGGATCGACTGAAGATGGTAGCCAGCTGACCTCATCCGTGAGTAGTTAGGTGGAGCCTATTATGTTTCGTGTTGTAGGTATCGGGTTTGCTGTCGTTGTACGAGTATTATTTCCCGAAATCCCAAATAAGTAAGCCCCGCAAAGAACCTCCTTGAGAGTCCTTGTGATCGCTTTGTCAATGACACCACTGGTAGACCATGCAGCCATGATCAGAGATCGGAGTGCCTCAGCAAAATCAGACTTTTCCTGATTGTTGCTGCAGTCAACGCACCAGGCTCCAGTAACCGGCAAGGAATAATTCGTATTGCGTATCATTACCTGACAGTGTTTGAGATTTACCTCCACTTTGACCTGCACTTCAGGAGTTGGATCGCGAGGAAGACCACAGGAATAACCTGTGAACCGCCACTTGGGTAAATAGCGATTTCTGATGTGATTGAAACTGATCCTTAACGGTAACGTGAATTTCATTGAAAATGGCGGCCACTTGGAGTTAACGTTCGCTGCCTCATCAACTTTCCAGGTTGGGGCCTTTAAACTATCAAGCTCATCCTCATATCCGAAGTTTAAAAAAGTTTGTGCCGCTGTAATGCTGAATTTGACGGTGGTGTTGTCGATTTTGCACGGTGCAACGTTGCATTTGTTCACTTTTCCAGTTTTAGTCACCCAAATATCGCCAAATTCACGCTCGGCCGGGAGTTTTGTAGTCATGAAGTGTACAATGTCGCCGAAATGTCTGCTTGCCGCCTTGGCTAAACTAGATGAATCATTTGCTGAACTCAAAGCAACTATGAGGCGTCTGATAGATGTTCTGGTAGTTTTTCTCTCCGGGTGATGTGTGCGACGATGAAAGTAAATCCCCCCACCGCCAATAGGAGTTACGCAAAAAGCGAGTAAAGGCCACAATATCCAGGAATCCTTCATCCTGAAACATAAATAATCGGGAAATGCTGAATCGTCTAAATAACAAAACAGAGGCTCTGTGGGTGGGTGTCTTTCTTTACCCTGCATTACCGGTCTATGTAAATTTTTCCTATTTGCGGATGACACGGCCCTTCTAGTAATTGGAAAGGATTGGGACGAAGTGCTTCTTAAAGCGGATGCTAGCCTTTCGAGTTTGGCGGGTTGGATGCTAAACAATCTGCTCACATTAAATGTCAAAAAAACAAAATACTCATTATTTGGAAATGCAGATGATATGACGCAATCACAGCTAGATCACAGATTCCGAATCCATACCTGCTCAGGAGGGTGCTCCTGCATTCCTATTGAAAGAGTTCATGAGCATAAGTACCTGGGGGTCATCATTGACGATAAACTTTCATGGAAGGGCCACGTATCATATTTAGTGGAAAAATTAAAGAAATTCATCCATATATTTTACTATCTACGTTCGATGTTATCCCCCACAAACATAAAAATGGTATATGTAAGTCTAGTGCAATCCATAATTCAACACGGAATTATCGTATGGGGTGGCACATATCAAACATCATTGAAACCTCTGACTACATTACAGAAATGTATATTGAAGGTTTGCTTAAAAAAGCCCAAAACATTCAGTTCGGTGGAAGTATTCAATTTAAGCAAAAACTTCTCAATTAGGCAGTTGTTCGTTAAAAACCTGTTACTATATTATTATAAACATCTTGAAATAATTTCTGCTGAAACAGGACACGCATACCCAACAAGATTTCGCTTGGATGGTAATGTTACAAACCCTCGTACAAAAACAACTCTGTTTACAAAAAACCCTCGCTATTTAATACATGTAGTGTACAAATCTTTACCTAGAGTTCTGAAATCACCTTTTAACAGTAACCGAGATGGGTACAAAAAGCTTGTATACTCTTGGTTGATCTCAGTTGGTTACATCCCCTTAGAAAATATTATGGCTAGTACCTATGTAACAAAATAACTTGGTTCCACGTTGCATTCCAATAATGTACCTCATTCGATTCAACTCGAAAAAATACTTCTACATCTACATCTACATCGAGCAAGTTTTTATTCAGACCGCTTCCCTTTAAATTACAAAATAAAAGGCCGTTTTTGCGAACTTGATGTGTAAAACGACATAAAATTCATGAGTTCAGCTGTAAGTCAATGGGGAAAGGTCTCAGCTAAAATATGCTCGATACGAACTTTGGAAAGTACCTATTTAACCTTGAGTAGAATGAGCTTTGGCAGACTGAAATCAGACCAATATAACGCCACTATACTAGAATAGATATAACTTCCGTATTGGGCGGTGGTGCGTTCTGGTCTATCTCCCCTTGGCTAGCTCCCCCTCCATACGATTCCAATACGGAAGTTGTATCTATTCAAGTATAAGTGATTTTGGAGGGCAAAAGTCTAGAAAAAAAGGGGGGGGGGGGGGGGGGGGGGGGGGGGGGGGCTGGCTGGCCCAAAATTGGCCAAATTTTTCGATTTTTTGTAATTCGCTTAATTTTGAGAGATAATTCAGAGTTTTGGGATCCAGAGATTTGTATGCTCTACAACTTCGCTTCGTACACAAATTTCTGAAGGATGTACGGTTTAGGAATTATTATAGAAGAACTTTAACATGTGTAAATTAAGCCATCTTTATGATTTCCATTTTGGCCTTGTATTAGACGGGTTCGGGTGTTAGTTAAATTAATAACTTTCCTCTGACGAGTAGCATTTGATAAGGCTATAATTAATATAGAATTGGTCACATGGGTTTAGGACACACAGGATGGAAGGACACACGGAAAGGTGACAGTGGCATATGTTAACTGCCTACTCAAATTACATCATTACGAGCAACTAACTGAGGATCGACTGAAGATGGTAGCCAGCTGACCTCATCCGTGAGTAGTTAGGTGGAGCCTATTATGTTTCGTGTTGTAGGTATCGGGTTTGCTGTCGTTGTAAGAGTATTTCTCAAATTCGAGGAAAAGAAAGCCCCGCAAAGAACCTCCTTGAGAGTCCTTGTGATCGCTTTGTCAATGACACCACTGGTAGACCATGCAGCCATGATCAGAGATCGGAGTGCCTCAGCGAAATCAAACTTTTCCTGTTTGTTGCTGCAGTCAACGCACCAGGCTCCAGTAACCGGCAAGGAATAATTCGTATTGCGTATCATTACCTGACAGTGTTTGAGATTTACCTCCACTTTGACCTGCACTTCAGGAGTTGGATCGCGAGGAAGACCATCTGAATAACCTGTGAACCGCCACTTGGGTAAATAGCGATTTCTGATGTGATTGAAACTGATCCTTAACGGTAAAGTGAATTTCATTGAAAATGGTGGCCACTTGGAGTTAACGTTCGCTGCCTCATCAACTTTCCAGGTTGGGGCCTTCAAACTATCGAGCTCATCCTCATAGCCGAAGTTTAAAAAAGATTGTGCCGCTGTAATGCTGAATTTGACAGTGGTGTTGTCGATTTTGCACGGTGCAACGTTGCATTTGTTCACTTTTCCAGTTTTAGTCACCCAAATATCGCCAAATTCACGCCCGGCCGGGAGTTTTGTAGTCATGAAGTGTACAATGTCGCCGAAATGTCTGCTTGCCGCCTTGGCTAAACTAGATGAATCATTTGCTGAACTCAAAGCAACTATGAGGCGTCTGATATTTGTTCTGGTAGTTTTTCTCTCCGGGTGATGTGTGCGACGATGAAAGTAAATATCCCCCCCACCACCAATAGGAGTTGCGCAAAAAGCGAGTAAAGGCATCAATATCCAGGACTCCTTCATCCTGAAACATAAATAATCGGGAAATGCTGAATCGTCTAAATAACAAAACAGAGGCTCTGTGGGTGGGTGTGTTCTATTCTAGTTAAAACCATCAGCAAGTCCCGACTTGAGACCAAACTTTCACAGAACTCTTTGTTTCCTCTGATCACAAAAGTTTTTTTTAAAAATATATATTAATTTTATTCAGAAAAAATATTTACAAACAATGTATTACAGATTTGTACAAAAAATGCTACAATTCCCAACAAGAAGGATCTTGTGCAGGGAACTGAAGCGTCTGTTCATTATTTAGCTCACCTGTTAGTGATTATTTAAATAATTAATTACAACAAAGGATTTTCACCATCAAGGTCTAAAGAGAGAGAGAGAGAGAGAGAGAGAGAGAGTTGAAGCATTTATTTCTCATTAATGTACATATCACAGCTAACAACATTATAGTTAATTATTTTTGTTAATATAAGGAACGTTCGTTATTAGTCATTAGTTATGTTATATATCTTAAATAAACTTATTGATAATTTCACAAATTGTTATCTTTCTTGTGCTTATTAACATGTATCATGTTTTAGCCCTGGGGTCCTAGCAATTTTTGCGAGTCAATTTTGCGAGTCAATTTTTTTCCGCGCACGAAACATTTAGTGTTACAGTGATTTCCGCCTACAACCGAGTCGTTGCTAGGGAAATGGTACTTCGTCGTTTTTCATCCCACAAAATTCGTTGACCATTCGTTCGAAAGCTCTCGATTTATCCAACAATATTATGTTAACTACTGCGAAGTGCGTGTCCAACAAACTGAGTTATGAGCATGGTTATATAAATAATTGTTTACACACAGGTGATCATTCTCAATAATTGAGAATGAATATCGAGAAGAAAACATGATACATGGTTGAAATTTTTGGTTCTAGAACAGAAATATTTTAACAGAACGAAGTATGAGTCAAAACTTATTTCTGTTCTAGAACCAAAAATTTCAACCATGTATCATGTTTTCTTCTCGATATTCATTCTCAATTATTGAGAATGATCACCTGTGTGTAAACAATTATTTATATAACCATGCTCATAACTCAGTTAGTTGGACACGCACTTCGCAGTAGTTAACATAATATTGTTGGATAAATCGAGAGCTTTCGAACGAATGGTCAACGAATTTTGTGGGATGAAAAACGACGAAGTACCATTTCCCTAGCAACGACTCGGTTGTAGGCGGAAATCACTGTAACACTAAATGTTTCGTGCGCGGAAAAAAATTGACTCGCAAAATTGACTCGCAAAAATTACTAGGACCCCAGGGCTAAAACATGATACATGTTAATAAATGAAGAACCTGCCCACCCAATTTTGTTATTATTACACACGTAATTTTAGAATGGTATTCTTTTACAGTCTTGTTTTAATCTTATCTACTTTTTATATATCTGTACTTACATACTTCCATACGAATCTTTAAATAATACACTTTATTGCACTTATTATTACCTAGGTACTAAATATGGTCCTATTTCAGGAATACCGTTAATTTCCATTCTGTCCACCATCCTCACTAGTATCTTGTTGTCAGCTTCTGTCTAAATTTATTTATATACGATTCTCCATGTTTTTCATTGCTTATTACTGCAGGGATCGTGTCCGTCGCAGGGGGTTTTCGCGTTTTACAGTGTAGTCATTATATCAATTTATGTTGCCTATTTTTAGTATTTTACTTTTATTCGTAATTAAATTTTCCGTTAGAAATTTTCTATATTTACCGGCCTCCCTAATATACGATATATATTTAACAAGGTGTCCTAAATTACAGCCTCCGTTCAATATTTCGATGACTTCGTTTTCACTGAGGTATGATTTTCCCAGACACACCCTTCGAAATTCATTCAGGACAGGGCACACAGCGAGAAAGTGGAGCTGAGTTTCATCTGCCTTTAAATTACACATTGAGCATTTGTTCACTAGCCCTTCTCTCCGCCATCTGTAATTTACAGTTAACATTTCGGTCCTTGCTCTTGCAACTACCCGGATTTTACCTAGATCCTCTAGCTTGAGGTATGATAATCCCTTCTCTGGAGTCCTATCTAGTTTTCCAAATAGGGTATGGTGTGCCGAATTATTTGCTTCAAACTCCAATTCTGTTCGCCATTCTCTCTGCATTGTGCCCAACAATTCATATAATTCCTGTTTCTCTATCGCACTACTCAGACTCACGTTATGCTGGCCCGACAATCTCTGATATTCCGCGTATTCTCTATTGGTTTACATAAATAATAGAAATTTCAAGATTTGAGGAGTAAATAATAATTTGTGTCAATAATAATTGAAATAACATAAATGATTAGGCAAATAATACAGTTAAGCCATGGAAGAAGAGAGAATCTCTTCTTCCATGGTTAAGCCATTTAGTGCTTCTTCAGATCTACTTTGAATTTATTAAGCGACACTCTGGTTGAAATAATTTCGCAAGTTAGGTTGTTTGAAAGGATGATCCCTCTATATACGAGTAGATGAGAACGTTGTGCAGCGGAAGTATTAAATCTTGGTATAATTAGAGTACTCTTGTTCGAACTTCTTGTGCCAATATTACTTACTATTTCAAATCCACCTTTCAGAAATCGCTTGTAAGTATAAATTATAGTATATTTATCTATTAGTCTAAATAAGTCTAGAAGAGTTGATCAAACTTTGAAGCTGTGAGCATGGAAAAAGGGAAATATAAGGCTGACTCCTGTGTAAAACACCTGAAATGCTTGGAAACTATACAATACAGCGGTGGTAGGTACATTTACAGCCTACCTTTACCTTTTTCGAAGCGTGTGGTCTTCGCAAAAGCTGGACATGTAGACACCCATCGAGCAATGAGCAAAAATATAATGTTTTGTACTTTGAAATTTAATCAGGTGAAATTCTGAGAATACTGACCAACCGTTTTGAAAAAAACGCTACATCATTGTGGACCCCCCTCCCCATCCACCCTGACCACAGCCTATGAAATCACATTTTTCTGAAACTATGAAAAACTTCTGCCAAGATACGCAGTTTATATTAGGGCAGTTATAGCTTCCTCACACATTCTAACATGGACGTATAGAATTAGTTGAAGAACAGAATCCGAGACGAAATGATTGAATACAAAATAAAACAGTATCTAATTCATGAGTATACAAGCTAGAATGCAAATTAGGGCTATAATTCATGTTTGCATGTTCGAAAATTGTCTAAAAGTTAACCCACACAATAATTTAAAATTTCATCAAAATCGATTCATTATTCTCGGAGTGTCATCCAGTATTTTGCACATGCGCAATTGTTACCTATTGAAATGGAAAATGAAATTTATTCCTCCAACATTACAAGAATACATTTGTGGCAATGAGTATAGAAGAAAAATAAGTGTAAAACATGAAGGATCAGATCCACTTAACCCTAGTCTGACACCCCAACACACGTTCAAAACAATGCCATTTGAAAATGCCCGCTTTGTTGCATTCCTAGTAATAGTGTAAATACTCTCGGGTTCATCCCCTACCCTACATGAGAGTTTTCGAGTTCAGTCTTGCATCAGTTCTCGAGCAGGAAGGTCGCAAAGTTGCACCCCACCCATGTATCAGATGGTGCAAAAAACACCCGTGTAGTCTAGGGTTAATTGACTAGAATTTCCCCACACCGTAAAACATTGTTCCGTGCTCTGTGGGGGAGATAACTCACGATTTTTACATGAATATACCTACGTATTATTCAAGCGAACGCGACTAAACAACAGCGGTTACACCCTGGACCCAACGACCTCTCAAGTTTGAATGAAATCGGACCAACAGATGATAAGAAATCGACGTTATAAGTAATTCACGTTTGCGCATGCGCACATACTACTATTAATCCAACAGCAATGAAATGTATAGGAAAACGTCTAGGAGCTAAACCGCGCGATCCCTGAAAATTTCATCAAAATCGGTTCATCAGTCACGGAGTTTTGTCTGCGCAGATCAATTTTAGTTTTGCGCATGCGCTATAGTTATTGCTCCACCATTCGCAATATAATTCATAAGACATTTTTTGAACACATGCCCATCTATTCCCCGAGTTTGAACGAAACCGGTTCGATAGATGATGAGAAGTCGACCTTATAATAAATTAACATTTGCGCATGCGTACAGATCACTATTCCTGCGACGGCAATGAAATTTATAGGGTACCGTCTGGAAGCTGCCCCGCACAATCCCTGAAAATGTCATCAAAATCGATCCATTAGACTCGGAAGGCCTTTGTCAATCGATATTAGTTCGCGCATGGGCAGTAGTTTTTACTCCAACAATCGCAATATAATTTATAGGGCATTCTCCTAGAACATATACCCAACTACCTACCGAGTTGGAACGAAATCGGAACAACAGATGATGAGAAATCGATGTTATAAGAAATTAACATTTGCGCATGTGCGCATTCTACAGTTGATTCGATGGCATTGGAAATCCTGGGGACAACCTCTGAAAATTTCATTGGAATCGGACTAAAACTTGGTATAGTTTTGGGAGTGACAAGGATTTAACACAGACAGACAAACATCAGATTGACAGACACGGAACCGAATTGATCAGCACGTTCTGAAACGCCAAAAGCAAGTGGAAATTTTGATTTCAAAAATTTTTTCGAATCAATCACGAACAAAAAGCTTCCTAACTTCTAGGAGTAAGAGAACCCAGGAAAGAAGCGAACAACAACAACAAGAAACTACTCAACACACACTTGACGCCTTGCAATGAAGTCCTTGCGGTCAGACGAATCCATTAAGATCATGCCAGCAGATAAGGGCTCAACAGTGGTTGTAATGAATACTTCCGACTACGAACAAGAAGCACAGAGACAGTTGAGAGACACAAGGTTCTATGAGAGTGTGAATAGAGATCCAACTTAAGGGGTACCTCAAAACAAATGGTAGAAGAGAAGGACTAAGTTCGAAAGACATTGAAGTTCTTGTTCCATATGACCCCCAATGCCCTGAATTCTATCTTCTGCCAAAAATTCATAAGCCATATTCTCTACCTGACCAACCACCGCCAGGTCGTCCGATAGTAGCAAGCTTTGCTTTTCTGCGTCACAGAAAGAATATCGGCTTATGTTGATTCCCACTTGCAGCCCATAGTACTCAGCCAACCGTCATTTATAAAGGACACCCAACATTTTGTCAGTGTACTTCTAGAGACAAGAGTTCCTACAGATGTGATTTTAACTGTTATTGATGTTACATCGTTATACACAGAAATTCCACATGACGAAGGTTTACGAGCTTTATCTCGCTTTCTCCAATCGCGCTCAGAACCACGAACCCCATCCACAAACTTCATAGTAAGTTGGCGGAGTGTGTTCTAACTATGAATGTGTTTAAATTTGGGAATCAAACATATCTTCAGAAACGAGGAACTGCTATTGGGACCCGTATGGCACCATCTTACGCTAATTTGTTTATGGCTGACCTGGAAAACAGTTTTCTGTCAAACAGGGAGAAATCTCCACTGTTATGGAAGCGTTTCATGGATGATATCTTGATGATTTGGCTTCATGGGGAAGAAGAGCTGCTGCAGTTTCTACATGAACTTAATTCCCAATTTCCAGTGAGCTTCACTTGGTCTTATTCAAGATCATGCGCAACCTTCCTCGATGTGGATGTAACGATTCTCGACAGCAGTGCATGTGAAGCCCACGAATAGGCAACAGTACATGCACTAGGAGAGCTGCCACCCGCGTACATACTGGGATAACCGTGGGATGAAATTGCAGAGGAAATGTCAGGACACGTAGCACAACTCGAAAACCACAAAAATAAAATTGTAGTCAATGACGGGCATTAAACTTGCATTAAAGTACGGGCTTAGGGGAGAGACAGAGTGTCGCGCACTAAGAAGAGATGCTCCGAAACTGCCGCTGTGGAACCCTTCCTCGTGAGGCAGTGTCCTACGTGGGTCCGCTGCGCAATTTGCGCGTTAAAAACGAGCGTTAGCGCGTTGCCGCGTCATGCCGCGCGGCGGAAAAAATTGTATCCTACGTGGAAACGCAAAAACTCCTACTAACTCCATTATCACAGAAGAAAACGTGCGGAAAAAGTACGAACACAAGTTCAAAATTTCGAAAGAGGCTAGAAAAACATCAAAAAAATATAAACGCGTTTTACGCGGCAACCGCGATAAAAATCAAACTTGTTTGACAATCAAACCCAAGCGGGCAGGGTCACGTGACAACTTCCGCGTATTTCATTGGTCCGCCGTTTGAACGCGTAAACGCCCGAACGCATTGATGCGTGCGGCAAATCCACGTAGGACACGGGGTGAGGATCTAACGTTTTTACCTAATAGTCGACTTTGATGAAGGCGACTGTTTTACATCATCGTTGAAAATATTCCCTGTGTAGTTTGATGCTGTCCAAGTATAATGTGTTCATTAACGCATTAAGTATATTAACGCAAAGTCGTATAATATCAGTGCACAACTCGAAAACTATAAAATGTTAGTCAATTAGGGGCATTTTACTTCTTTTTAAAAAGAAAAATAAAAAATAATAATGGATGATATTGGGATGACAATAGCAAAGTATCGCTCTGTAGCTCACCTAATTATAGCGCTTGCACCTTCGTATTCTCTTATTGCAACTAACGTAATAATCCATTTTCCGTAGTTATAAATGTGGCCATCGGGCCTTGAATTCCCCAATTAGTCGTTATGATAAAACGCAAATAAAAGTTTTTGAGAGAGGCTACGTAAGTACCTATTCGTTCTTTATTTCGATACCATCAAGACCTACCAAAAAACAGCAGTGGGACACGGAACGGATAAACATCATTATACACACTACGATTAAACTACCTACAAAAAGTACCTAAGTTTCTTGTGTGATTCAAAGAGGAATGGCTGTATGGTTGTATGAATGGTTGTTTATGGTTGTAAATGAAGAAATGAAATTAAAAACTGATTGAACAGTAATGAATTGCGAGTAGCAGCTGTATATGAAGTTATTTATGGTTTGGCAGTTATCTTAGGCTAAAAATATTATTGCTCAACGGTTTATTCCTTTCAATATTAGATATCCAACTCGTAGATGTCCAGTCCATAAGCAAATGGATTAGGTTTGACCGGCCATACACGTTCCGGAGCGTGTGTGCCAGCAGGGCCAGCCTGAGTTTGCAGCCGCACACTCGAGCCCTTTAGAGGGGCATACAATTTTGGTAAAAAAACTATAGAAATAACAATTTTGGCAAATTTTAGGAAATTGATTTAAAAATTGGGCAGAACTTCTTAGGGCGGAATTCATAGTCGCTCCTCAACGCTGAGGACTCCTCAAGGTGGGTTGTTGAGGAGAATTTCACCCCATCAGTATATTACTGTAAAAGCCCGAAATACGGTAAATGCTAGGATTTACCAGAAAATCCTAGCATTTCCCATTATTGTTGGTAAAAGACCGGTGTTGGCACTCAAATCGGACTTTTTCCAGTAAATCTTAGGATTTTCCAAGAGGCTTGGTAAAAGCTAGCATTATTTCAGTTAGAGAGCGTGTTTCGAACTTTTACCAACTCATTGTGGTAAATCTTAACATTTCCCACCGTTAGGCGGTAAAAGCTGAAATAAAGGTGAACGGTACTAACTTTGTAAACTTTATTTCCGCTTTGCAAACTTGTAAATCAACTATGTAAATGTGCTAACATTTTAAACTTCTAAACTTTATTTTCACGTAGTAAAATTAAGTAAAATGTCAGCAAGGAACTTACAATAAATTACTTCTTGCAACAAGGTAGAGAATTATGGCACTTCGAGTTGCACTTTATATTTGCTGCCTTCCAGAGGCATTTTTTAGTGGAACACTTTTTAGAACGATTGCATTTCTTGAAACCCTGGCCGCCGACCAATGATTGATGCCGAACCGAGGTGCGAAGGCTTATTTCTTCATCAGGTACCTACATATTCAGGGTATACGAAGGTCTCGGCATAAATTTCGAATTGACTACGTGAATACAACGTATTCAACTTTCCTGAAGATGTCCCAAGTTGGTAGAAATCGTCTTCTTTCTTCAGGACAACAGCTATTAAATTCTTTGGGTCGATTTTAGAGCGGTCAACATCTGGAATTTTGATTCAAACGTTCTGGCCAACTTCAGGATCGGGAAATTTTTCGTTTTTTTTTTTTTTTTGCCTGTGACTCGAGTCCTTTCCTAGTGGATTAGCGGATTCCCTTGAGCACACATCTTCCTCTCGGTGGCAGATGCCAGATCGAAAGCATCATGAGGTTCAGTTTCAGCTGTGGGCAAGTTCCCCATAGGTTGCAAAAGTCTGACCTTCACCTTGTTGAGACGTGGATGGGACAGATGCATCACTACCAACAAGTATTTCCTCTAGCTGTTCCTCAGAA
Source organism: Adelphocoris suturalis (assembly GCA_030762985.1). Lineage (NCBI taxonomy): Eukaryota > Metazoa > Arthropoda > Insecta > Hemiptera > Miridae > Adelphocoris > Adelphocoris suturalis. The sequence goes on along the minus strand of CM061043.1, from coordinate 1,535,967 downwards.
GCGCGTTTCATTATCGTATCACGAGGGAGTTTCGAGGTAGCCAAACCCATTTTCATTGGTACTCCAAACATGGCTTCAGAATTAGACTTGTCTGAACATACCGCCCATTCCTCTGCATACAAGCCTCTGCATGCAAGCCTCTGTAGGTATCACATTTACCAACGAGTCGTGGGAAATCCGCACATTTGCCAAGAGAGATTGGTAAAAGTCCGAAATGCCTCATTCACACAAGGTTTTTTTGGGCATTTACCAAATTGGTCAGTCAATCCTAGGATTAACCAACTGTCAAGCGGTAAATGCCCGTTTTTCATATAATTTCGGGCTTTCACCAACAATATTGGGAAATGCTAGGATTTTCTGGTAAATACTAACATTTACCACACTTCGGGCTTTTACAGTAACAAGTATACAGAATAGCAAAGTTAAGGCTGACCTCCACATTTGAGCTGAGGTAGGCCTTGAGGTGGGTTCCTGTCTCGTTAACCTATTCATAGTGGTCAGATTCCGAGGCTGGCCTCCATGCCTCCTCGAAAGCCCGTATTTATAGACGATTTTTGAAGGTGAGATGGGAAATTTCTCGACTTCAGAGTGGTTGGAACCCACCTCCAGCCAAGGGAAGTTTAAACCTTCCTCGAAATGTTATTTTGTGCTTGGTTTGTTGTTAGTAGTTTTTTTATTGCTTAACAAGCTAATTTCACGATGGAGAGTTTGTTCATGTTTGAGTGGGACGATTTGGACGACCAACTCACTTGTCACGGCTCTTAGGAGATAGGTACATCCGGAACCAGGAAAACTTGATTGAAACGTATGATAATATGAAGTTTCGTGTATTTCTATAGAGGTACCTACTTAAATTGTTGTTTCATTATTGGTCGGGTGGTTTATGTAATTATGTACATGGTTATAGTGTTATTAATTATAGTTGTTTTGGTTCATGTTTCTACTCTTATTCTACATTACTATTATTCTAGTTTATGTTCCATGGTTTTCCCTAATTTTATTATTGTCCTTAACATCGAGAGCACTCATTATTTGTTACATAGTTTTTATTTGCCTTATTTTGTGATGTATGGCTATTTTGAGTTGCTCCCTCGCTGCAGTTTTTTCCCATTCTCCTTCTATTCTCTTATTTGGCATCTATTGAAATAGATTTTTGGTTATTTTTATTTAGTAGTGATTTTGTTATTGTTATAATTTAGTTAAATTTGGTTTGTATCAGTATAAATTTGTATTGGTGTTTGAAACAAAACAAGGATAACTATGAAACGGCGGATACAAGGATAACTATGAAACGGTAAACATGTCAATGTCAACTTTTCAATTAAATAACATACTCGTAACTCAAAAAACGCAATCTCATTTTTCTGGCTTCAGCAAGGTTGCGTCGAACAATTACCATGGAATTCCAAGCATGGAATCACTATGAAATAGCATGGAATGCCCAAAATAGTTGGAAGAACCTCATTTTGCTCGCTGTAGACTCCATGTCTCCTCAAAGCCACCTTGAGAAAAGTTGGAGGTGAGGCTGGCCTCCACGCCTGCACCTTTTGACTATGAATACCAGTCCACCTCCTCAAGCCAGATGTGACCTTGGCTGGAGTCAAGAAATTTCTCATCTCAAGGTGCGACAATGGATTCCGCCCTTAAACTAGAAGGAACTTTGTGTCAAAACTATTACAGTTGAATTTCAAGGTAGAAGACCAACGAGTTATGAAATACAGTAGTCTGATGCCCTTGACCAAGGTCCATGGTCAGTAGAGCAGACGTCTGTCTGTGTGCTCCTGAACTTGATAAAAACTTACCTCAGGTCAACACTGTCACAAGAAAGACTCATCAGCCTTTCAATTTTATCAATTGAAAACGAGCAGTCTCAGACAAATGATTATTTGGCCATAGTTAATTCATTCTCCGAAATGAAAGCAGGAAAAGCCCGTGTATAAATGTATAATAAAAGAGACTATGTATCTATCTTAATAAGTTAATAAACTTTTGTTGTGTGTGTGGCTTTATTAAACTCTATAATTATGGATTCCGCGTTTGTGCATATGCAGTGAAAACTTATAATTTCTGAGCGCGATGAAATTGATAGGGCACCATCTACAGCCAAATCCGCATATTCCCAGAAAATTTCATCAAAACACGAAAAAAAAAGCCACAGTTCCTTTGAGCCTGACGGCTAAAATTAAAAAACATGAATATGCTTTAGACGTACACGACTCACTCCTCGTCGATTCTCTGAACCCGACCCCCCATCGGCCTCTGAACTCTGTTTATCATTCTGCCATCAATCCTAAAACATGGAATCATGTTTTAGCTCCTCGCTCTCACTTTATTATAGAAATGATCACGACCATTGAGCTCTTGTGAGATGATGATCTCCTAATAGAAACTCGCGAGTAAACATTCACTTTATTATAGAAATGATCACGACGATTGAGCTCTTGTGAGATGATGATCTCCTAATAGAAACTCGCGAGTAAACATTCACTTTATTATAGAAAGAGGCTAAAGAGGCTACATACGAAATTACAGCTTCCTATAGTGTAAAGTATAGAAATTACCTATTAAAATAATTTAACCACCGCTTCACAAATCTAACCGTTCTCGCAATATTCGGATCACCTGCTATGAATCACATAATCGAAACACCAGCTCAATGAAATCATCAGAAATTAACAAGCGGTTGCAATCATGTTCACAATATCAATAATTGAGAATGATCACCTGTGTGTAAACAATTATTCATATAACCATGCTCATAACTCAGCTTGTTGGCCACGCACTTCGCAGTAGTTAATATAGTATGGTTGGATAAATCGAGAGCTTTCGAACGAATGGTCAACGAATTTTGTGGGATGAAAAACGACGAAGTATCATATCCCTAGCAACGACTCGGTTGTAAGCGGAAATCATCACAATTATTGGCGCTACTTTCGTTGCACTCTCGTGGGACATTTTTCGGTAGTTAGGTCACGGCTAAAGCATATTCATGCTAAAAACTGTAGAAGTGTTTTTTTTTTTTTTTTTTTTTTTTTTTTTTTTCGTGTTTTCGTGGTCTTTTTTCCTTGACTACATCCCGACTTTTCCCGACTACTACCTCCATAGCTGGTCATAAGATTCACAAGATGATGTTAAGTGTATTTACACTGAGATTTTGGTGTTTCCTCGTCCTACATCACTGTGTAATTCATTGATTTATATTTTTTATTATTCATGTATTGAATATAAATTTAATCTATGAGTTATGTGGTCCTTAATGTAAAAGTGAAAAAAAAATGAAGAAATGTGTATTCATTTTGTCTCCAAAAGAGTTGAACCACAGCGGTTCTGGCGGTAGTGCCTGAAACTAAATACTCTTGGTTAGTTTACTACTGTTGCGTTGCCTGCGTTCTGCCTGTTGGTGGAAAATTAGTCCAGTGGAAAACTAGTTCACTGTTGGTTATTGGAAAGAAACCATGTTACCTGTCGTTGATTTACGACTCATTCAAATAATTATCCATACCTCTGTTGCCAACACTTTCACTTAGATAACCACTGTCCGTTTTCATATTGTTTTAGACTCACTTTATTTTGCAATTTCAACTGTTTAGCTCATAATAGTCGTCCGCACATAATTTTTACTGATAACAGTTGTAAATCGAATATTCGCACCAACCCTGTGATAGATTAGGTTGGTTGGTTTTCAATGTTCTTCACCAGCCGGGTATGCAATTATTGTTTCCTAGGGAATCCAAACCCGCAATTCATGAAACTGATTTTTGAAAAGAATAGGCAGTTCTTACTTACACTAAATTCTAGGATAATTTTCCATATAAACGTATTATATCCGGAATACTCCTCCTCCCACGGATCTGCTGAAATTGAAGAGAATTCGCCGCACCCTGCTACATCCTAGTGACGTCATAACAAAAACTCAAGTATCCAGTGGTTCCATGCCTACCACCCACTGGCTTTTGTCAGAATATCTTGCAGTTTTCTACCACCTTTTCCTAGGGTAGATGCAGAAAAGCGCGGGAAGCGGGTTTCGCTGGAAAAGAAACCAGGATTTTAGCCATATTGAAATCTGAGTTGAAACTGTTTAGCGCTCGAGGAGATCTCCCTATTTTTTACAAGTTATTGATGGTATACCACCGCCTTCCGTTTTGCAACTTATTGAACATCGTTCACGTGAAGTGGCTGAACTTTTCTTTTGCTTTGAGGAAGCCGAATTTTGTGCGTTTCGGAGTTTTTCTACGCTGGTTGGAACTTTTCCCAGCCTACCTCTTGGCTACCGAAGTTTGGGAAAGCCCTTTTCTGCCTGTTCTGGAATTCCTGGATGAACTGGGGAGGATTCATCTCATCAGCAAGACATCACATCACGGTACCATCGTTTCAGTATATAATTCTTTATTGGCCATAATTTAGGTAGGTAGGTAGGAGCACCATCAGTTCAACACGTGTAACTTTATACTTAATACACGTATCTTTACAAGTGAACCAACATCATATCTTTCTTTTTATTTCAACGCCTCACACTCTCATATCTTTATCTTTCAGCGTTAGCTGTGGTCCTTCGGAGCAAACTTATCTTTATTAAGAAATTACGGTAATTGGCTAGCATTTTTGCGACGCCCCTCTGTTCATTTCATCCTTGGTCTCGTTCGAACCGGATTTGACAAAGCACCTTATGTGTTTCATTTTTGAACTTGTGTGAAGGCATTTATTGTTGGTTCTCCTCTTGAGCACTTGTTTACCTATCAATCATTACGTGTTTATCCTCAACTGAATTCCTATATCTTCAGACAGTCTTTCTCATATTATCACAGACTGTACTTACCAACTATACTGCAGTTTTTTTTATTTAATGCTCAATTTCGCATCATTCTTAGATACCTTTTTGTGTATTTAGTGCTATCACGCACATTTTCTTATCAGTGCTGTCACGCACATTCCTTATCAGTACTACCACGTACATTTCTTATCAGTACTATCACGTACTTTTCTTATCAGTGCTATCAGGCACAGTTCTTATCAGTGTTTATTTTGAACATTTCCTATCAGTGCTATGCACGTCTATTGATCTGTTAATAGGATCTACGCTTAAAATACATCGTTCCTTTGCCTGTTGGCATATTTATTTAATATTTATCAATATTTACATTGTCTTATCAACTACCTGAGCCACAAACAAAGCAATTTACCGATTTTGCTCGTTTATTAATTTATTGTGTGTCTCATCTTATCTATACTTATATATTTTTGTATATTTATTCAAATATTCTTGTTCCTATTTATCTTTATATCACTTGTCTCTTATATTGCTTGATTCTAAGGCATCGGTCTTATAGTTTCCTATCTTCTTGCATATTTTTGGAATTCATACTTTTCCTTGTGGGTCATTTATCCTGTTGTGGTATATTTATCAATATCATCATGACCTCAGCGGACAGTGTTCTTAGGCAGTTAGCTAAATTGAAACGGCGGATCAAAGTTTTAGCTAGTGATATTGAGCAAGTATATAAGACGGGTGCTTCTGCTATTTCTGATTCTACTCAGAGGGCTCTATTCAGGGGTATGTTTACCACATTGCAAAATACATTTGATCTACTACGAGAGGATTGGGATAAAGCTATTGATGTGTCAGAGGTGTACCGTATTGATCCTGAATTCCCCACAGAGGATGATGATGTTCTTATGACCACAGTTAGGAAGCATTATTTCGAGTGTCAGTCTTATCACCTGCAGCTCATGCCACCTCCACCTCAACCTTCTCTAGTGGATATGTCAATGAATTCATCTAGCCTCATGCAGTCTGCACCTAAAGCCAGAACTATTTTGCCTAAAATCCAAATTAAACGGTTTTCTGGTAATTGGGCTGATTGGCCCACATTCAAACAATTATTTTGCTCTCTTATCAAAGAGGAGCATACACTTACAGATGCAGAACGTTTCCAATATCTCGTATCATACCTCGAAGGTCCTGCATTGGGAGCTATCAAGCATATACCAGTTACTGATATCAATTTCGAGCAAGCATGGAACTGCTTGGTTCGTGTTTACGATGACAAACGCAAATTGGCGTCCTCTTACCTTGAGCGCCTACTTAACTTCAAAATGTCTGCTGGCAAACCTACTGCTGAATCCTTGCAATCATACCTATCTCAAGTTTCAGAGAGCATCTCCTCTTTGAAGAATCTGAAAATCACAGACATGGATGACTATTTATTGTGTGAGTTAGCACTCCGTGTTCTTGATCCCAAAACACGTCAAGCCTTTGAGTTAGCAAACGTAGGTACCACTTTTCCCAAATTTGAGAAACTGAAGGGGTTTGTTCAAGATCGCTACCATGTACTAAACTAACTGACACCTCTTGTCCTAAGGTCAATACTACGAAACCAGTGCAGCACTCGAAGGCTCCTCAGTCTCCTAACAAGTTTGCTCCAAAAGCTCAGGCTTTGCTCACACATTCCTCAAAACCAGAAGGAGGAAAAACTTCACCCAAGCAGCAGGATGCTTCATTCTCATGCTTTATCTGTAAGCAACCACATATTATCATATCATGCCCACAGTATCTCGCCATGGATCCACCACAACGTCTTGCAGCCTTGAAGCCCTTCCAAGGATGTCGGAATTGTCTCCATCCAGGCCACCGCACCAAGGAGTGTACCTCAAAGTTTGTTTGCAGGGAGTGTGATGGTAAACATCATTCCACACTTCATCTCACTCCTAACTCTTTGCAGCCTAAGCCTTCAGGTGCTACTGAGAACTCCAACTCTTCAAGTACAGCTGGTTTTTCTGGTACAAACACTTCTAATGAGGTTCCCAGTGTTCTTCTAGGAACAGTGGTTGCATCCATTCCAGATGCTCAAGGCAAACTACATCGTATTAGAGGTCTGCTGGATGCTGGCTCTCAATACACAATGATCACTGCCAAGTGTGCATCAATGCTTAACATGGTTTTTCGACCCTATCATGGTTCAATATCTGGGGTAAACAATTCCCCGCTCCATAACATTAAAGGTAAAGTGCCGCTGCTCTTCAACACCAACTGCAATAGCAACAAGCTTAAAACTGAAGCCATTGTAGTTCCAGCCATCACACCTCCCTTACCGCAGACACCTCTACATTCAAGTATGTGGGAAGATTATAGATCTTACCAACTTAGTGATCCAACCTTCACTGAGCCAGGTCCTATTTCGTTCCTGATCGGTGCCGATCTCTATCCAGAGGTGGTGACTGGTGCACCTATTGCAATTTATGAAGATGGACCACGACTGATTGATACTGTATTTGGATTTACAGTCGTTGGCAGGCTCCTTGGTGAGAGTAATGGGCCTAGTGCAGTGTCTCTATTAACTTATTCAGATACTGATGCTCTCATCGAAAAATTCTGGCTGCTTGAAGAACCATCACAGCCTACTGTACCATCACCTGAGGAAGAGCGCTGCGAGCACCTCTTCAACAGTACACATTATCGTACCCCTGAAGGGAGATATGTTGTCACATTACCTTTCAAATCTGATAAGCCCACCTTAGCACTCAACACCAATCAGGCCCTCACGCGCCTGTACTCCCTTGAGTCAAAGCTTGCCAAAGATCCTGATCTGCGTAACGATTATGTCAAGTTTATGAAAGAATATGAAGATTTAGGACATATGAGTGTAGCAGTTGCACCCCCTAAGTATATCATTCCACATCATGCTGTTTATCGTGTCACTGGCAACGAGAAGAAGCTTAGGGTAGTGTTTGATGGCAGCTGTCGTACTCTAGGTGGGTCTTTGAACGATCACTTGTTAGCGGGACCAAAACTGCAAGCTGATATATGCAGTGTTGTGCTCAACTTCCGAAAATATCGCTACGTATTTACGTGCGATATTGTGAAAATGTTTCGCCAAATCGATGTTGCAGCTGATGATCGCTGCTACCAGCAGATTGCTTGGAGGGACGACCCACAGAAGCCTGTTACCTTTTATCAACTAAATACAGTAAGTTACGGTACCCGCAGTGCGCCTTATCTTGCTCAAAGAGTCGTACGTCAACTCGCCTATGATGAGGGAGATGCATATCCGAATGCTGCTCATGCGTTGCTCAACAACATATATGTGGACGACATAGCAGTTGGAAGAGATTCTGAGCAAGACCTCCTTCACCTGAAACGTGAGCTTATTGAACTTCTATCCAAAGGGTGTATGGAGCTCAGCAAATGGGCTTCTAATCTTCCATCCTTACTTCAATCTGAATCTCAAGGATCCCAATCTATTGACTTCTGCTCTGATGAAATTTCTTCTACTAAGATCTTAGGCATGAAATGGTGCCCTGTCTCGGATACACTGTCCTACAATGTTTCTGAATGTACCCCAGGCTTCACCAAGAGAATCATTTTGTCAACCATAGCTCAACTGTACGACCCTCTTGGTTACTTAGCTCCTACTGTCTTTTTCGCAAAATGTATAATGCAGGAGACGTGGAAGTCCAATATTGGCTGGGATGATGAAATTCCAGAAGACCTCAAAACGCTATGGGTGCAGTATACATCTGAACTGCATCTTTTATCCAATATCTCCATACCACGCTGCTTACCAAAAACTGATACATCATACCAACTACTTTGTTTTTCAGATGCTTCTGAAAAAGGATATTGCGCAGCAGCCTATCTGCGTGGTACCAATGGAGATAATATCACACTTACACTCTTGAAAGCGAAGACACGTCTAGCACCTTTGAAGTCTCTCACAATTCCCCGTCTTGAGCTTTGTGGAGCTCTGCTCTTGACTGAGCTTTTAAAGTCACTTGAACCACTCAAGAGTGACCTAAACATCTCAGAAACATTCTGTTTCACTGACTCAATGATAGTTTTGGCTTGGTTGAGAACGATGCCTCACCTATTGCAGACTTTCGTATCCAACAGAGTCCAACAAATTCTGCAGATCACACAGGTGGAACAGTGGCACCACATCAAAGGTGCTCAGAATCCTGCAGATGTAGGATCCCGAGGTACCTTACCTTCCACACTCGGGGATCATGGATTATGGTGGACTGGACCTGCATGGGCCTACAACCACATTGATCAATGGCCACTGTCCAACAATACGCATGGCATTGACATACCAGAACTCCGTACCACTAAACTCGCCCTCATAACAGTGGATAATTGTCAAGGCTTTATTAAATATAGCGAGAGGCATTCGTCATGGTTGAAATTGATCAGAGTTATTGCGTACATCAAGAGATTTATATCGAATTCACAAATTCCCAAGAAGTTCAAGTGTAGCCGATTAGCAGGGCCTTTGTCTTCTGTAGAAATCACTGCCTCTAACCATCATTGCATAAAGTTAATACAGCATACCTATTTCCCAGATGTCTTTATCACCACATCAGCTAACACTCTGCCTTTGGAACTTCGCCGATTGGCAGTCTTTGTGGATGGACAGGGATTAATAAGAGTGGGAGGCCGCCTAAGTAATGCGCCCATTCCTATGGAACAAAGGCACCCATTGTTGTTGCCTAACAAATGCCATTTCTCACTTCTTCTGGTTCGGCATTTACATATTCTCAATCATCATGCTGGTCCAACCACTCTTCTAGCAACGTTACGTTTGAATTATTGGATTCCTAAAGCTAGGAATATTGTCAAATTGGTAAAGAGAAAGTGTACAACCTGCACACGCTTTTCCAAAACCCAAATAATGCCTTTCATGGGAGATTTACCTGCTTCCAGATTTGCTGGTGTACGACCATTTCTTATATCTGGTGTGGACTTTGCTGGTCCGTTTCTTTGCAAAGAAACCTCTCGTCGTAAGGCTTTCTCGCACAAGTGTTATCTGGGGATATTTGTCTGCATGTCTTCACGTGCTTATCATTTGGAGCTTGTAGTCTCACTGTCTGCTGAAGCGTTCCTTGATGCATTCTCGAGATTTACGGCTAGACGAGGAATACCCAAACGAATGATGTCAGGCTGTGGAACCAATTTCGTTGGAGCAGCAAATTATCTGCGAGAGCTTGAGGAGTGGTTTCGCAATCAGGAAACCCAAGACACCATCATCAACTGTACTACACACCTTGGTATACAGTGGAGTTTTAACCCGCCTGGCGCCCCACACTTTGGTGGAAGTTGGGAGGTCGGAGTCAAATCCGTAAAGAGCTTATTATATAAAACGTTTGGTAACCATACTTATACCCAGGATGAATTATCCACCATGTTCGTAAAGATTGAGGGGATATTAAACTCGCGACCACTCCAACCTCTTTCGAATAGTGTTGATGATCCTGAGGCACTTACACCAGGACATTTCATTATAGGACAGCCACTAAACGCGCTTCCAGAGGTTGATCTCTCTGATATTCCTGCAAATCGATTAAGCAGCTGGCAACTGATTCGAGAGAGGGTCCAGCACTTTTGGACAAGATGGTCACAAGAGTATCTGAATACCCTGCAGACTCGGAACAAGTGGCTGAACCAGGCTAAAAACCTTAAGATTGGAGACCTCGTCTTCATTTCAGATGCCAATGCACCTCCAGCCTGCTGGCCTATGGGAAGGGTCCAGAGTGTTCACCCAGGCCAGGATGGAACCGTTAGAGTGGTCACCTTGAAAACACAATCAGGCACGCTTAAGAGACCTTCTGTTAAGCTCATTCCACTGCCTATGTCTGATGAGTGATCCACGTCGGATAGGAGTCGTAAATGGGGGGAGAATGGAAAGAAACCATGTTACCTGTCGTTGATTTACGACTCATTCAAATAATTATCCATACCTCTGTTGCCAACACTTTCACTTAGATAACCACTGTCCGTTTTCATATTGTTTTAGACTCACTTTATTTTGCAATTTCAACTGTTTAGCTCATAATAGTCGTCCGCACATAATTTTTACTGATAACAGTTGTAAATCGAATATTCGCACCAACCCTGTGATAGATTAGGTTGGTTGGTTTTCAATGTTCTTCACCAGCCGGGTATGCAATTATTGTTTCCTAGGGAATCCAAACCCGCAATTCATGAAACTGATTTTTGAAAAGAATAGGCAGTTCTTACTTACACTAAATTCTAGGATAATTTTCCATATAAACGTATTATATCCGGAATACTCCTCCTCCCACGGATCTGCTGAAATTGAAGAGAATTCGCCGCACCCTGCTACATCCTAGTGACGTCATAACAAAAACTCAAGTATCCAGTGGTTCCATGCCTACCACCCACTGGCTTTTGTCAGAATATCTTGCAGTTTTCTACCACCTTTTCCTAGGGTAGATGCAGAAAAGCGCGGGAAGCGGGTTTCGCTGGAAAAGAAACCAGGATTTTAGCCATATTGAAATCTGAGTTGAAACTGTTTAGCGCTCGAGGAGATCTCCCTATTTTTTACAAGTTATTGATGGTATACCACCGCCTTCCGTTTTGCAACTTATTGAACATCGTTCACGTGAAGTGGCTGAACTTTTCTTTTGCTTTGAGGAAGCCGAATTTTGTGCGTTTCGGAGTTTTTCTACGCTGGTTGGAACTTTTCCCAGCCTACCTCTTGGCTACCGAAGTTTGGGAAAGCCCTTTTCTGCCTGTTCTGGAATTCCTGGATGAACTGGAGAGGATTCATCTCATCAGCAAGACATCACATCACGGTACCATCGTTTCAGTATATAATTCTTTATTGGCCATAATTTAGGTAGGTAGGTAGGAGCACCATCAGTTCAACACGTGTAACTTTATACTTAATACACGTATCTTTACAAGTGAACCAACATCATATCTTTCTTTTTATTTCAACGCCTCACACTCTCATATCTTTATCTTTCAGCGTTAGCTGTGGTCCTAGGGAGCAAACTTATCTTTATTAAGAAATTACGGTAATTGGCTAGCATTTTTGGGACGCCCCTCTGTTCATTTCAGTTATATTTCCAAAAGTTGCGGGACATCCCCCCCCCCCCCTCCAGGGGAATTACAGGGTGATGAGTCAGAGATTAAACAAATAGGCCACGCAATAACTATATTTGATGGGTTCTAAGATTGCGCATGCGCAGAGTGAAGTAATGACATTTGAGTAGGTAGGTAACGAACTGTTAGGAGGCCATTTACAGCTTAAGGGCCACTTTCACCAACAACATAAACGAGTTTAAGTTAGAAAAGATTAACAAATAATCGAGATTCCAGCTAATCGTCTTTCACCAGACCACTTTACGAGTTTAAACTCCTAACGAGGTGGCTTGAGGTTAATCTCCCAAGCCCTGGCCAGTTACACTTCCCAATCTCAGATTAGTGATAAAAATGATATCGAGCAATATGGCCGCGCACCAACAGCTGATACCTCATACCTCTACAGTTTGGTTCACAGTTTATTATTATAGTTTATATAATATAGTTTATTGTTATTCAAGTTTTTGATGATGAATTCACGCGATTTATCGCTCGGATTGATTTGATTCCTCGGATGAGGACGATGTCCCGCAAAGACGCCCAAGGACGATCTGATGGCGCATTCCACATTTTGACGGGTTGGACGACGTCGAATTTCGGCGGAGATTCCGGCTCCCAAAACTGACAGTTTTGAAAGTCCTCGAGCTTATCGACACTCACCTGAAGTTCCCTTTGAACAGGTATAAGTTGGAAAAAGGGTTTTATACCATCAAATCGATGAATTATAATACGAAATTGATGTAGGATGGTAGGAAAATAAAGTACAATCGATGATGATAGCACGTTATAGTACGATGTTGAATTGCTATCCCTTGTACAGTATGTACCTACCTACCTATACCACATAAAATAACTTATGTACATTTAAATAAGGTGATCAACCGTCCTGCTTCCGTCAAATGATGTGTCACACTTTCTTTGTTGGAAGTCAACGAAAAGTTGCGAGTAGATAGTAACTAGGTAACTAGATAAAAACGGCGCGGGTAATAATTGGTCGTGGTTGTAATTCACCGCTTTATTGTCTTGATGTATCGGACACATGGCGGGGTTTCTAACTGTCGTTTCAAATTGTCCAATTTTTCATTGGACAGTTTCCGGAATCTCCGTTAGGGAAACTCGATTATTCCAATCTTGGTTTAAACGAATTTTGGGTTGGTGAAAGACGCCAAGGTTTGATCCTCGAGATTATATTTAATCGAGTTTGGCCAATCTCGGCTTAATAAGTTGTTGGTGAAAGTGGCCCTAAGTCGCTCATTTCCTGATAACTTCATCAAAATCTATTGGAAACTTTTCAGATTTTTCGCATTGCAAAAACCTACGCCGGTAGCTCAATTTTGGTTTTTGAAATACTTTTTTTTTTTGCCAATATCAGACTTTTGAATATAACTTACAAACTTCTTTGTAAAATTGTGAAACTTCGTATAGGTACTTACGTTTATGGGGTCGCTGAACTCGAATATGCAGTCTAAACAAGTTGACAGCAACAACTTTTGACAGTTTGGAATCTCAAAATCCTTAAAATTATGTCAAAAAATGACAATTTTTCAAAATTAATTGTAAAATTATGAAAATTCGTATTCTTATGTGAGTCGCTGAACTCCAATTTTCTTCTTTTTTTAAATTTAATGAATATTCTAACGGAAATACGTAAAAATAAGAATTTTCATAATTTTACAATGAATTTTGAAAAATTGCCATTTTTTGACATGATTTTGACGATTTTGAGGTTCCAAACTGTCAAAAGTTGTTGCTTTTTTTTATGACGTTTATTAAGGAAACAACATTGTGCTAAGCACTCTCATTGTGTGAAGATACAATAGGTCTAATAGCACGCTGAGCGTGATTCACATGTAGTTAGGAACCTAGGTATAAGACCAATGTCTTATCCTAGTAAAGTCTGAATTTTGGAATAGTGGAAATGAAGTGTTAAGGAACTATGAGAATGTCAATGTTATGAAAGTACGTCGATCGGAACTTTTTAGATGTTGAGTTGTTGATTTTAAGTTGAAACCATTCGCAAAGTCACCATGGTGTTTTTTCTTCAAACGACGTTAGAGGCGACGGAGTGGACGTTGATTCGGTATCATGTTGATGAGGTCGTTGGGATGGGATGCGCTTCTTTGGTGCATTGAGTGGTAGGCCACAATGAGGGATCGTTTACAGTGGGAATGTTCAGGTCTTTGTCTAGTTCATCGTTACGTACATACCAGGGAGCGTTCACAATTATTATTCTCAGTATACGATTTTGTAACACTTGGATTTTGTTAATCTGAGTAGCACTCGCTGATATCCACAGGCCACTGCCATACAGCCAGATCGGGCGTATAAGCGTTTTATACAGCGCTTTAGGTGCAAAGGGAGCTTAGGGTGGCTGAGAAGAGGTTTTAGTTGAGAAAGTCTGTTCCTGATTTTAATTTGGAGGGTGGTGATGTGTTGATGCCAAAATACTTTTTGATCCAAGGTTAGTCCTAGATAGTCAATTTGTTCTGAGTTGCAATAGTGGTACCGTTTATTGTAATGTTTGGAACAGATGAATTTTTCCTGTTAGTGAATGGGACTAGTGATGATTTGTTAGGGTTGATGGCTATTCGCCATTTGGTTGACCAGTCAGTGATTGCATCAGTTTCACAATTTTACAAAGAAGTTTGTAAAAGTTATATTCAAAAGTCTTATATTGGCAAAAAAATCGTATTTCGAAAACCAAAATCGAGCTACCGGCGTAGGTTTTTGTTATGCAAACAAGCTGAAAAAATTCAGGGGTCTTTTTTTTGACATTTTAAACCAAATCTCGGGTGGAGGTCATCAAAATTCTACCTTCCCCAAAATAGCAGGCACCCTATTATAGAAGTTATGCATCTTGCAAGGATTTGCGGACAGAAAAACACGGACCGAAAGTTGTCCAGAAGGGTCTAAAACGCAAAAACGCGATTTTTTGAGAATTTTGTTTCAATTTCCCGAATGAAAAAAATGCTTAACAAAACTTGAATAAATTTACACCGGACTCACTTTGTCGGGTGTTTCGATTTTTCTATCAACTTGGTCAGACTGGTGATCAATATAAATATTGTTTAGGTAATATAAAAAAGCGGAAGGGTCAATTCAGGATTCGTTTCAAGATGCCACAAAACGGATATCCATTACGAACATTTTGGAAAATTCAGTATCTTTTTATTTTAATATTCCACAAATGTTCTCCCATTTTGTAATCCAAACCGATTTGTTACAAAATAGCCTAATCTGTCAAAAGTTGATAGCCTATAAAGTCAATGAAGTAGGTAGTTATAGAGCTCTTTTTATGAATATGCACCTAAGCCAGCGATAGAAATATTTTCTAAATTAAAATAAAACCAGAAATTTTATGTTCGACTCTAATCCACGATTGGTTAGTTACCTACCTAATGAAAGATAATCAGTGAATAAAACAGGAGTAATCACTCGGCACAGAATAATAGCCACTTCCATCCGTCATTAGTAGTTAATCAGATTTATTGGTGTTGGTTAACTAAACTCGCGTACCTACTCGAATTTCACCTCGATATTTTTTTAAGTTTATTATTTCTAATAAAGAACCGTGATAATGAACCATTAAAACAATTTTATCGCCAAAATAAACAATTCAATAGCCCCATCGTGTTATTAACAATTTGTTGGTTTCTGTGTCAAGATAAGGAGGTGTCCAAAAATCGAATAAAAACGCGAAACATTTATGATTCTGAAAATTGATTGACGAAGGATTATTATCATTTCAGGGATCAACAGGCCTTCTATGAAGATCACTGGAATATATTATTCCCTTTCATTCATTAATTTATTTATTTTTATTTGTAGTCATCGAGGACTTCGGTGTTACAAACGTCATTTGGATTCATTTCACAAGATCAAATGGGGCATTTACAACTATTTGATATTTTATGTCTTTACTTTGGCACATGAACGAAAAAAGCGTTTAAAAAAATGCGTTTAAAAAAACGTTACGGTTGGTTTTCTGATGATTTCCGCTTACAACCGAGTCGTTGCTAGGGAAATGGTACTTCGTCGTTTTTCATCCCACAAAATTCGTTGACCATTCGTTCGAAAGCTCTCGATTTATCCAACCATATTATGTTAACTACTGCGAAGTGCGTGGCCAACAAGCTGAGTTATGAGCATAATTATTTGAATAATTGTGTACACACAGGTGATCATTCTCACTAATTGATATTGTTAACATGATCGCAACCGCTTGATAATTTCTGATGATCTCATTGGGCTGGTGTTTCGATGATTTGATTCATAGCAGGTGATCCGAATATTGCGAGAACGGTTTGATTTGGAAATCCGTGGTTAAATCATTTTAATAGGTAAGTTCTATACTTTACTGTCTAGGAAGTTGTAATTTCGTATGTAGCCTCTTTAGGACATTTACTTGACGATGCCCAGGGTCCGGTCAGATGAGTGGCTCTTAAAGCTAATTTCTATGCTTCACCCTCTAGGAAACTGTAATTTCGTATGTAGCCTCTTCAGGTCATTTGAGGAGCTGACATGGAAAACCAGTTAAGTCCAAAAATCGAAAGAACATTTTTTTTCGTCGAAGTGCAAGTAAACAGTCACGCCAACGGCCTTAGGTCCTCCGGTCCTTGCTAGATCGCACCCTGAATAAATGTGTGACCTTTGCATGGAGAAGAGATTATGTCCAAAAAAATCTGATAAGAGTTCAGAGGGAGTTCCTATGAAATTTGATTTTTGGACTTAACTGGTTTTCCATGTCAGCTCCTCATTTACTATGTAGCATCTTTAGGACATTTTTACTCGACGATGCCCAGGGTCCGGATCAGCTGAGTGTCTCTTAGAGCTTGCATACGAGTCTGCAACACATACGAGCCTATTACTAAAGACATAAAATGTACCAATGTGTTGTAGACTCGTATGCAAGCGTTTCTTTTTAAAGTGAAAATTCCATTGGAATTATATCAGCTGATACGAGCGTCGTAGTTTTACAAGGCGATTTTTGCTATATTCCTTCATTTATTTTCTATAGAATGGGGATTGATCGGATTGATGATCCCCAATCATTTTTACGTCCACTGTGGTAAAATAGATCAGAATGCTGTGTATAGTTTAATGGTCTGGATGCTCGCAAGCTCGCATCTCAAAAATACATAACATCAAGTAGTCAATCCCTTAGTAAAAATACAGATTAGTTGGACATACAGGTCAGAATAAATGAATAGTAGAGAATTAATGGAAATATGCGGGGTTAAAACAGAAAAGGCCCGATCAAATGAGTAACAATTATTCTAAATTTGTTTAGATTACTACAAACTGAGCAAACTACAACAACAACAACAATAGGTAATATCAATAAATACCTAAGCCAAAACCAATTTTCAACGAAATTATGCATTCCAGAAGTCATCTATAGAGTAAAAGCGGCACTTCTTGTCGTGCACGTGAGAGTCTGCATGCGCGTTCTTGAACGCAAGCAGGTACAAATCACTCGACTGTTGTGTGATAGGGATGAAACATCGAAGGCTAACAATCAATTTTGACATCGATTTCATAATCGGAAGGCCAGAATCGCTTTAATCGATTATTCGGTCCTAAAAAATCGATTTTTATCTAAAAAGTTTTAAAAAATCGGTAACATGTAAAATATGCCTTCCTATGTGAAGTAATATTCCGTGGGTGTTTCCTACCAAGCATACAAAGCTTTGGTAGTGAAAAGACAACTAATCATTAATACAAATACTAATTTAAATCAAGTCATAACCATTCACTTTTAGGATTTGCAATACGTGTCCAAAATAATCACAAAGGTTTATCATTTTTTCAGTTGAGTATGATCGTAGTTTTAGTTGGCTTGCGTACGTCGTAAGGCCCGTCCAGACTCCTCGGCGTGTCCTATTTCGAGTTGCCACAACCTATACTTCTATAATTGAGGAGCTGACATGGAAAAGCAGTCCAAAAATCTAAAGAACATTTTTTTTTCGTCGAAGTGCAAGTAAACAGTCACGCCAACGGCCTTAGGTCCGCCCGTCCTTGCTAGATCGCACCCTGAATAAATGTGTGACCTTTGCATGGAGAAGAGATTATGTCCAAACAAATCTGATAAGAGTTCAGAAGGAGTTCCTATGAAATTTGATTTTTGGACTAAACTGCTTTTCCATGTCAGCCCCTCAATTATATACGCATGTTTTTATTTCTCGATTTGAGCTCCTATCTATTCAAATAGTTATTGCCTTAATAATATCATTATCTAAGTACGTACGAAAAGTCGAGAGGATATGTTATTAAATATGCGTAGGAAAAGCTTTGGTATTAACACACAAATATGACCTTGAAAAAAACATATATTCATGCCTCGAAGGAAAGCCAGCGCCGTACCCACCACAAGGTGCCGCGGCGCCGGCGCCTCCTCTCACTCCCCCCCCCCCCCCCCCCCGCTCACCCCCCTCACCACCCACCGTGACCCCCTGCCAAGCGTGCCAGGCGTGCGCGCGTAGAAAAAGACACTTTTTCTTCCGTTTTTGGCCCATAGCATCTATGCGAGTAAAGCGATTGGGATGGTTAAACGTTAGGACCAACTAGACCCCAAATGGAGTCTATGTGCGAAAGAACGGGTTTTTTAAGACAATTTTTAGGCCTTTTATGGCCCGGACGGCGGACGGCGGATGGACATTTCAAATTTGGATTCTAAGCACCTTGAAACGTAAAGTGACAAAGTTTGAGGGGGGGTTATACAAATTTTTTGCTACACGATCACATAGGCTTATTATTGGAAATAATAAACCAAAAGTTGTGGGAGATCGTTTTTTCCTGAAATCCATCGATTTTCGTTAAAAATACCACGTTTTTTCGTATTCAAAAGCCGTTTTTTCTCCTTGTTGTTACTTTTATCAATTTTTTGGCTATACCGTTAGAAAGCTGATAAGATTTTGAAGTTTTTACTGTACTTGCAAACGACTGTTCATTTTTTTTTATGGAGGGAGGAATCAGATTGAAAAAACCCAAATTGTTAGAATTTTACAAAGTTTGTACTTTGACCTCTTTTTTCGGTCTCTTAACTCTCTTGAATAATTATGATTTGGCATCAAAAAGATAGGAAATGTAACGTTCTTTCTAGCGGTATCCTCAGGTTTGAGAATACTCAAAGAATGATGGGGTCACAGCCATTTTTAGGAGATAAGGTCGAAAACACGAAAAAAATCTTAGATCGTCAATAACTCGAAAACGAAGCCTCTAAAAAATAACACTTTAAGAGACACTTTTTGTTGCAAATTACTTGTAGAATTGATCCCTGAAGTCTTGCCTACTTAAGTTGAGACACCCTGTATACATACATATAATACATATATACATACATACATACATAAAAAAATGCGTTAAACTTCAGAATATGATTCAGAATAGCCTGAAACGGATTTCTGCACAAAAGTTTTTCAAAAAATCACATTCTACAAATTTTGAGGCGAGAGCAATAGCTTAATTTTCTTCATAAATTCGCTAAAATTGATCAACAACATGATTTTGGGAGAAAAAATTCTTTTTCGACTTCTCGCACGTATGCACTACAAGAAATTATTATTGCGAGGATGCAAAAAGTCGTTGAACTGGGGGGATGTGCAGGATATCGTACGTCCAACTGTTGATTGAGCATCAATCCTCCGTGGAGGTTGAAGGATTAGGGGGAGCTCCTTTTTAGGAAGGTAGGACGGGCTGGACCTTCCTTCCTACGTAGGGGCTTCCTACTTACCTCCCTCCTTCATCGCGGGAACTAGGAAACTCATCAACAGGAAACTCCTCAAAAAATCGTAGAACCTCATTTTTGATCTGTTTTCCACGTGGGGTGGAAACTCGTCAAATCTTCATGGCCTCATCAAAAAATGGAATCCAATAAATTTATCCGTTTAATTCAGTTATGAATCAGTATAATTTTTTTTCGACTAGAATCCAGCACTGTCGAGACTCTCCTCAAAAACTACCTTAAAGGAAACTCATCAAAAAGGAGCTGACGGGAAACTCGTCAGAAATGGTGGTAGTAGTAGACGGATATTGGTCTACTTTGGGCCAACTACCTGCCATTGATACAGCTCATCGCCACCATGAATAGCTACCTGGCCAAAAACCTTTATAACGGTTGGATCTGGCACACGGTGAAGCCTTCCGAAGGTTTGGTTTGATGACTTTCCTTTAGATGAGTTTCCATTTAGGAGCGTTTGACCAGTTTCCACTGGGGACAGGAAAGTCATCAAAAATGATCGTCAATTACTTTTTATCTTCCAAATTTATATCCGATTTCTATTTGAAATTCTTTTTGACGACTTTCCCTTTCATTCAGTTTTGACCAGTGTCCCACCCAAAGGGGAAACTCCTCAAAAAGCCTCGACCTTACGTTTTTGATGAGTTTTCGCATCGTAATGTGGCCGCGTGGACTTTCACCACAGAGCGGCCAGCTGGGAGCGCAACGTAGGTCGCCCTCTGAACCACTTTGGTTCCGTGTCTGTCTGTTTGTCTGTCGCGTGTCCGCAAATTAATTCCGCAAGCTTATTTTCCACAGTTTTCATCCGATTTGGATGAAATTTTCAAGGGTATGTGCGGCCTATGGGGTAGATGGTCCCCAATCACTTTCATCGTTCTTGACTCAATACCCCACTCTGCGCATGCGCAAACGTAAATTCTACCGAGCATCATTCTCTCACGTAGAATGTGAATTTTTGAAAAAATTTTATGCAGAAATCCGTTTCAGTCTATTCTGAATCATATTCTGAAGTTTAACGCATTTTTTTATGTATGTATGTATATATATATATATGTATGTATATATGTATGTATGTATGTATGTGTCATTCCAGACGATAACTGTCCGTAGAATTGTGCTAGAAACTAAAAACAAATTTTAAAATGTTAAGGACACAAAACTAAAGTTCAAGTTCGTTGGCCAGCATGGTCGGATTACATCTTCGGGTTGTAATTTTCAAAAATGTAGTCAAAAATTTCAAAATAGCCTGTTTTTTGCGATTTGTTGTCTGAAATAATTTTTTCAGCATACTAACATGTGGTATATTCGGAATCAGCGTAAAATTTCCTATAAGAATATGTATCAAGTTTTCAAAAATTTCAAAGTTGAAAAATCAGTCAAAAATCGAAATAATGCCGTTCGCTAGTTGTAAAAATCGGTAATATTTGCATGAAACATTGTCCAAATTCAGATTGAACTACTCTTATGGAAGTATCCCTGTATAACCAATCCTAGAACCATGCTGTTTAAAACGTAGGTAGTAGGTGCTATTTCTTGCTGTAGGATACTAGATTCGAATGCAACTGACTTTATATCACTCGTAATATAAAGCCTCATCATCGATTGGCTGTGGAAATACGTTTCTTTCATATGACGTCGGTATGTTATTTTATTTTATGTCAAGATTTGATGATGTTATGATAGGATACTGTTAAGATTTCAACTGCCTTCAATACTGACCACATTGGACATAGATTTCTATGAATAATTACCTACATTTGTCTTTAAATCTACAAGATTAGTTTAACAATAATAAAGTATGAGTACCTCCTACTTATTTTTAATAATTTGATTCCATGTTTGTCTATCAAAATCATAAACTAAAATTTCTCTACACGATCAATAGCGACTGAAATGTCGAAGATTTCTTCAAAAATTCGCTCATGGGGTCATGCTGCATGAATGGACTGTTTTCACACCCTAGTCGTCCGATATCGCTCAAATTTGGATGACAGTTAGGGGATGACGATTTGACCATCCTATATTAATTTCAACATGATTGTATCATTAATAGCTACTGCGCATGCGCCTATGTAAAATCCTTGTAACGACCTTAATTTCCACCGTTTTCATCCGATTTCGATGAAATTGTCAGAGAATGCGCGGGTTAGGTTGTAGATGGTCCCCTATCAGTTTCATTGTTGCCAAATCAGTACTTCACTCTGGGCACGCGCAAACATTAATTCCATTATGCTCCATTTTTTACACTCTAGTCGTTCGATATTGCTTAAATTTGGATGATAGTTGGAAGAAGATGACTTTGTTCAACCCATATCAATTTCAACACGATTGTATCATTAATAACTACTTCGCATGCGCCAATGTGAAATACTTTTAATGACCTTAATTTCCACAGTTTTCATCCTATTTTGATGAAATTGCCAGTGAATGCGCGGATTAGGTTGTAGATAGTCTCTTATCTATTTCATTGTTCTCAACTCATCAGTTCATTCTGCGCATGCGCAAACGTAAATTACATTGAGTATTATTTTTTTGTTTCTTAATTTACCAATTATGACATTTCACGCTACTTCTTGATTTACTCTTTTCCGCTATGGAAATTTTCAAGATCATTTAAAACTTTTCAATGATCTATACATTCATGATAGGTAAACGAGGAAGCTATGTTGTTTAACTGAATTCCATTTTTTTTTTTTTTTTTTTTTTAAATTTGAACACTCCCTTTCAGGCACGAAAATTGTAGAAAAACTATCCCCAAACAATTTGGTTTATTTTTTTTTTTTTTTTTTTTTTTTTTAAAGGTTTAAGCCGCACCTCAACCAGAAGGGTCATTAGCGGCATTGAACACGGTGTCTAAAGGGACACTGGAAGTGGCACGATTCAAAGGGGAGCCATGTTGGCATCTTTGACTAAGAAGGAGCGCCATCATGGACTCCACTGGCAACACGGAGGGAGGAAAAAAAATGAGGGGTACAGTATAACCACCGTTTAGCCCCCAAAGTGGATTAAAAAAAACCCTAAAAATAAATTAATACAACTAATAGGCAATTAATAGATGTAAAATAGGCTAACAACTATATACATGCTACTATATACAATCAGCAAAGTGAAATAAAACTACGACTACATGTAGATAAATATATCACAGATCAGATATCACAGTTCGTAGTAAAGCTCAGCAGCTCTCAGGTACAACAACAGGGATCGGATAACACGTCAACCCACTGAGGGGGCTGATGCTGGACTCCGAGGTCCACAAGGGCTGGGCAGTCCTCCAGGAAGTGCCGGATGGACAGATCACCCCCACTCCTCCCACACATAACATCTCGAGCTTCTGCACTAAGCTGGTGTCTGTGAGTAAGACGGATATGGCCAGTGGCTATCCGGTTGACCACTATTCGATCCCTCCTTAGAAGTAGGGTTACGAAAGGGCCAACCGGGCTCAAGTCCGGAAGGACACCACGCAGACCAGTGACCTCACCCTGCCATTGCTCATACCAGTTGGAATTGGTTTTATGTTGCATGTAGGAGATTTGATCCTGTGGTGAAAACCACCCCCTCTTGTCAACAGCCCTTTTCAGGGCTACCAAAAAGAGGTAAACACAACACAAAAATATTTATAAGACGTCGAGTTATAACTCCGTCAAACAAAATATTTCACCAGAGAGAAAATACGAAATTCTCTCTCAAAAGTGAAATATTAACTAATAACATACAAGGCGACCTCCCTAGACACTTACTGGGCGAGAGAGACGCGGCAAGTATCTCGAACCAAGTCGCCTTGAATGAGAAAACTCAAACAGAAAATCAAACGTCCTCTAAAACTAACAAGGACAATTCAAACAAGCCTACTCGCCAATCAGAAACACTGATTACACGAGAGACAATAGGCGAACCAACCAGGAGGCGGCAAGCAACCACCTCTGGTCCAGCAGCCACCTCGGGGACCCCGTCTGAACAACGGACGCAGGGAAACCACCCGAGGTCCCCGTCTAAACTCAAGGTCGTCGGCTCCGCGACGGACGCTCGTAAGCCACCCCCGGGGACCCCGTCGCAACGACGGACGTGGGGAAACCACCCCGGAGGACCAGCTCAGCTATCATACTCGCAGATACTGAGAAAACAATGTGCGAGCCAATGAGATTACACAGTCGAATTAATGAAATTAAGCGGACCAATCAGGAGGCGGCAGGAGGCGGCCACCTCCCTATAAATACCCCGCTCGGAGCCCTCCGAAATTCATTCTACTCTCCGCTCTCGACGACTACACCTCGAAGTACGAAGATTTCTACACGCTCTACGCTGACGAACCTTCTGCTCCCGAGTTCATCTCAAGAACGGCTTCCTACTGCTTTCTACAAGGCCTACCTTCTCTCCACACAGATCTCGCATTGGCATCTACGAGTCCAGTGATTATTCATCCTGCTCATTGCCCAACGTAGTTCTTCTGTCAGGACGCCACCCGGTACATCTATTGATATTCTCATTAGATCGTACGCCCGCTGGGACGTTCCTAGTCGTGTCGCCCGGGTTTCGTAGCACTAGGCTCGTCACCGACCGCTGTGGGCACGCCGGTAAATTACTCAGCTCATACGCTCTAATTTACCGTCCAAGGAAGTCTTTTTCAAGACTACAAGGTAGGACCCTGACATCCGAGCAAAGGAAAGAAGCTCTGTCAAGCGAGTCCACCTTCTAAACCCTCTATTTCTATACATAGAGGTATCAAAAACGAGCTAATAAACTCGTATATTTCGATGGAGCGTCGGCCGTCCTATTTCCTCATGCAAGGGGAGGCAGAACACGGCGCGGCCGGGCCTCTTAGCCCACGCAGCGCTACCTACCCGCTGCCCGGCCAGTCCGCTGTTCCTAGCGACGGCTCAAGGCTCGATCCTCGCGACGAGATCGCCTTCACACCTAACGTATTCACGAAGGAAACGTTAGATCAAGCCTCACCTACACAAAAGTTCGAGGATACCTTTCAGACCCGCTCTGAAGTCAATCATTATGATTCGACAAAGATTTCCGAATATCCACGATATTCTATACAAGGCTACCCGGCCGATCCGAGTGTCAAATACACTCCAAATGTACAAAAAACAAAGGATACTTTTCAGTACCTCAACCAAGCTCAACATATTCCTCCTACAGATATAAATCTTAGGCCGGAATATTACAAAACGGCTCAGTACCAAACTGATCGAACCCAGCACCCACTATGCGAGCCCAGTGATCCACGCGGCTGCGACACGAACTATCTCTCAGTTCATCCCGCCAAGCAAGCTGACCTTGGCGATTTCGCTCACATTCCTTACAGAAATACCTCAGGGACTAACCCGCATAATCAGAATATAAATGTCCCACTTGGTCTACCGACACCAAGTAAAACATATATAAATCCACTACAAATGGTGACCCCGCCTTTGAACAGGCTTAACACGGAGCATTTCGTTCCCTCTTATGAAGCTAGTGGATTTCAGGGAACCACTGCGGGCGTGCGACCCCCGCTGGGCCTCTACGCCCCACATCTCACTCAACATCCCTCTACACAAAGTGGCTTTCGAGCACTTTTAGAGGAAATGGGAGATTATCAAAAACCAATCTTCCAAAAGAAGAATATCGATCGTGCACTCGCCGAGTTCGATCAATACTGCGTGCGAAAACACCTGAGAACGCAGAACGAATGCTTCTCAGCTATATACAAGTGGGTACCAGAAGAAATGAGGGAAGCTATCGACTCAGCTTACCTCACGGCACCCCACGCACCTTATGAAGAGGCCAAACAGCGCCTACAGAGAGAATACGGGTTGTCCTTACAGGACAGGCTCCTCGCACTCGAGGACCCCGCATCTCTCGCCAAAAAACCCAGCACCAAGTACCACGAAATGTACTCTAAAGCTGTTGGGTACTTCTCAGAGGCTCTGATCACTCAAAAGTGGATCGAAACTCTACCTATCGAAGCACGAGGTATGGTCGCAGCTCAGCCTACCACGACCGCCCGGCTCGACCTAGCTGATACGCTACACGCGTACAAAACAGAGAACCCCTCTCTCAACATACGAGGAGTAGAATCTACTCCGAAACCCATGAAAACTGGTTTCAAAAAGGCCCTCTCACAACAAGCTGAGTTCAAACCCAAACCAGTAGAGAGTAGGCCTCACAAACCGACGGCCTATGTCTGTCGAAACCACGCACGTTTCGGTAGCGAAACTCGCAAATGTGCAGACCCAGAACACTGCACTTGGAAGGCAAACACTGCCTCCAAAACTAGCAAAAAGGCAGCGCCTATAAGCCAGCCTAAAACCTGGGTTTCAAACGAAAATACTCAGAGATTGGTACAAGAAAGTACCGTTCAAACCTCCGACGTAGAGAGTTTGGAAAACGAATAACTGCCAGTGTATCTGAGCCTATACACCGGCAGTCTAATGAGTATAAAAGGCTTTTTTTCAAGTGCAAGCTAAATGGCACTGAATTTCTCATCGACACGGGAGCAGAAGTGAACATTCTGCCCCACAATGTCACCAAAAAATTGGGCTTAAAAATTCGTAAGTCCAACGTAAAGCTCACAGCAGCTAACGGAGCCCCTATAGACACACCTGGGCGTGCGGACACGACAATTAACATCGGCCTCGGAGACATGACCACCGATTTTATGATCACGAAAGTTGATCTAGCGATCCTCGGTATACCATTCCTCGAGTCTTGGGATATCGGAATACGGGTCAAACACAAATACATTTATAAAGATAAAATAAAAAGCTATGCCGATCAAAAAATAGCTGCAGTCATGAACAAAAAATTCACTGACGAACAAATAGCAGCTACTATCCCTCATCGTGAC
Organism: Adelphocoris suturalis; assembly: GCA_030762985.1. Taxonomy (NCBI): domain Eukaryota; kingdom Metazoa; phylum Arthropoda; class Insecta; order Hemiptera; family Miridae; genus Adelphocoris; species Adelphocoris suturalis. The sequence continues at coordinate 1,509,510 of CM061043.1, read as the reverse complement.
AACAGCCCTCAACCAGAGGACGTGCAAATCACGGAGGACGTAAACATTCGCTCTATCATTGAAAAATACAATGATAAAATGAGCAAACTTCAAGGGAAGTGGAAAAACAACGGGGTTTACCACCGTATAACCATGGAAGGAACACCAGTACACTTCCGAGCAAGACCCATGGCGGGCGAAAAACGGGCTCAAGTCAAAAGTACTTTTGACAAAATGCTTTCCGAAGGCATAATTGCACCATCAGATTCCGAATGGGCATCCCCGTTACACTGTGTGCCAAAAAAAGACGGGTCATGGAGGATCACCGGCGACTACCGTTTCCTGAACGCGAAAACGAAGAAAGACGCCTACCCTCCTCCTCACATTCGCTCTTTCCAAGCGAATTTACATGATACACAAATCTATTGGACAATAGATTTAAAATCGGCATATTACCATATTCCGATGCACCCAGATGACGCTCATAAAACTGCAATTATTACACCTTTCGGTCTTTATGAGTTTAAGAAAATGAGCATGGGTTTGGCCGGAGCGGCTCAAACATGGCAAAGATACATGGACAGCATCATGCGAAAATTTGATTTCGCATTTGTATACCTAGATGACATCCTGGTGGCTTCTAAAAATTATAAAGAACACATGAACCACCTCAAACAAATTTTTGACAAGCTAGGGGAACACGGACTTCGAGTAGGTTTTGATAAATGCATTTTTTCAAAACCTACCGTCGATTTCCTAGGTTTCACTATCTCGAAAGAAGGGATAATTCCTAAACGAGATAAAATAGAAGCCATAGAACAATTTCCTAGGCCAATAGACGTACGAAGTCTACGCAGATTCCTAGGTATGTGTGGTTTCTACCGAGCTTGCTCAAGTAAATTCGCTCACACGGCACAACCTCTGTATGACTCCATTCAGTCAAACAAAAAAAATGACAAAACACCTATCGAATGGACATCAGAGAGAGAAAAAGCTTTCAACAGCTTAAAACAAGCAATGATTAAAGCTACATTGCATAATATCGCTCATCCACACCCTACAGCAGAGTGGAGAATAGTCTGCGACGCATCCGACACACACATCGGAGCGGCACTGGAGCAGGAAATTACAGACAAACACAGCTCGAAATCTTACCAACCATTGGGATTTTTCAGTAAAGAAATTCCGGAACAATGGAAGAATAAAGCATCATTCGACAAAGAGATGTTCGCCGTTTACCAAGCTTGCATTCATTGGCACAATGACTTGGACGGCCGATCTTTTCATATTTGTTCAGATCACAAGCCTCTGCTAGGCACGATGCTTAAGAAAAATGCACATTTTTCTAAAATGAGATTAAGATGGCTAACATACATCTCTCAAATGACAAGTGACATTCGTCATATACCCGGAGAGAACAACGTCGTCGCCGACGCACTCTCCAGACCCTTCGATCCAGTTGAAATTCAAACAAAATCGATTTCAACCCAAACTGACGAGGGTCCACCCATAGCCGAAATTTCGCAAATTACGGCTGCAATAGAGTGCAATCTTCTACTGCACATTTCAAATGCACAAATTCGTTCTCCTCCTAACGCAGAGGACAAATTGAAACTCACACGAGTTGAATTCCCTCAAGGAGAAATTTGGTGTAACCTAGACCTAGGACACCCAAGACCTTATATTCCAAACGAAATAAGGCAAGAAATAATCAGCCAAATTCACAATTTGGGACACCCAGGTATACACTCTACAGTGTATAAAGTTAAACAAAGATATTTTTGGCACGGACTCCGTGCAGATGTCTCCAACTGGGTCCGAGCGTGCGAGACTTGCCAACGAGCAAAAATCACTCGCTCCGTGAAGCTCCCTTACTCCGAATTTGAAACGGCTAACAAATTTTCACATGTACACGTTGACATTACCGGACCCTTACCTTTAGCTAAAGGAGGGAAACGTTACATTCTAATGATGGTCGATAGAGCAACGGGTTGGCTAGAGGCAGTCCCTCTTAACAACATCGAAACAGCCACGATCACAAACGCCTTTATCAATATTTGGGTAGCTTCAAAAGGCGTACCTAAATACATCACAAGTGATCAAGGCACACAATTCGAATCAGATCTATTTAATTCCATTATGGAACGTCTCGGAGTAAAACATACTCACACGTTACCATACAAACCGTCAACAAACGGAATGGTAGAACGCAGAAATAGATCTTTGAAAGAGGCTCTCAAAGCACAAAACGAAAATTGGCTCGACGCCCTTCCAAAAGTTCTACTCGCCATGCGTACAGCAGTAGACCCAGCAACGGAAACTACACCGTTCCAAAAAGTTTACGGAATTGACGTACCACTCCCAGGAGACATTTTTGTAACTTCTACAAACCTTTCTGAGCCTCTCTTTTTCCGGCCTACACATATTAAACATAATAATACGAAATATGCCGTCAACATGCTCAAAAATTTGGATACATGTACACATGTCTATATCAGAGTGCCCACACAGCTCACCTCTCTGCAATGTCCTTACACGGGACCATTCAAAGTCGTTAAAAGAGATAAGTTTTCGGTTACAGTGCAAATTGGCGAACATACGAAAAAAGTTCCCAAACAGCAAATAAAACCAGCTTACACTCTAAAAACAGACGAAGCTGTGTCACTAAACAAAAATCAGGCAGAAAATAAGGAGGAGACTCCCCGAAAATCTGCCAGAAGGCACGTCCCCTCTACCAAATTCGAAGAGAGGTGGGTGACTGCGCTCGAAACACCCCAGCCGGCGTCGTCGTTAATAACACGACGTCTTGGGGGGGCGCCTGTGGTGAAAACCACCCCCTCTTGTCAACAGCCCTTTTCAGGGCTACCAAAAAGAGGTAGACACAACACAAAAATATTTATAAGACGTCGAGTTATAACTCCGTCAAACAAAATATTTCACCAGAGAGAAAATACGAAATTCTCTCTCAAAAGTGAAATATTAACTAATAACATACAAGGCGACCTCCCTAGACACTTACTGGGCGAGAGAGACGCGACAAGTATCTCGAACCAAGTCGCCTTGAATGAGAAAACTCAAACAGAAAATCAAACGTCCTCTAAAACTAACAAGGACAATTCAAACAAGCCTACTCGCCAATCAGAAACACTGATTACACGAGAGACAATAGGCGAACCAACCAGGAGGCGGCAAGCAACCACCTCTGGTCCAGCAGCCACCTCGGGGACCCCGTCTGAACAACGGACGCAGGGAAACCACCCGAGGTCCCCGTCTAAACTCAAGGTCGTCGGCTCCGCGACGGACGCTCGTAAGCCACCCCCGGGGACCCCGTCGCAACGACGGACGTGGGGAAACCACCCCGGAGGACCAGCTCAGCTATCATACTCGCAGATACTGAGAAAACAATGTGCGAGCCAATGAGATTACACAGTCGAATTAATGAAATTAAGCGGACCAATCAGGAGGCGGCAGGAGGCGGCCACCTCCCTATAAATACCCCGCTCGGAGCCCTCCGAAATTCATTCTACTCTCCGCTCTCGACGACTACACCTCGAAGTACGAAGATTTCTACACGCTCTACGCTGACGAACCTTCTGCTCCCGAGTTCATCTCAAGAACGGCTTCCTACTGCTTTCTACAAGGCCTACCTTCTCTCCACACAGATCTCGCATTGGCATCTACGAGTCCAGTGATTATTCATCCTGCTCATTGCCCAACGTAGTTCTACTGTCAGGACGCCACCCGGTACATCTATTGATATTCTCATTAGATCGTACGCCCGCTGGGACGTTCCTAGTCGTGTCGCCCGGGTTTCGTAGCACTAGGCTCGTCACCGACCGCTGTGGGCACGCCAGTAAATTACTCAGCTCATACGCTCTAATTTACCGTCCAAGGAAGTCTTTTTCAAGACTACAAGGTAGGACCCTGACATCCAAGCAAAGGAAAGAAGCTCTGTCAAGCGAGTCCACCTTCTAAACCCTCTATTTCTATACATAGAGGTATCGAAAACGAGCTAATAAACTCGTATATTTCGATGGAGCGTCGGCCGTCCTATTTCCTCATGCAAGGGGAGGCAGAGCACGGCGCGGCCGGGCCTCTTAGCCCACGCAGCGCTACCTACCCGCTGCCCGGCCAGTCCGCTGTTCCTAGCGACGGCTCAAGGCTCGATCCTCGCGACGAGATCGCCTTCACACCTAACGTATTCACGAAGGAAACGTTAGATCAAGCCTCACCTACACAAAAGTTCGAGGATACCTTTCAGACCCGCTCTGAAGTCAATCATTATGATTCGACAAAGATTTCCGAATATCCACGATATTCTATACAAGGCTACCCGGCCGATCCGAGTGTCAAATACACTCCAAATGTACAAAAAACAAAGGATACTTTTCAGTACCTCAACCAAGCTCAACATATTCCTCCTACAGATATAAATCTTAGGCCGGAATATTACAAAACGGCTCAGTACCAAACTGATCGAACCCAGCACCCACTATGCGAGCAGTGATCCACGCGGCTGCGACACGAACTATCCCTCAGTTCATCCCGCCAAGCAAGCTGACCTTGGCGATTTCGCTCACATTCCTTACAGAAATACCTCAGGGACTAACCCGCATAATCAGAATATAAATGTCCCACTTGGTCTACCGACACCAAGTAAAACATATATAAATCCACTACAGATCCTTTATGCGTATAGGCAGCATATCAATGGAGTTATCACCAATGACTCTTCTGGCAAGGGCATCTGCACACTCATTTGCCACGAATGCCCACATGGCTCGGTACCCACATAAAAGTTATGATTCAGCCCAATGATGTGGCTTGGTGTTAGCGATACACGTAGGCTTTGTATTAGGGGATCATCAGAATGTGAGTCCCCAATCACCTCAATGGTACTTAGTGAATCGCTACAAATCACATAATAACAACCCATTATGTAATGGGTTGTAATTAAACCCAATTTTGTTATTTTTTACCATTTTTTTAAACCTAGGTATGCACAAAACACCTAACACTCTAATTTAAGTTATCCAAATTTTTCCAAAGTAATATTCCACAATGAATGATTGGAACAATTTTTGAGCACATCACTTAACAGATTTAACTTTTCTCAAGCTATATCGAGATATATATACATATACTAGCCGCTCCGGCTCGCTCCGCTCGCCTCCACGTCCAGCCGGGGGGCAAGCCCCCCGGACCCCCCATTAAATTGATCGCTTCGCTCGCAAAGTGTGGCATGTAGGGAATGTTGCTCGCTTTGCTCGCAAAGTGTGGCATGTAGGGAATGTTGCTCGCTTCGCTCGCAAAGTGTGGCTGTATACATGTAATGTATTACAATTGAACATGTAGGGGATGTTGCTCGCCTCGCTCGCAAACGGTAATCTCTAAGGGTAGGTTTAACTTCTGTGGGGGATGCTGCTCGCTTCGCTCGCTTGAGGAAGTTATACTGCCCATCCGACTTGGCAGACGTTAATTAAAATAGAAATTAAAAATTTTGTCTAAAAAATATATAAAAAAATTTAGGGGTGGACTACCCCTAACATTTAGGGGGATGAAAAATAGATGTTGGCCGATTCTCATAGATACCTACCGGATAAGCACAAAAAATTTCATCAAAATCGGTCAAGCCGTTTTGGAGGAGTATGGCAACGAAAACTGTGACACGAGAATTTTATATATTAGATAGAATTTTATATATAAGATATATATATATATATCATATAAGATATGCATATATCTGGACCTTGGTGCAACACCATACTATTCTACGTCAATTTTTAGCGAAAATTGGTTTATGCCTTCAATTAAAGGTCCAAGTGTCATCTTTTATTCAGTACCGCGAACAATCAATGTCGCATCGTTACTAGGTAACAAGAAAACTTGAATGGACTATGGACAATACTATGTCAGTCGCCAGATGTGAAAATTAGAGAGTTATGTCGTTATTCGAGAGTTATTCGATCGTCTATTCGTTGCCCGAATGGGAGCCCGAGTTGTCACCACGAGTGGATAATTGGAAGTACGCATGCGCGTCCGAGTCGGGCGACGACTCGCCAATTCGGAACCCGACTGGAGTTAGGGGACTCGTACCGCCTTTCGGGTCGTCAAGGGCAACGAGGTTTCCGATTCGTTTCCCGACTCAGCTGATTACCTTCGTTGAGGATAACCTCATTTCACAATTCACATCAAAACAGTACAGCCGCTTTGCGAGTTTGTTGTTACTGCTTATTCAAGTTTTTGAAAGTTATTAGTACCTGTGTTGTGGGTGAATTTTGAGGTAGGTTGTTACCAGAAAGTAGAAGTGTAAAATCAAAGTACACCAGGAACGTCCCAGGTAAGTGCGACTTCCTCAAGCTTTGTTACATGTGTCCGTATTTATACGCCCATATATCCGTATTTTCAATGTGTTGAGGGTGTCCGTAATCCGTGTCCACTGTGATTACAATTTAAACGTTCTTGAACATCTTGGTTCCGAGCCATTGAAATAGTTTCTTTTGAAATGTCCGTGACGCAAAATTTGTGTGTTTTTCACGTACAACCCAGCCGTTGCTAGGGGAATGGAACTTCCGCAGTTTTTCTACAAAAATTCGCTAACATCGACAAAAACTGGAAAAAAATTAAAAATCTAAAATCTCTTTGAAACGTAGAATATTATTTAGAACGAGTTTTTTTGCCATAAAATTGGTAGCTAACAATTACCTTTCCGTCAAGTTCCTTAATATTCAAAACAATGTAATTAACATAAAATATTATAGTACAATAGTTGCTATTGCAAGCATCGGAAAATTTTAAAATAAAAATTTTTGAAAATTTTCCTCATTGAAATCCGTTTTGAGGCATTCTGAAACTATTCTTGAAGTTTCAATTTTTCATATATATATATATATATATATATATATATATATATATATATATATATATATATATATATATATATATAATGTGTGTGTGTGTGTGTTAGTTCTCCTTAGGATTGAGATAAAAATTCCGTTCTCGCTCCAAAAAATCAAGTTTTCCAAACGAAAGGATGACTTCGATGGCCAGCACTTTTTGCACCCATCAAATTGGTCAAATTTCAAGAAATGTGCTGACAAAATCACTAGAAATGCCTGGAAACGACAACAAATTGTTAAATTCATTATTTTTAGCAGAATATTGCTCAAATAAAGTTTATCAAATATAGAATAGAACATTAAAAAATGTATGTACCAAATTGCGTTGAAAAATGTACTTACTTAAATTTCATTAAAATTGACTATAAAATTGAAACAAATTTCCGAAAAAGCGTAAAATCCAAAACTATTTTTGAGTAGCAGATGACTATATGTTTTTTAACTTAAAAATAATGTTTAACATTTTCTTTGCTCTCAAACAGCTCAAATTTTCAAACAATTTTACATAATATATAATAAATAATTTATATAATTTATGCAAATTCGCTCGTACGTTTATTTATTTATTTTTTTTTAGGGAGAAAGGAGGAAAAGGACAGTTTAGCGCGGGAGACGACAATATTCTTCTCCGCAGCGTCCTCTCCCAAAATCCCCTCCCGTCTCCCTCCACAATTAATCCTCTATGAAATCAAGATCAAATGAAGAAAAATTCAACTACCTTTTGGTTCAGCTTAGGGTATTCCAAACATATTCCCCGACTAAGATCCGCGTTTCTACAATGAATACCGAAATACCCGTGTTCTTCCCCCCTCCCGAAACCCCCCCACTGCCCGAATTTGTAAAAGTTTCATATAGCCTATAATTTAACTTAGATTGGTGAATATAATTTCCGTGAAAAGCGGGCAAACAGGCAGACAGAGAAAAATTTATAAAATGGGACCAATCGTCTACACATACCATGACACAAAAAAGAAATGCACATTTTCATGATTTAACTATTCACGAAACAGACATAATTCACGATTTTATTAATAAAGATTCGATGATCCACTGAATTGAGCAAATAACGCTACTTCTTGGAACTAGTTTCAAATGCCGTTTCATTGGGTTCCACTCGATTTGTACGTCACGCTCGAATCAATGGATCCTACTAGTAATCTATTTTGTTCTGTTTAATTGTTTAGACTGGGAGAGCCTCTTCAGCGCTTCCAAGCAGTGCTACTACCCTGCATCCAAAAAGGAGGAGTCTGAACGTCGGTTAGCGACCACGTTCGAGAAATGGAGGCGAAAGAATACGAGCTGGAGCTCAAACGTTTAGAGGTGGCCCTGCTCCAAGCACAAAACGAAAGCAGAAGGATCACCCTAGAAGAAGATAGGAACCGGAGGGAGAATGTGAAGTTTGATAACTTTATGAGGGAGCAGAGGGAAAGGGATACGAAGATGATTGAATTGCTTCAGGCGGTGATCAGTAGAGCCATACATTCTTAGGGTGCGTTTATATTAAAGCTGCAGTGAGAGCTGTGACTACAGCGAACATCATTCAAGTATGTAAACGAGTAATTTAATGGGCAATTATGTATGAGACATTATATCTGTCCGGAACGGTAGGTAATATGGAAAAGACACTCCACGGACATTTTTATACAAGCATCATCCTGCTTCAACAATCATATGTTTGGAAACGATTCTTGTTGTCATTAAAAAATAAAATCACCCTTGCTCCACATCCGCTCTCACAGCTCTACGATCGGGTAGTAACACAGCTACACGCCCTACAAGCCCTTGACGTGAAAACTGACCAATATGCTCCTCTCCTCTACCCTCTCATCGAATCCGCAATGCCATATGATGTTTTGAAGGCGTGGGAACGAAAACGGGACCCAGAGAAGACGGATCGTCGCGTTATTCTAGACGAGCTGATGACCTTCATGAAGGCTGAAGTGAGCAGTGACGAGAGAATAAGCAGATCAAGACAGAGCTTTGTTGCAGAGAATTCAAAGCAGGAAGATCTCCCTACAGCAGCAACCTTGGTTGCAGCAGGAACATCCAGCGAGATAACATCCAAACAAGATGACAATCAACCTTCTACTGCTCCGGCTGATTCTCAACTTGATTCTCAACTAGTGGGTGATGAAAATAGCAAAAGGATCAACTGGCCCCTTGGGAGGGTCGTCGAGGTCATTTCTGGAATCGAAAACATCGCCAGAGTCGCAAAGCTCAAGACTGCCAAGGGTGAAGTCGTACGCCCATTCCAACGACTCTACGACCTGGAGGTTCACAGACAAAGCATTACCAAATCTCCACAGATACCGCAGGATTCTGAGGGGATCCATTCAGAACAGGCACCTGTGACTCCACGAAAGAGTGCAAGAACCAAGAAAGAGCCAGACCGGCTGACGTTTTGAAAGCCTCCTCTGATCTGCATTCCGCTTACCATCTCATTCATCCTTTGGGTTCCGGAGGATGTCCGGAACGGTAGGTAATATGGAAAAGACACTCCACGGACATTTTTATACAAGCATCATCCTGCTTCAACAATCATATGTTTGGAAACGATTCTTGTTGTCATTAAAAAATAAAATCACTTCTGTAATTGTGTTAACTCAAAAAAACTTGTGTGCTTATTTAACTAGAACAATTCTGTAAAATAACAGTATTTAAGTACCTACTTTAATTGAGAGTTAACAATATCGTTGAAGCTAAAGTTTTATTCACCTTGTGTCTGCACTTGAGAAGAAATTGAAAAGTTGAGACATTTCGTTTATGGAATTTTGACTATGGTAATTTACCGATAAATTACGTACCACGAGGAATGGACATTGATTGGCTGGGGACTCCTGTTTAGGCTTCGATCCCATACTGTCTTGAGACTAATATTGTCATACACTTTTGAGATAAAATAAATTTACGAATCACAATATATCGCCCATTGAGAACGCGGTACAACGATATTCCCTATACTCGCGGCTCTCGTACAAGCTCCTAATATAAACGCACCCTAAAAATGTTTCTTACCCCTTTAGATCTCTGTATTAACGTCTAGAAGAAGTGTCTGTCTCAACATACTATGATTTATGATAATATTTAAAATACAGTATATTTCTTGTAAACCTGCTCTTTTGTTATCCCTGGCTATGTTTACTGGCTTACGTTTGTTCAATGTTCATATATGTATAGGGTCTTTTATGAAGAAAACACATGATGATCATTGTACTGCATTAACAACTTTTTTATTTGACGTGACAATAAATTATTGAGTACCTATATGATTATTTAATGGTTTCTTGACGTCTTAAAAATAGGTACGTGTTTAGTAGTACACTAGTACATTATAGTGTTTACTAATATTTTGGTTTAGTAGTACATTTTTAATTTAATTGGGATGTTTCTGTGTTGATGCCATTCAGTTATAGCAAGCGAAACCTTGCAACAAGGTACTGTATAGAGATGGGATTTTGTTGCACCAGTAATATTGGTCGTCGGGGTGATAAATAGAAGAAGAAGAAGAAGAAATCATGTTTATTAGTACAGCTATGCATGCATCTCAAAATTTTTTAACATAATAGAAATAAATAAGGCTGGTTATGGAATAAAAGATTTAACAAACAAAAAAACATGTTACGGCAATGGTCTTGATGACCGCCTGCCGGAGTGACGTGAGTCGTGACACTTTACCTGCATTGTTAGGTATCTAATTGATTCAACATTACAATTTATATATTGTTCATTAACGTTACGAAAGTATTATATTGTATTTAACAAAAATTAATTTACAGAAATGACTATAATTTTAATCTTTAGAAGGGTTCTACCAATTAAACTCCGCTACTAGATATTTTCTATATCGCCAGCTATGGAACGCAAATTCAGCCACCCCCAGCCAATACCTCCTGTCATTCAGCAGGGAAACCATTCTGTCCAAGCCCAGAACACGTTCTCCAAGATAGCGCATTCGAAATTCTCCCATTGCAGAGCAGGCTCCAAAGAAATGGAGGATATCCTCATCAGCACCTGAGTTGCACATGGAGCAGGTCGTTCGTGGGCTGTCTGATCTGATATAGGGTCCGCAGTTCAATGCCAGCATTGCGCCCCTCAATTTTAGGACCCAGCGACGTACCCAAAAAGGGTGATCCTCCTCAGTCAGTAAATTTGCTGGTCGAACATCCAAGCTTAATAAGGGATATAGTGGATTCCTAGAATTCTGGGCGGCAGATAGCATATCTTCTGACCATTTCCGTCCAACTGCCTCCACCAAGGGGTCCAGCTGCTCCTCCCACTTCTCTACTTCCTCCAAATTTCCGTGAAACGGACATCCGTGCTGCAACGCGAGCTCAGAGATTGCTCTACACCAAGAAACCCCAGCCTTTATGACCTCCCTTGCAACAACACCCGGGTACCTGTTCTTCGGCATTTTTAGGGCTTTAATTATGTAACGGCAGCTGAGTGAGAGTGTGTATGCGAATATTGGCTGAGCTCCTGACTCCAAATATACAAAATAGTTGGGGGCGTTTCTTGGCAAGCCGAAAACCAATTTCACAAAGTACCTAAGCACCTGCTCAAGGGTGTTAGAAATAATGTAGCCAACGGCCTGGGCACCATAACATAGGACTGCTCTCATCACCGCATTAAAGATTTTATATTTAGCCGAGGCAGGAATGGCTGGACGGCAGAAAAGGTTTCTGTAGACGCTGTTGATGGCAAGTTTAGCAGCGGATGCCCTTTCAGCAAAGTGAGCTCCAAATGAAAGCCTTGTTGTGAGGGTGACACCCAGGTACCTATATGAAGACACAACCCTAATTGGATCCCCATTGAATGCAAATCGGTCTCCTGAACTGAGTCTGCCCCCACGCCGGAACACCATGATTTGGGATTTGGTTAGGTTAACTGTTAAGCCCCACCTAGCAGTATACTCCTGAAGTCCATAAATATTTCTTCGAAGATCATTTGGTGATTCGGACAAGATCACAATGTCATCAGCATACATCAACGTTCTGATAGTAGTGCCTCCAACTCGAACTCCACAGGGCAGGGATTCGACGAGATCATTAATATATAATGCAAAAAGCTGTGGACTAAGTAGGCAACCCTGTCTCACTCCACATTCTATGGGAAACGGCTCAGAAATGCCATCCTTTCCCCAAACCATCCCAGGGTGATAAATATGAGTTCAATGTGAGTTCAACAAGATACCAACTCGACATAGTATTTCGTAGCACCCATAATTGGGTGCGTCAGTGGCCAATTTTTCAGTGTAAAGTAATATTAGAGAGTTTTTGTACTTCTCGTATTGATATTTCTCGTAAACACGAAAACTAGCTGTTAGAGCGAGCACGATGAATGCTAACCTTTTCGCATTGATTTCTCGTAGCGTTTTTAGTAAGCCCCAGCGGAAGGGAACTCTTACAGAGACGTTAACGTGACTCTTGTAGTGAATCACTGCTCAAAACTCAATTGTCACAGTAGACAATTTCCAAAATATAACATAAATTAAGATACAACGACCACTTACCTCTACATCATATGAAAACGATTCTGCCGTGAAGAACACGAATCTTTAAAATGTGTAAAATGAACCTTGAAACGAAATCTTGAAATTTAAAAAGCTGAAATCTTCTATAATACTTCGAAAGCAAGAACAAAATGCCGCTAATGACCTTTCTCTTTGAGGTGCGGGGAAAAAACACGAAACTCCCGCACGAAAGAAACACAAAAACAAAGGTTAAACCAACAACAAAAGACGGCACGGGGAAAATTCAGGCGATTTTGTCGGGTGTGTATGTGTATCCATGCCAACTGCGTGATAGTTGCTAAGTTATTCTAGATTGTTATCCTAGAGGAAGGTCAAGTTTTCGTCTCGTAATTACGATTCCGAAAAAGCTGAGCACGAGTAAAGCTGACTCTTCCCGTTCCGAAAAGCGTTTCCACGTTACGAGAACCTCTTCTCGTTTCGGAAATGCGATTTTCGTATACGATAAAATGAATACGTGAAGTACAAAAACTCTCATGTCACTCCAGTTAACAAAATACGATACAGCCAATTACTGTATTCATTTTTCACGTCCGACCGACATTTTTCACTTATCCTGCGTGTTCGCTTTTCAGTTTATCTATCTTTTACTAGGTATTAATAGCTAGCTGCACATTCTTAAATTAAATTTTAGAATTTTGAGATTTTTTTTTAGCATGAATATGCTTTAGCCGTGACCTAACTACCGAAAAATGTCCCACGAGAGTGCAACGAAAGTAGCGCCAATAATTCTGATGATTTCCGCTTACAACCGAGTCGTTGCTAGGGATATGATACTTCGTCGTTTTTCATCCCACAAAATTCGTTGACCATTCGTTCGAAAGCTCTCGATTTATCCAACCATACTATATTAACTACTGCGAAGTGCGTGGCCAACAAGCTGAGTTATGAGCATGGTTATATGAATAATTGTTTACACACAGGTGATCATTCTCAATTATTGATATTGTGAACATGATTGCAACCGCTTGTTAATTTCTGATGATTTCATTGAGCTGGTGTTTCGATTATGTGATTCATAGCAGGTGATCCGAATATTGCGAGAACGGTTAGATTTGTGAAGCGGTGGTTAAATTATTTTAATAGGTAATTTCTATACTTTACACTATAGGAAGCTGTAATTTCGTATGTAGCCTCTTTAGCCTCTTTCTATAATAAAGTGAATGTTTACTCGCGAGTTTCTATTAGGAGATCATCATCTCACAAGAGCTCAATGGTCGTGATCATTTCTATAATAAAGTGAATATTTACTCGCGAGTTTCTATTAGGAGATCATCATCTCACAAGAGCTCAATGGTCGTGATCATTTCTATAATAAAGTGAGAGCGAGGAGCTAAAACATTTTTTTGTTTTGAATGATAAACAGAGTTCAGAGGCCGATGGGGGGTCGGGTTCAGAGAATCGACGAGGAGTGAGTCGTGTACGGCTAAAGCATATTCATGTTTTTTAATTTTAGCCGTCAGGCTCAAAGGAACTGTGGCTTTTTTTGTTGTTGTATAAAGTCATTGTTATGTTTAGTTCCTGCTATAGTTGTCAACGAGATTTTACACAAAACAATAGTTTTTCAAATATTTCAGTTGTATACTAAGTCAGATATCCCTCAATGTGCAGAGAGCAACAAAATACTATGTCAAGTTTTCCCGGGAAAATGAGGGTCAGAAAATCAAGAGAAAAATGTCTTAGGAACAGGGATTAATGGTAATTTATTTGCAGTAGTTACTTTGTCTGTAGAACTTTGGATAGCCGCACACGGCAAGGTCACATTTTTGATCAAAACTTCAAACGCGATTTTCTCAGAATGGCGTTTTTTGCATGGTGTTGCACCAAGGTACAGATATATATATATATATATATATATATATATATATATATATATATATATATATATATATATATATATATATATATATATATATATATATATATATATATATATATATATATACATATATACACTCGGCGCTTCGCGCCTCGCCGGGGGGCTTCGTCCCCCTGGACCCCCTAGTCTATACTCGGCGCTTCGCGCCTCGCCGGATCTTTTCTCTTTTCTACTGCGTAGAAAACGAGGATAATTTGCTATGCAATTCTTAGCCTGAATCAACTTAGTTTTGGAATGTAGCCAGGTACGTAAGGAGAGGGAAATTGGTAGCTTGAAATGTGAACATTTATCACATAAATCAAGCGCTTTCCAACGAGTGGCGAACGATTTTTGTGCGATGAAAACTGTGGAAGTTTCATTCCCCTAACAACGGCTGGGTTGTACGTGAAAAACACTGAAATTGTGACACAATCTATAGCAACTACTCGGTTGTACGTGAAAATCATCTTTAATTTCGTTTGGGACGTTACAAAAAAAATTATTGGGGGTCGGCCTAAGAATTGCATAGCAATTAATATAATATATTAATTGCTATGCAATTCTTAGGCCGATATAAAACAATTTTCTAGCACTCTTTTCATTTTTTTAATTTTTGAAATTTTAGAATTTTTGTGTGTTCAGTAAGCTGCTCTCACAATTTATCTGGTGTTTTGTGACGCTTGATCTGTTGGCAAACAAACGAATTTCATAACTTATACCGGCCATAATTTATTTTATTATCAAGGTAATTTACAGATCAACATTGTATCGAGCTATTTATTCACTGCAATTGTATCCCCGATGTATCCAAAACTTGAAAATACAATAAAAAAACCCCTGAAATAAAGATAATAAGTAGAGATGAAAAATGAAGAAGGTAGGTAATAAAGATGTGTGTTACTTCTCACGACAACTGCTACGGGTTCGTTTCTGAATCTTTAGGGTATAGATCCCATAACACACACATTAAACTCCTCGTGTTACAGAGTTATTTGACACGAGTACATAAAAACTGTCATTGTTGAAGTGTCACCCGATACTCGTTTAAACGATTTGACACATAATAAGGATCATCATAAAGCATCAATTTTTTTTTTAAATGACATAGGTGCCGGTAGTGGAACGTAAACTAAACTGTCTACATGAACCCGGGAAGTTGGCATGCCTTTATAACGTTGCTGGTTGTCGTTGTTGCCTGCAAAGCTTTGTATAAAGTAACTCAAAATGGGGAAAAAGTAAGTAAGTACTTGCCTGTAATTTATGAAAATACCGTTCACAATGTAAAATTTGCCGATGGTGGAGAGGTGGCTAATCAGAGGAAGGGTTGACGCAATAAAGATTTTCTCTGGTTTTAAAGTTTTGTATTCTTCATAAATAACTCTGCCTCCACCTCCACCCCAAATCGAAGTCGTGGTGCCCCCACGAATCTGGCACTGGTTTTCGAGGGTGCTGAATCCGAAGCCCGTTTTAGCGAATTTTCTTAGAAAATGAGGCTATTGCAATGGCTCCAAAAATTTTAAAATAAAAATTTTCAAATATTTTCTTCATCGAAATCTGTTTTGAGGCATTCTGAAATGATTCCTGGATTTTAACACTCTTTTATATATATATATATATATATATATATATATATATATATATATATATATATATATATATATATATATATATATATATGTAATTTGTAACAGAATTACCTCCTGAGAGGTCCATCAAGCTCCCGTCAGAGCACCAGAGATAGCGTTGTCGGCGTCCCGTTGAGGAATCAATGGGAAAGACGCGCTGTTCTCGATCATTTTAGACAGCTGGTTTGGCGTGGGATGGATTCCTGGTGACAGGAATATTAACCTTCCCCGAACATGGCTCATTAAAAGCTCAATAGTAGGGGTGGTATCTCTCTGAAGGGATGCCTGTTACCTCCTCTACCTTTTTATGAGGATTTAGGCCCCCATTGCACCTCTGATGGGGCACCTAAATTCCTTATATGGTAGCAGAGCGTGGTTTAGATTATGCACGGCTAACGCCTAGTAGTCCAATCTACTATTTTTTGGAGCGTTAATGTTTCAGAAGAAACATGGCCCGGGGTTCCAGAAGGAATTCCCATTATCACCCTTTGGTATATAAATAATTTCATTGGTCTTTGACTTATAATTTCTCTTTTATTCCCCTTTTTATATTTTATATACCATATTTTCTTTCAATTTTATGCCACCTGACTATTGCTATAATGTCAATTACCAGGTTAGTGCACAATTTAAGTCCCCTAAGTTGGGCAAATTCATTTTATATTATTTAAATTTCATGCCACCTGAGTATTGCTATATGTCAATTACCAGGTTAGTGCGCCATTTAAGTCCCCATAGTTGGGCAATTTAATTTAAAAGTCCCCAATGTTGGGCAAATTAATTTCTATATATATTTTAATTTCCTAAGGTATAAGTCTCCATAGTTGAGCATCCGTTTTGTCCCGATTGTTCAATGAAGATACTTCTTATGAAGCTTCATTGACAATCCAGTTTTAATTTCTATTCCCCCATCCAAAACGCCAATGCAGCTATTTATGATTGAATGAGCATTAGTTCTCAGCTATTCACTATTCCATCCAACTACCATACTTGATCTTCAATCAAGTATGTCTTTAAGGGGAGGAGTGTAACAGAGTTACCTCCTTAGAGGTCCATCAAGCTCCCGTCAGAGCACCAGAGATAGCGCAGTCGGCGTCCCATTGAGGAATCAATGGGAACCACGCGCTGTTCTCGATCATTTTAGACAGCGGGCTTGGCGTCGGATGGATTCCTGGTGACAGGAATATCAACCTTCCCCGAACATGGCTCATTAAAAGCTCATTAGTAGGGGTGGTATCTCTCTGACGGGATACCTGTAACTCTCCTCTACCTTTTTATGAGGATTTAGGCCCCCATTGCACCTCTAGGGGGGGGGGGGGGCACCTAAATTCCTTATACATTCCAGACGATAACTCTCGATAGAATTGAGATAAAAACTTGGTTCTTTCGCCAAAAAATCAAGCATTTCAAAAGAAAGGATGAGTTCGTTGGACAATACTTTTTGAGCACATTAAATTGGTCAAATTTCAAAAAATATACTAAAAAAAGTTCCATTCATGCAGCATGATCGTATGAGCGAATTTTCGTAAATTATCGTATTGTATAATGTTGAATTGTTTTGAAATTTGAGCTTTTTGAGTGCAAGGAAATCGTTAACCATTAATTTTATGGCAAAAAACGTAATCTAAATAATAACCTGCTTTCAAATAGATGTTCTGAATTTTTAGCTTTTTTAGCATTTTATCGATTTTTTAGCAAATTTTGATGAATTTTAAGTACATTTTTCAGCATAATTGTGTACATTTTTGGATGTTCTATTTTATAGTTAATAAACTTTAGTTGAGCAATATTCTACCAAAAAATATAAATTGAACGATTTTTTAGCCGTTTTTAGCCATATTTAGAGATTTTTTGAGTACATTTTTTGAAATTTGACCAATTTAATGTGCTCAAAAAGTGTTGTCCAACGAACTCATCCTTTCTTTTGAAATGCTTGATTTTTTGGCGAAAGAACGAAGTTTTTATCTCAATTCTATCGAGCGTTATCGTCTGGAATGACACATACATATATATATACATATAAAAAAGCGTTAAAATCCAGGAATCATTTCAGAATGCCTCAAAACAGATTTCAATGAAGAAAGTTTTTGAAAATTTTTATTTTAAAATTTTTGGAGCCATTGCAATAGCTTTATTTTCTAAGAAAATTCGCTAAAAATCACAAAAAATGACAAAAAAATGCTAAACATCGGTGTTTTTATTTATTTATTATTTTTTTTTTTTTTTTTGCAGAATATTACTCAAATAAAGTTTATCAACTATGAAGTTGGTAATTTAAAAATTAAATCTCAAAATTGTAATTAAATTTCATTAAAAAGTGCTAAAAAATCGATAAAAATGTAAAACATTCTAGAAATCCAATATCTTTGTTTAAATAATAGAATGTTATTTAGAACAAATTTTTCAGCAATAAAATTGATAGTTTGTCATAAAATTGGTAGTTCACAATTTCTTCTCACACAAAGAGCTTAGTTTTTGAAACAATGTAACATCATATAGTTCGATGATATAAGAAAATTCGCTCATACGATCATGCTGCTTGACTGACACTTTTTTATTTCATGTAGACGACTAGTTTTTGAGCTGCGGCACCTACGTTAAAAAAAAAAAAAAGCCACAGTTCCTTTGAGCCTGACGGCTAAAATTAAAAAAACATGAATATGCTTTAGCCGTACACGACTCAATCCTCGTCGATTCTCTGAACCCGACCCCCCATCGGCCTCTGAACTCTGTTTATCATTCTGCCATCAATCCTAAAACATGGAATCATGTTTTAGCTCCTCGCTCTCACTTTATTATAGAAATGATCACGACCATTGAGCTCTTGTGAGATGATGATCTCCTAATAGAAACTCGCGAGTAAACATTCACTTTATTATAGAAATGATCACGACGATTGAGCTCTTGTGAGATGATGATTTCCTAATAGAAACTCGCGAGTAAACATTCACTTTATTATAGAAAGAGGCTAAAGATTCTACATACGAAATTACAGCTTCCTATAGTGTAAAGTATAGAAATTACCTATTAAAATAATTTAACCACCGCTTCACAAATCTAACCGTTCTCGCAATATTCGGATCACCTGCTATGAATCACATAATCGAAACACCAGCTCAATGAAATCATCAGAAATTAACAAGCGGTTGCAATCATGTTCACAATATCAATAATTGAGAATGATCACCTGTGTGTAAACAATTATTCATATAACCATGCTCATAACTCAGCTTGTAGGCCACGCACTTCGCAGTAGTTAATATAGTATGGTTGGATAAATCGAGAGTTTTCGAACGAATGGTCAACGAATTTTGTGGGATGAAAAACGACGAAGTATCATATCCCTAGCAACGACTCGGTTGTAAGCGGAAATCATCACAATTATTGGCGCTACTTTCGTTGCACTCTCGTGGGACATTTTTCGGTAGTTAGGTCACGGCTAAAGCATATTCATGCTAAAATCCAGGATAATTTATGTTCTATTAAAAGGTGCTATTCTGCCGTACTAAGAATAGATCCCGTGTCTGCATTTTTGGCCATATTGAGATAATGGTACCTAACCGTTTTGGGGGGTGGTTTCTTTCGATTTTGCTAGTCTTGAAGTCGGATCTTAACGGGAAATGCCTCAAAAACGGCTTACAATTATCGCATGAACTACGTTTTGGTTCGATTTACTAATGAAAATCCCGTAACTGGCGTTTTCTAGAGGAAAAAACCGCATCTTGGCGTCAGATAGGATTATTTTATTAGTATTCAGGTACATACGAATTGCGACACTCTTGAAAGACCATGCTCATAACTCAGCTTGTTGGCCACGCACTTCGCAGTAGTTAACATAATATGGTTGGATAAATCGAGAGCTTTCGAACGAATGGTCAACGAATTTCGGGGGATGAAAAACGACGAAGTACCATTTCCCTAGCAACGACTCGGTTGTAAGCGGAAATCATCAGAATGTTGTCGTCCCAGATTTCGTCCCACATTTCGTTAGCTTTTTTGCCTAGTTAGTCCATGGCTAAAACACATTCTGTATTAAAAACGATTCTTTTCAGAATTGATACTTTTTTGCCATCCCTACCAAACCAGCCTCGCGCATGGGCTGGAGCAGTGCCGTCCTTAAGGCCCGGTCACACAGGACGCGTTATAACGCGACGTTATAGGAACGCGCGTTCCCCCCGACGTTCGGCGATATAGCAACGTCACATACACCGCGTTATTATTGGGCGTTATCAGGGCGCGAGACCCAGTCTTGTCTGTGCTACTCAAGGGGTTCGCGGTTCCCAGCGTCTATAATTTATCTAATTAATCTAATTTGTCTATAATCTATAATGATTTCTGACAATGACTCTGATGAGGAAGAAGCTCTACTTCTTCTAGCGCTATTAGATCGCAGGAATAGACGGTATTGGTTGCACCCAATCAATGAAAGGAGGGAAGAGCTTGGGGAATACCACCGTCTATGTCGGGAGTTGTGCTCACATGAAGATCGTTTTGTAAACTATTTCCGCATGTCGAGACAAAATTTCGAGGACCTACATGAAATACTAGCGGTGGAGAAGATAACCACGAACTGGAGGAGACCTGTTGAAACGAGGGAAAAACTAGCCGTTTGTTTGAGGTAAGTAAGTTGATAAAAAATTTCGTCTTGCAATTTTTTCTGATATATTTCTATGAAGTGGGGTCACGGAAAAAATAACAGATAGCTACTTTTTTAATAACACATAATCACCTCCAAAAGAAATCCCACTCTTGATACAAAATTAGTATCAATAAGAGCCTCAGTTTCCACATTCATATTCATTGTATATTGAACGACAGTGGCAGAAGGAAGAGAACGCCCTCAGCGCGCGATATTCTGTAATTCTGTACAACCCGCTTGGCTGACGTCGCGTTACTGAAAGTATCGCTGAGGGGTACCGCCGTGTGTGTGACGGGGATAATAGAGAGTTTTTGGCGACTTCAACTTAACGTCACCCGTTACCGTAGTCTTGAGGGAGCAAACGAAGATGCTAACCCAAATGGAACAGGGAGAACGGTTTCCTTAATTTTGATGTCACGTTAACGGTGGTTGGGTAACGCAATAATTTTCCCCCAGCTGTCTTGTTGTCTACTGGTTGACTGATCAATTTCTTCATTTCGATATGAAACGCCGATTTTCAATCCTGAATTCGAATTTCATGTTAGTTTCAGTGCAAATACGGGCTAATTTCTCATTTTTAGTTTTCAATTCGTAAACAGGGGATGGATAGTAAGCCTCAAGTGTGGAACACCGCGGTTTAGTTGCACTTATAGGTCATTAGTCGTTACGAACTTCATGTTTTTGGGTTTTCCGTTGGGCAAATTATCAACAAGTATAAAAAGTATTTATCTCTATGACAATGAAACAGGATTTTACCTGACAAAATCATCAGTGGAGGCAGCACTTCACGCAATGTTCACGAGAAAATAGCTGAGAGATCAGGTAAACTAAGAACAATACTGCGAAGAAGTAGTGTCTTAAAATTCAGTTTTCTCATTTAAAATATGTGAAATAATAATAGAAACAAGGCTGTAATCGACCAAATAGAGCCTGAGCGCAAAAGAACGGAACTTTTCGATCGAGTTGAAGGCTAGTAAAGCTGGACAGCGGAGGCGGACTTCAGATGGGCACATTCGGTTTCTACACGAATTGAAACGTAAAATAACCCCCGTTTTGAGGGGTGTTCAAAAACCTACCCACTACATCAACATAATTAGTTGGTAATGAGGCATTTGAAAAGAAAAACTATTATATTTACTTCAGCAGTATTCGAGTGATTTTGAGGTGAGCAGTAGGGTTACATTTACAGGAAGGTTAGGCTGGTGTCGTGTGCCTTTAGGTCCCCAAACGGGTGACGTTAAATGAGCCATTCTAACGTACGACGTTGCTAACGTCCCCTCAAGGTCACGTACTCTTGGGTACGTAAGGGTGACGTTAAGGGTACGTTAGTGGTCACCAAAAACTCTCTAATGTAATGCTGTGTCATACAACAGTATCGTGGTAACGCGACGTTACTGGAACGCCTAACGTCGCGTTATAACGCGTCCTGTGTGACCGGGCCTTTAGGGTGGAGCGAGTGGAGCGGCCGCTCCAGGCCGACGCGCTGCGGCCTTACTCTCCCTAAAACACAATAAGTAAAAGTTTTGGTTGAATTGAAATAGTGTGCAGAGTGAAGATATACATGCCTAAAATATAAAGTCTGATTATACGCGCAATATTTTCAATTATTGGATAGATAAAACAAAAACGAACAAGATATTAGTGACTATAGTGTTTATAAGATATAAGTTATCAAGACAGCCAAAATTAATTTTGATGAGATTATTGACGACTTCGCTGGAATGAAAGCGAGAAAAGTACAGTTCATATAAGGTGAGTCAAAGTTGAAAATAACACAATTTTAAATATAGTTTATCTAACAATGAACGATTGCATTTACAGTATTATTCTACATCGGTTTAGCTGGAACTGTATGTTTTATTAAGTTATTTTATCTTATAAATCATATTTTAACAGGCCTCTATTGTAGGCTATAATGTGTTTTATTATTTTACAGATGTGATGTGAGAATTATAAACCTACATTAACAATGGAACAATGGAAGAATTTAATAAACAAGATATGAACATCTAAAAAGATATGGAACGTCAATATTAAATAAGTATTTACAATAATGTATATGTTTATTATAATTTACTATTTGATTTAATAAAAAGCAAGAAAGAAGACATTTCGTTTTTTCTAATGAATTTATTGTTTGTTAAACAAAAATTACTATGTTTAACATTAACAAGCACTGTTTAAGCATTACTTAAAGAATAAACTTTGTTTTGATTTTTCTAGCTTATTTTTCTGAGATTCCTATTGTTTTTTTTTTTTAACCTGAAACCTGAAACGAAATTACTCGAAACATACCAACCTGAAATGGGTGTTTTGCACCACCCCTCCCCCTTTTAGAGTGTAAGAGATAAACGTTTTGTTTGTCAAAAAGCTTACAATTACGACTTTGCAAGTATAGCTTGACAAATATTTTCCGGACCCCCCCCCCCCCCCCCCCCCCCCCCCCCCCCCGTATCCATAGTTAAAAAAGGCCTCGCAAAAATGTTTTGCTCCAGGCCTCGCATTTTCTAAGGACGGCACTGGGCTGGAGGGCCGCGGTATACTGAAGGTGCATCATTTGGGATACCTTTCATCGGAGCGCGACATATTTATCACTCATTGCGAGTTGTGCAAAATATAATTTTGCGTATAATTCTAAATAAACCATCAAGATATTCCTCAGCTTTACTTTATAAGGAACTGGTTTTTTTGAAAATTCGGGATATTTTTCTGAAGGAATCATGTTTACATGTAGGTATATAGAACTAGTATTGATGACAGTAATTTATCGCAGTTGGACTATACGAGAAACGCAAATAGGTCCATCATTAGAATTCCAAAAATTATTCTGGATATTTACAGAAGTGCATATGTTGTAGCGTTACAATTTTTTTTATAATCATAAAAAAGAAAAAATAATAATAATAAAAAATAAAAAAATCAACAAAAATAAATAAAAAAAGTCCAGTCATGCAGCATGACCCCCATGAGCGAATTTTTGAAGAAATCTTCGACATTTCAGTCGCCATTGATCGTGTTGAGAAATTTAAGTTCATGATTTTGATAGACAAACATGGAATCAAATTATTAACACATGCACAGAGTAAACTCATCAGTTATGATTACATTTTTTTTTTTTTTTTTTTTTTTTAAGCACCTACTACCTACGTTTTAAACAGCATGGTTCTAAAATTGGTTATACAGGGATACTTCCATAAGAGTAGTTCAATCTGAATTTGGACAATGTTTCATGCAAATATTACCGATTTTTACAACTAGCGAACGGCATTATTTCGATTTTTGACTGATTTTTCAACTTTGAAATTTTTGAAAACTTGATACATATTCTTATAGGAAATTTTACGCTGATTCCGAATATACCACATATTAGTATGCTGAAAAAATTATTTCGCACAACAAATCGCAAAAAACAGACTATTTTGAAATTTTTGACTACATTTTTGAAAATTTCAACCCGAAGATGTAATCCGATCATGCTGGCCAACGAACTTGAACTTTCGTTTTGTGTCCTTAACATTTTAAAATTTGTTTGAAGTTTCTAGCACAATTCTACGGACAGTTATCGTCTGGAATGACACATACATACATACATACATACATATATACATACATATATACATACATACATATATACATACATAAAAAAATGCGTTAAACTTCAGAATATGATTCAGAATAGCCTGAAACGGATTTCTGCATAAAATTTTTTCAAAAATTCACATTCTACAAATTTTGAGGCGAGAGCAATAGCTTAATTTTCTTCAAAAATTCGCTAAAATGAAAATAATCATCATCAATAATCATCATTTGTCAGTTTGACAAATTTAAATTATTTGAAAAGTATTTAATTGTAAAAATTGCTGAAATTGGCTCATGATATAAGCATGATAAGGTACGCAACCTATTATTTTTATTCTAAGATGTTTTCATAATTGTTTTCTTTTACTTAATAGTGATTTATTTTTGATATAACCAAGAGTGATACCTGCGACTCCACAGAGGGACACAAATTCTTTGAATTGAAGCCTTTCTGGGCACACGTGTATAATGTATTGGTTAAGTTTTTTGTATTAAAATTTATTCATTCATCGATGAGAACATTTCCTTTTAGCGAATTTTTGAAGAAAATTAAGCTATTGCTCTCGCCTCAAAATTTGTAGAATGTGATTTTTTGAAAACATTTTATGCAGAAATCCGTTTCAGGCTATTCTGAATCATATTCTGAAGTTTAACGCATTTTTGACATGGATATGTCTTTTGGCTGGGGGTCAAGGAATTTTTCGCGACACTTTTTTTTCCCGACCGACCATCGTTCACACTTTTTTTTCCCGACCGACACTTTTTTTCCCGACCGGCACATTTTGTATTGATTTTCACGTACAACCAAGGCGTTACTAGGGAAGAGTAACTCCCATAGTTTTCATAGTAGGAAAATCGTTCGCCACTTTTTGGAATGCTCTAATTTTATCATAACATCTCATGATTCCTAAGCCATTGTTGGGTCAAGGAAAGCTGATTTATTACGCTAAGTTATAAACTAATATCAATAAGTAACCATAATGAACTAATAATGCGAAAAGAAGGAAGTAGTAGGTACTTGTAAGCAGTAGGTACTAGACATAAATGAAAAAGCTTCACGCGGGGGAGCGTCACGCGGAGAGCGTTACGCGGAGATTCCCTAATGATCCCACGATTCTGAGATTTGGTATGTAGCCCCTTGAGGGACTTCTGAACACAACTGACCGATTCCAGATCAGCTGAGTGGCTCTAGAATCCAGTTTTTTCCTTAATGATCCCACGATTCTGAGATTTGGTATGTGGGCCCTTGAGGGACTTCTGAACACAACTGACTGATCCCAGATCAGCTGAGTGGCTCTAGAATCCAGTTTTTTCCCTGATGATCCCACGATTCTGAGATTTGGTATGTGGGCCCTTGAGGGACTTCTGAACACAACTGACCGATTCCAGATCAGCTGAGGGGATCTAGAATCCAGTTTTTTCCCTAATGATCCCACGATTCTGAGATTTGGTATGTGGGCCCTTGAGGGACTTCTGAACACAACTGACCGATCCCAGATCAGCTGAGTGGCTCTAGGCCCCCTAGTTTTTTCCATATTGTTTTGTAACCATAATGGAATAATCTTGAGAAATGAAGGCACTACATGGTTGATATACAATTGAGTAGTAGGTACCAACTGGTAAGCAGTAGGTACTAGACATATCCATGATCTTTTGTTTTTCCCATCAAGGGAGAAATGAAACTACTTCTACTTCGGATTTATACCGTTGGGTTACATCTCGTTTCTTCAACAAATCGTGAGGATTTACGATAAAATGTGGCTTGAAACAGTGCCACCCATAAAATCCGATTTTTTGACATGGATATGTCTTTTGGCTGGGGGTCAAGATTTTATGTATGTATGTATATATGTATGTATGTATGTGTCATTCCAGACGATATCTGTCCGTAGAATTGTGCTAGAAACTTCAAACAAATTTTAAAATGTTAAGGACACAAAACTGAAGTTCAAGTTCGTTGGCCAGCATGATCGGATTACACCTTCGGGTTGAAATTTTCAAAAATGTAGTCAAAAATGTCAAAATAGCCTGTTTTTTGCGATTTGTTGTGCGAAATAATTTTTTCAGCATACTAACATGTGGTATATTCGGAATCAGCGTAAAATTTCCTATAAGAATATGTATCATGTTTTCAAAAATTTCGAAGTTGAAAAATCAGTCAAAAATCGAAATAATGCCGTTCGCTAGTTGTAAAAATCGGTAATATTTGCATGAAACATTGTCCAAATTCAGATTGAACTACTCTTATGGAAGTATCCCTGTATAACCAATCCTAGAACCATGCTGTTTAAAACGTAGGTAGTAGGTGCTTGTTTAAAATTTCATTCCATGTTTGTCTATCAAAATCATAAACTAAAATTTCTCTACACGATCAATGGCGACTGAAATGTCGAAGATTTCTTCAAAAATTCGCTCATGGGGTCATGCTGCATGACTGGACTTTTTTAAAGGTAGTTATCGTCTGGAAGTACACCCTATACATGGAAGTGTCCCCTTAATAATTCTTCCCCACCGATCAAAATTTTGAAACTCCCGAGGATCGTTACATAACACGACTGATACCTGGATGCTGGATCGTACAAAATAAAATCAGGAGAGTAGGATAAGATTAGTGAAAACTTGACAATTTATCAGTATGACCAACCCTCCTCCATGACCAACCCCCCACCCTTTCATGATGAAATTGGAAACTCCTAATAACTCCAAAACGATACCAAACGCTTAAAATAAAAAAAGTTTCAGCCACGCAGCATGATTCTAACAACAATTTTCGTAAGTTATTATATTAGAAATGTTAAATCGTTTTGACATTTGAGCTTTCTGAGTGCAAATAAAATGTCAAGTATTTAATTTAATGCCAAAAAAGTATTTTAAATAGTAATGTGCAATCAAAGAGAGATTTTGGATTCTCAACTGTTTGCAGTTTTTATCAATCGTGTAGCAAATTTTAATGAAATTTAAGGGCATTTTTTAGCATAATTTTGTACATGCATTTTTCAGTGATGAAATTCGTATTTCATATTTGATAAACTTCATTTGAGCAATATTCCGCTAAAAATCATAAATTCAAGAATTTGTAGCCGTTTTTAGCGAATTTTTGAAGAAAATTAAGCTATTGCTCTCGCCTCCAAATTTGTAGAATGTGATTTTTGAAAACATTTTATGCAGAAATCCGTTTCAGGCTATTCTGAATCATATTCTGAAGTTTAACGCATTTTTTTATGTATGTATGTATGTATGTATGTATATATGTATGTATGTATGTGTCATTCCAGACGATAAATGTCCGTAGAATTGTGCTAGAAACTTCAAACAAATTTTAAAATGTTAAGGACACAAAACGAAAGTTCAAGTTCGTTGGCCAGCATGATCGGATTACATCTTCAGGTTGAAATTTTCAAAAATGTAGTCAAAAATTTCAAAATAGCCTGTTTTTTGCGATTTGTTGTGCGAAATAATTTTTCAGCATACTAACATGTGGTATATTCGGAATCAGCGTAAAATTTCCTATAAGAATATGTATCAAGTTTTCAAAAATTTCAAAGTTGAAAGATCAGTCAAAAATTGAAATAATGCCGTTCGTTCGCTAGTTGTAAAAGTCAGTAATATTTGCATGAATGTCGACTGAAATGTCGAAGATTTCTTCAAAAATTCGCTTATGGGGTCATGCTGCATGACTGGACTTTTTATCCATTTTTGGTGATTTTTTCAACACGCTGAAATTTGACCGTTTAATGTGCTCAAAAAGTGCTGGTCAACACTTGGTGAGCACTTGATCGGTATTTACCCCCTCAATTACCCCTCCCGATCGCAAATTCGACATTCCCGAGTTTTCATAACTAGAGGATATCTAGAGCAATAATAGTTACCTAAATAAACGGTACGAAAAATAATTACTTACGTAAAACGGATGTGAATTGAGGAGTGGGCTGCGTATAGCTAAAATTTTGTTAATATAGCATTTACAGATTTAATTCAACCTTTTACAGATTTATTTCAACCTTTCACAAATTCATTTAAACCTTCTACAAATTCAATTCAACTTTTTACAAATTCAATTCAACCTTTTACAAATTCAATTCAACCTTTTGCAAATTCATTTCAACTCTTCACCGGAAGGGGTGGATATGGAAAGTAGCTGATTGATTAGGAGGAAAGTTATAAGTAGTAGGCTACATGAGGTGGGTAAGTAGGTAGCTAAGTACATACCTACTACCTACCTACGTGAACTCAGCGCCTTGCTAATCCAATGTCTACTATATGGTCATAATCGCTTCTGTTTGCAATGCTGACAATCACTTATGTTTTTATGTTTGCATGCCCTTGAAAGCGATAACTTTTACATTAGTCGCTCTGTATCGTAGGGATGTGAAAAAATCGATTTTCCCCCTTTTCGGTTTAATCGATTTTTTTGGACTAAAAATCGATTTAAATCGTATGAAATTTAACCTCTTTAATTCAATGGCTCAATTAGATTTTTTAAATTAATTCTGAAGAGCACTTCATGGTATGCCCATGGATGAACCCTGGTATGCCCAGTAACACCTCTACTGTCTGGGCAAATAAGGCAAGGTGAATAAAAAGGCACTCATAAAAAATGAAAATTTATAAAAATGTTAGGTAATAGGTATAAAATTATTTTAAAAAAATTGTACCATTCGAAAACTTAAAAATTTTAGACATATAGAGGAACTTCTAAACGGTAGTACTTTTTGAGGGTTGAGAGTTTCACAGTAGGCTTTTCAAATTTTTAAAATGTTTTATTGCTAAGCGCTTCCGCCATTATCGGCCTCGTCAGAGCTTATATTTAGTGATTCGGTACTTCCGAACTTTCGTTTTTTGCCTTTTTTGTGGCCTCTTCAACATCCCAAAAAACCTCAGAGATTGGAATGTTTCGTCGTATTTGTTAATATGAAACTGTGGAAATCTGGTTGATTGTAAATCTGACTCATTGTATTGTGAATGTGTCTTTTATGTTTAAGGGCGTCAATATTGTCAATTTAAATTGAGAAAGAGAAAGGATGACGAAAAATGTCACTATTAACATTGATAAAAAAAAAAGAAAAGTTTTAAAGCCAAATAAAATACAGAAAAAAGCTTTTCCTCCGCTTAGATTCGAATCATTGACCATGTTGTTGTTTCATTCTCATTGCTAGTCACAGCTAACGTGACGAATCAATCATGAGTTTATTAGTCGTTGTTGTTGATGAGAAGTTCGCGTCATCTCGTTCGATCATGAGTGTAACACCTCGTTTCTTCGACAAATCGTAAGGAAAAAAATGTACGATTAGTTTGTACGATAAAACCTAAAATGTGGCTTAAAACAGTACCACTCAAAAAATCCGATTATTAATCGATGTTTTTCCCAAAAATCGATTTAATCGATTCTAACATCGATTTTTTTACACCCCAACTGTATCGCTGTTTACGATTTTTTTTCTCTCCATAACTTGAAGTAATTATGACTGTTAGCGATTCCGATTCAGACTCTTTTGTTGTTAGAGGAAGACGTAGGAGACTTGTGATAGAAAGTGATTCTGATTCGGACTATTCCGTACCATCCGTAGGGTACCTAATAGGAAAGATGTTTTTTCTCATGAGATCAATTGAAGGGTTGGAATGAGTTAAATTTGTAAAAAGTTGAATTGAATTTGTAAAAAGTTGAATTGAATTTATAAAAGGTTGAATTGAATTTGTAAAAGGTTGAATTGAATTTGTAAAAGGTTTAAATGCATTTGTAAAAGGTTGAAATAAATCTGTAAAAGGTTGAATTAAATCTGTATATGTATGTAGGAAGGGGACCCCCTACAAATCCGTTTCATGCTTCAAAGAACACAATCCTAGATTTAACATCATATATATATATATATATATATATATATATATATATATATATATATATATATATATGCACACAATCCTAGATTTAACATTATATATATATATATTTAATTTGAAGTATGTTGATCGTAGAGTATTAAAGTAGTGGTGGAATTGTTGAGGTTCGATCAAGAAACAATTGTTTGCCAACGTTTCGGAGAATTTATTTCTCCATCTTCAGGGCCTTAAAAATCAAATAAAAAGTTTTTATGAGTGAAGGTAGATTGATGTTCTAAGAATAAAAACAGGGGACAAGTGATACATTCTGATAATAGGCATATTCCATAAAATACAATAATCTATTATAATCTAAATATAATCTATTATATTACATAAAATAGGCATATTCTATAGGCAAAATCAAATAAAAAGTTTTTATGAGTGAAGGTAGATTGATGTTCTAAGAATCTGTTATAATAATAGGATAGGTACATACAAAGTGATAACGCTTGAACGCCTGCACCGATTCTCTTCAAATTTTTTTTAAACTGACCGGCATGAAGAAAACTGGTGCAGATAATTCTACCAAGTTATAAATCAGATTCCTTCATATTAAAAAACAAGAAAAAGTGCAAAAACGAGGGAAATTCTGGTGCAGATAATTCTACCAAGTTATAAATCAGATTCCTTCATATTAAAAAACAAGAAAAAGTGCAAAAACGAGGGAAATTCTGGTGCAGATAATTCTACCAAGTTATAAATCAGATTCCTTCATATTAAAAAACAAGAAAAAGTGCAAAAACGAGGGAAAGTTGTAGAATTTGCGACATAATAACTGAATGAATGTAACTTTTTTTAATACAACTTGAATAAATAAAAATTAAGTTGAAACAGAAAGATTTTGCTTTTTTATTTGCATGATTAAAGTTTGTACTTGCATCCCGTGGTGACACGGGCTTTTCCACTTGTAATAGATTATAATAGATTATTGTATTTTATGGAATATGCCTATTATCAGAATGTATCACTTGTCCCCTGTTTTTATTCTTAGAACATCAATCTACCTTCACTCATAAAAACTTTTTATTTGATTTTTAAGGCCCTGAAGATGGAGAAATAAATTCTCCGAAACGTTGGCAAACACTTGTTTCATTGATCGAACCTCAACAATTCCACCACTACTTTATATATATATATATATATATATATATATATATATATATATATATATATATATATATATATATATATATATATATATATATATACACATGTTAAATCTGGGATTGTGTTCTTTGAAGCATGAAACGGATTTGTATTGGGTTCACGACCCTTCCTACCCACTTCTAAGATTTCAAAGCCATCTAAAATAGCTCATTTTTTCTTTGAAAATCCACTGAAAGACGAGGTTTTGTACATTCTTGAAACGCTCTCTGTTGCAGTGCGAGTTCTGGTGGTCTGAAAACTCGCCCCCAACGACTCCAGTGCCACCTTTGAGTACGACCGCACCAGAACCGTGTACGTCAAGTAGATGGAGATGGCTGCCTTTGTTCTGGTTCGCTGGTATACTGAAGAAGGGCTTCGATTTCGAGACGTTTATCGGCGACGAAACGAGGTCTTGGTATAACTACATCTGCTCTTACATACCGCACAGCGCTCCCCTCCTCAGCTTCTACATACTTTATTATCCGGTGAGACTGCAAGCGATGAACGGCAGTTTGGAAGGTCTTGATATGGGTTGCAAAGGTCTCACCTTGAACGTAACAACTTATCAAGACCACCAATACGATTTCAATGTTCGGCTGAATATGACGGGACTTCAAGTAAAATACAGCCTCGATTCCAACATCAACATGTTGGGCTCAAAAATCGACTTTGCTCTTCAAAACGGGAGCGCCGTTGAGTTCATAGTTAAAGTTAACAACACTGCACGGTGTTTGATTGAGATTGCAAATATTGATGTGACGTTAGTTATAAAAGATGATTCTGGAGACAATTTTTGCACTGGTTTTTGTCATCAAATACAACAAGAGTTAATATGCTTGATACATAAGGGAATAAGGCAATTAATCCAAATTTCATCGTGGTCTTTATTGCAAAGGTTTATACACAACGTATTTTGCATCAGCTGGAAGCCTTAAGCATCACCACACGTTTATTAAGGAAATTAGGACCGTTTGTCGTTAAGAAAAATGAAGACGAAAAATACAAAAGATAGTTGTTATGTTGATGCCGTCTATGTCAGCACATTATAAAATTATATGGACATTGTACATACCTTTACTCGATTGCCATCAAAATTCTTTAAGGGAAGTCAGTTCGAAAAAAAAATTTTTTTTTTGTTTGGATTTGTTTAATATTATTTTATATTATTACGAGTAGTTGGATATATATATATATATATATATATATATATATATATATATATATATATATATATATATACAGGGTGATTCCCTCGTAGATGCAAAAAAAAATTTGGGTGAAACTA
Organism: Adelphocoris suturalis; assembly: GCA_030762985.1. Taxonomy (NCBI): domain Eukaryota; kingdom Metazoa; phylum Arthropoda; class Insecta; order Hemiptera; family Miridae; genus Adelphocoris; species Adelphocoris suturalis. The sequence continues at coordinate 1,477,093 of CM061043.1, read as the reverse complement.
CAACAAAAATTTGGGTGAAACTACAACAAAAATGGAGTAAAATGCCGCCAACCGCATATTTTTATCTCAATCCGTACTCGAGATATGATTTTTTAAAGGTTTTTTCAGGAATACCGTGTTTTTTCATTTTAAACTCGGATTTCTCCACTTTGCCTCATTTAATTTTTACTTTCAACCTCATTTTCGGTATCAACATTAAATTTCCTATAAGAATAGTGTACTTGGGCTCTTAAAAAGTACCATCCGAAGACCCTCACATCAGCTCAAACATTGACGATTTTGAAAAAATAATATTTCTGAAAATCTTTAAAACTTTACTACTCTTTTAAAAAGAATTCTGGAAACTGGCAAATCTCATGAAAACTGCTTCATCTGAAATGCTTTCCAACGGTATTATCAATTTTACTTTTATTTTGTTATTTAGAAGAGAAAATAATGTTTTAATGTTAAAAAATGTCGGTTTTTCAATGAAATTGTTGGTTTTATCGAAAGATGACCCTCCATGAACCAACGAGTATGGGGTCGGTTTCTATGTATTTTTTCTCGCTGTATCAAATGGAAACTCTTGCAGATCTCTCAACTACGTTATAGGTTATAATCGAGTTTTACACTTTAATTAGCTAGTTTTACCCCATACATTTAATCGTAACAAACAAACTAAACATTTGCGATGTTAAGTGTAAAACTCGGTTATAACGGAGTTGGAGAGATCTACAAATGTTACCATTCGATACAGCGTGAAAAAATACATAGAAATCGACCCCATACTCGTAGGTTCATGGAGGGTCATCTTTCGAGAAAACGAACAATTTCATAGAAAAACCAACATTTTTTAACATTAAAACATAATTTTCTCCACTAAATAACAAAATAAAAGTAAACTTGATTATACCGTTGGAAAGAGTATTACACGAAGCAGTTTTCATGAGATTTGCCAGTTTCCAGGATTCGTTTTGGAAGAGCAGTAAAGTTTTAAAGATTTTCAGAAATATTATTTTTTCAAAATCGTCAATGTTTGAGCTGATGTGAGGGCCTTTGGATGGTACTTTTTAAGAACCCAAGTATACTATTCTTATAGAAAATTTAATGCTAATTCCGAAAATGTGGTTAAAAGTTAAAATTTAATGAAGTAAAGTGGAGAAACTTGAGTTTAAAAGGAAAAAAACACGGTTTTCCTGAAAAAACCTTTAAAAAATCATTTCTCGAGAACGGATTGAGATAAAAATATGCAGTTGGCGGCATTTTACTCCATTTTTGATTTAGTTTCACCCAAATTTGTTTTTGCATCTGCGAGGGAATCACCCTGTATATATATATACATATATACAGTATCGCCCAAATTAATGGAATCAGTCACTCAAAACATCAAATTTCTGAGTTGGGTACAAAGTGGGTACCTACCTAAATACTATCTAGAGAAGTTTCTGTCCATTCCAAGACTTATAAGGCCACAAAGGAGAAACGGAAGTAGAAATTGATTGTGGGGTTATTTTCTAGCAGGTTGTGTCAATTTTTTCCAAAGCATTTCCTTAAAATTTTGGCACTTTTTTACTAAATTTTTAGTCCTGAAAAGGATATTAGTCCAAAAAATGCAGCAAAATCCTCAAGTTGTCTCAACACATGTTCAAGACCCAGAGAAATATTGCGGCAGAGTGTCAGGTGATTCAGAAAGCTGTGCAAACATGTTGAAGTTGTGGAAGGGAACTGGATCTCCCAATTCTCAACGTGTGGATGGTGTGATAGGACAAAAAAGACGTCTCCAAGTTCCACACCCATTGCAAGTAAATCTTTTCTCAGATCAATAGCAGTTTTTCTAGGATCACCTTCAGAAATCCTCAACTGCGGGGTGTCAGTTCTTGGGGTCGTCTTTTTTGTCCTACCTTAAGGCCGTATCACACTAGCATTATTTCCGCATTTTTTCTGCGTTTTAAACGCTGAAACGTGAAGAAGGCAAACTGCGTTTTTTTCATGGTCAGTAGTGAAAGTTGAAGAGGAATAACTGCAAAAACAGCGCATTCTGGCGGAATGCGTTTTTATTAAATCTGTCAGGTTAGGGCTCCTAGGGGTTTTTCATTGAATTGTAACCTCCCCAAGGGTTATGTTTAGCATTTTTCTTGCGTCAAGGTAAAAATTAGAACGTGTTCTAATTTCCCCAAGTGAGTTAAAAAACGCTCCGCCAGGATGCGCAATGGTCGAAAAAGCTGACCTTGGAAAAACGCAGTTCTTCTTCTTCACGTTTTTGCGTTAAAAACGCAGAAAAAACGCGAAAAAAATGCAAGTGTGATACGGCCTTTACCTTCCAACACGTCAAGAATTGAGAGATCCAGTTTCCATCCACAACGTCAACAGGTTATGCACAGCTATCTGACTAACCTGACACTCTGCGGCAATATTTATCTGGCTCGTCAACGATTTTTCTGCGTTTTTTGGACGTTTTTGGACTAATATCCATTTTAGGACTAAAAATTTAGTAAAAAAGTGAAAAAATATCAAAATTTGAAGAAAATTCTTAAGAAAAAATTGACACAACCTGCTACAAAATTACTTCACAATCAATTTATTTCTACTTCCGTTTCTTCTTTGTGGCCCTAAAAGTCTTGCAGTGGACACAAACTTTTCAAAATAGTATGCAGGTGCTTAATTTGTACCCAACTCAATAATTTGTGTTTTGAGTGATTGATTCCATTAATTTGGGCGATACTGTATGTATATATATATATATATATATATATAGTTTTGATGAAAAATGAAAACACTCGCGTGTAATATTATTTTGAGGTATTACAGTCGGTTGGAAAAAGATAGGAAACACTTAAATAAACTTACAAAATTGAGAGAATATTTCACTGTGTCAGCGTCGTCAGCTCTAGTGAAGAAACTTCACTAGAGAAACTGAAGAAACTTTCTTCACTGGAGCTGACGACGCTGACACAGCGAAATATTCTCTCAATTTTGTAAGTTTATTTAAGTGTTTCCTATCTTTTTCCAACCTTCTGTAATACCTCAAAATAATATATATATATATATATATATATATATCGCACTGTTGGTTCACAAGGGGCGCAACTCAAAAAATGTAGTTTTTGGGAAAACGCTTTCAAAGTTTTTGCAATTCTTCTCACCTCAATTGTGTCGCTGCTATATAGGTTAGCTCTTTAATTATTTTTGCGTTTTGTGAGGAAACTACTGAACTTTTGATGGCACTAGGTCTTGTATGACTCATAACCAATTTTACTTAAAAAAAAAAAAAAATACAAATACCCGAAAAATGATTAAATTTGGAGTTGCGCCCATTGTATTTTGATCACTTCAGCTGTCGTTTTGAGTTGGGCCCATTCCCTTCCCACTTTTGCATACAATAATTGGAGAAGGAAAACAGTGCATTATTAAGTAATAAATTAAATTGGCGCTGAAATCATGACAAATAATCTTTGAAAAATGTACTTATATACTTTTTTGTTTAACAATGAAACATCCACATCCTATTCTGTACAGTCTAATGACTCATGAGATCACAAAATTCCTAGTTCAAACATTGAAGTTTCACAAAATTAGTAGTTCTATATTCTAACGACTTTTAAACCACGAAATTTCAAAATTTTCCGCTGTATTGAACTAGAAAAATCACAATACACTTTTCAGACTTACATTGCATAGTACCATGAGCATGGAAGTAGTAGGTACATGGAAATTATCCTGAAAACTTCGAAATCAACAACTGAGTCCATAAATCGAACTAAAATACTAAGGTTCATTATTAGAAATAATAAAACAAAAGAGAGAAGGTAAGTGAGTACCTAATTAATGAACCATAAACAAACTAAAATGAAGTAAAGGACACATGCAATTAGCAACTCTAGCCTAGGTAGGCGCTTACAAACTGTCATAAAACCTTTTTGACTTGCGCCCCTTGTTCTTGAACAATCCCCTCCAACTCTAAAAATGCAACAGGGACTCTTTGTGCATTCTAGCGGCAATAGTTGGTACTATCAAAACGCCTCTTGTACCTGCATGTAGATCTCGTTCTGGTGGTTTCAACAGTGTAAATAACTCAAAAATGCCATTTTTTGAGTTGCGCCCCTTGTGAACCAACAGTGCGATATATATATATATATATATATACTACCTGGTTCACCCGTGCGATGCTCAGGTTGACTTGAACATTATCAAATAGCCTGTGACCCAAGTTAAAGTAATTCTGATAGATTCGCCCACTCAGATCCCCAGTTGGTTCAGTGACGTTCAAAACGCTTCAACATCCTTCCCTCTCCACTGGGTCAGATTTAAAAAATTTGAAAAAAGTAGTCATTGACTTGAATTAGAGTAATCCAAACATATTCGACAATCAAATCCCCAGTTCGTTCAATGATGACAAAGATACTCCATTTCTCTCCCCCCCCCTCCCCTTCCCCTAAAACACCCCCTTCTATGGGTTAGATTTGAAAAATTTCAAGTAGCCTGTGATTTAAGTTAGAATACTCCAAACATATTTGACTTTGACAACTCAGATCCCCAGTTCGTTCAGTGACGTTCGAAACGCTACTCCTCCACCCCCTCCCCCTCCATTGTGGATTTGAAAAATTTAAAAAACGCTGCAAAATATTACACAAAGGTTTATTATTTATGTATTAGACAGCCCTTCTACGTAGATCTCTGGTCCATAATTATTAAACGCCGCTTATAGTACCTACATTTAGTATCGGAACTCGGAGCTTCGGACCTCACAAATGGGTTCAATCCATTACAGCAGCGGAATCTCACAATTTTACGCTTTTTAATATAGTTGATAAACAAAACAATTTATTACCAAGTCATCTTTCCAACACATAAAAGTGTTACCTATACTGTATATTGTTATCATTTAATTGGTCAAATTTCAAAAAATGTGCTGACAAAATCACTGAAAATGGCTAAGAATCGTTAAATTGATATTTTTTTAGCATAAGATTGGTCAAATAAAGTTTATCAACTATGAAATAGAACATTCAACAATTTATGTACGAAATTATGCTACAAACTTGAACTCCATTAATTTTGTTTTAAAAAATCGATAAAATTGCAAAAAATAGCCTAAAATCCAAAATCTCTTTTTGAATAGAAGAGTATCATTTAAAATACTTTTTTTCATAAAATTAAAAGCTAACATTTTCTTTTCTCCAATCTCTATACAACTTGAAATATACAAAAAAAAGACACTTTTTCACCTATTTTTGGCTCATAGAACCCATGGGTGTGGAGCGATCGAGCTGGCGAGAAGTTAGGACCAACTAGACCCCAAGTGGAGTCTATGTGCGAAAGAACAGATTTTTTAAGTTAATTGCCTTAGAATTTCCTTTTATGGCTCGGACGGCGAACGGCGAACGGATATTTCAAATTTGGATTCTACCCACCTTGAAACGTAAAGTGACAAAGTTTGAGGGGGGGTTATAAAAATTGTTTGCTATACGATCACATAGGCTTATTATTGGAAATAATAAACCAAAAGTAGTCTTTGACTTGAATTGGAGTAATCCAAACATACTCGACAATCAAATCCTCAGTTTGTTCAGTGATGACAAAGATACCTACCCCATTCCCCCCTCCTCCCCTGTTATATATATATATATATATATATAAAACAATTTATTGCTACGAATATGGAAATCCAAGAAAACCGAGTTCGAAGTTGATCTCAAGAGCAGGCTCCTACTCTAGACAAGAGAGAACGCACTTTCCGCCAGCCCAAAAATAATTTAGGATTCGGAGGTAGTAAACAAACTATGAACCTAACAAACCCTTCCCTAACAAAGTATAACCCTAACAAAACCTTCTCTTATTCCTCTTTTCATTAGGTTCGTTCGGACCAAAGACTTTGTAATATTATACTAGACCCACTCGTAGCGCTAGTGTAGCATTCCAAATTGAATGGTTTGTAGTCGGCCATATTGGGGTCAACATCGTTTATTTATTTATTTTTAACAGTTACTGTTCATGAACCAGTAAATTGTATTTTATTTTAGTAGGTAATTGTAAATTGTATTCTTGTTACTAAATGCAGTTCTTCTTTAATTTTAAAATATTGATTGTGGATTTGTGTACCCTTAGTTTAGTTTGAATTGTTGGGTGAAATTGAATTGTATTAAGTGGAAATTGTTAAGCGAAATTGTATTGTACTGACAGAATTGTATAACATTGTATGTATAATGAAAATAATATAATAAGATAGAAAGTACCATGAAGTATTCATTAATTCAATTGTTAAGCTCCTCTGATCAAACTCCTTGCCCCATTCAGGTGAACCCATGGTTTTTGTAAAACTGTGTCTTATCTACAAGATATTGTCTTATTATTCAAATGCAGAGCGATTCTTCTATTACCTTTAAAGAGAGATTATTGCTTTTGAATAATGGAAGGAACTTTCACTTCAAAATACCTAACTAACTTATGCCCTAACTATTATAAGTAGGTACGGTATGAAAAGTTCAATATCGCCACTGCGCAAAACTACATGAAATCATATTGGTAAGTAATGCATGCATTACACGGACGTCCCTTTCAATGGATTTTATATAATTTTGGTGAGAGTTGAAATGAGAGAAATAACAAAGATATCATGACTTGCAAACCAATTTTTGATGATCTATCTTTACGAATAGAAAGTGCTCGGCTCAACCCACCAAAATCGTTTCGGTATCGTTGAATTTGTTATCGAAAGTCCTTTACGTCTAAAACCCACTATGATGATATTTAATTAAATTGTCGAAGTGAATCAATTATTGTTGAACTGAAGCATTTAAAATGAGGCCAGAAGCAAACGCGGTTATTCAATAAAATTGTGATTTTAAGGCTGAAAGGGGAGAGTTGAGAAATGTCTATATAGCCTATCTTTCTTTTTGGTGTTCAAAGAGCATGTTGTAAAAAACAGCACCAAAATAGGTTCATAATTGTGGTCTCGCATAAAGGACAAACAAACAAACATAATTTGATTTTCATAGATATAGATTGGGAGTTATAGAATTCGCCATAAGATCCCTCAAATATATTTTGAATTTCAGAGGTTTGGCAACTGTTGTTTCACAACCTGCGAGAGCAATGATTTTTATTGCGAGTGATTTCACAAACTTTATAGCGGTAATTTTGAATGTTAAGATGATTTGGGTTAAAAATCTATAAAGTTAGAAAACACTAAATTGCACTGGGCTGCCGAAATCATATGGTATATTGCATTAATAGCGATGGCGTAGTTGAAAAAAAAGTTAAAAATCTTGCGAAATTGCTGCCTTTTTGCTTTGGGAGGGGTGATCGTTACAATTTGCAGATAAATAAGTACATATTTATCGGTAAATAGGTAGGATACTTTTACTAAATATATAAATTACTTCAACAAAACAATGAAATTACAAATGATCATCTTTCACTTCGCCTGGAGTCCACAACTGATAAGTAATGACACCTCGGTTACAGTAACAATGGTTAGGCTCAATGTTATTTTCCAAAATTAATCAAAAATCAGGTTATCACCAGCTAATGCAGCAAAAGCTTGAGCTAAAGCATCATTGTCAAGTTCACTTCTCTCTTTAAATGACTCTTCATTCACTTCTTCGTAACGGTTCGAATCCTGTGGTATCACTATGCTGTGCTCGAGTGGAACAGCTAATTTTTGAGAGTCCAACCATTTCGCTGCCACTCGGTGGTCCACACACTTGTAAAACGTCATAGCCCGTAGATGTTTAAGTTTCTGGTAGTTGATCCGCAGGAAACCGATGCTGGCCAAGCCCTGACGCCAGCTCTTCATGATACCGGAGTTCGCAGAGTCGTGTTTGGAGTCTGGAGTCAGGACGATGAGGATCCCACTGGGCTTCAGAAGATCGTAGGCCTTCCGACAACTGTCGTATCGCATTTTGGGATGAGGAAGATACTCAAGTAGAAACGAAAATAAAACCACGTCATAACTCCCCTTCCTCAAAAAATACTCGTCACCAACGTTAGAAGCGAGGAAATCGCATTTTATAACGTCTTTCGTGGCTGGTGCTATATCTATGGCAGTCACATTGAAAAAGTTGAATTTGCCAAATGGATTGTAACAACTGCCAACATCTAGCATGTTGATTGGGAATTCCACAGTACTGAAATTATTAATTAAGTCCTCATCGAAATATTTCTTCAGAAGCTTTTGTTCTTTTTCAACTGCTTCTCTCCATCCTTTACTATAGTAAGCTTCGCACTCTTTTACCACCCAGTAAATTCGGTTCGAATTGGGGTCCTTGGAGTTGTTTTTTTCCCAATAGGAGGTGGCCAAGTCTTGCATAGCTGAGGCATATTTCTGGAACGAGCAAAAGTATAATTAAAGGCCATCAAAGATTGATTAAAAAATTATAATCGTTCATTAAAGTTGATATTTCGATATATCATTAGGGTTCTAGAAATTCCTACTGGCCCATGAGAAGTTTGGTCAACGTGTTAAAGCAACCTGTCCCTGGAAATTTTGCCTGGCGAGCAGGGCCGCCACATCTCCAAGTCGGGCCCGGGACCAGATTCTGGCCACGGGCCTCCCCCCCCCCCCCTTTTTTCTTTTTTTTCGCTCCACTTTTACTAGAGATGGCTATGATAATTGTTTTAAAAAAACTATTAAACCTTCTCTAACCAAACGAAAAATCATTTATACTTCCTACCAAGGTTCAGTGTTTGAATAAGAACACTTGAGGGGCTGAACTCTTACTACTTCACTACGTTTTATTCAACATTTAATCAAAAGTAAAGTGTAACTTAAGAATTGAAAATTCAAGTATTCATACTCTAGTAATTACCAACCAATTACAAAACCATAAAAATGCCATAAATTACCTTGAAACAAAAATTCTATATCCAATCAGTCATAGGATTTTTATTTTAACTACCTACTTTAAATACAATCGTTTGTGAATAGAGGGCGTATTCAGAGAAGTTCCAATTTACTCATTCCTCAATTGGACGATTGTGGCAGAAATTATGATTGACTAAATTTCATATAATCATTAATCAACACATACAATTAACTTTATTTTAATGTTATGGACGGATTAAAAAGGAAAGTCTCTGTATACAAGATGGCTAAAGGAATTAATTGAAACAATGATTATGTTTGAAAGAATACATTTAATAATCTTGGAAAAAAAAATAAAATAAATAAAATCTACGAAAATATAATTGTTTTATTACAGTTTATCTACTTGTAATGAAGCTATGCAGTAAAGAATTAGATTTATAACAACAAAAGATACAAAAATTATTTAGAGAAAAACTATCAAAAATATGAATTTGTAAAATGAGAAATTTGTTTTGTTGAGTTAAATAGCATTCTGTAATTGTAATTATAATTGTGGAAAACTTTTTAAATATAGAAAACTGTAATAGGCTATAATTTCATGTTTTATAAAATGAAACATTTTAAAAATAATAAAGTGAAGTGAGGAAAAGTGTATTTGCTTCGAAAAATACAAGACAAAACACTTAAAACTTTCGTGCCTTTTTAAGTGAAAATTCTTTAATAACCTTAGAAAAGTCAAGTTTGGATGCTAACTTGTGCTTAATGCTGAGAATGGCAAGGGAATTCAACCTTTCTTGGCCCATGGATGCTCTCTCCCAAGTCTTCAGTCGAGTGCCTACTGGTAAAGACGGTAAAGAGTAATATTTTGGGCCATCGCAATCATCGCAACTGTTTAAGAGAAACAGTCTGGTGTAGTAAATCAAATATAATCTGATCAGGGCCCGTCAAGTGTAATACACTCTGTTTTATGTAGGCCTAAAAATTCTAAAATACTTTATTTACTAAATACAGGACCGGACCGGGCCAACCCTGGGCAACAGTACCCACTTGGACACCCCATGTGGCGGCCCTGCTGGTGAGAGAAAATAGATATGAGTTGAAATTCCACTGGGGTATCTAACAATTTCTAGGCAGTTGTTGAATTTATTGATGCTGTAGGAGGGGAAAACAAAAGCTAATTTGTTAGAACGCAATTAGTGTAATGGAGAATATAAGTGTACATCGTGAACAACAGAACAACATAAGTAAGTCAGGGCAAAAGGGGGGTTCTACAACTGGCACTGTCCTGGAGTTTGGTGTGAATGGACAGCTTTCCAGCACTCCCCCTCACAATGACAGAACATCCACAAATCCCAGAACTTCCATAATGTATGTTAATTATAAATAAATGAAAAAAATAAAAAACCACAACAACACTCCCCCACGATTATAGAACATCCACAAATCCCAGAACAACCATAATACAAGTTAATGATAAATAAATGAAATAATGGAGCACAAGGTGCAATTTAACTACTATTGGTCTATTATTTTCAATATTAGACCATTGTAATTCCCCCTGCATTCAAATTAGAAGGGTTAAATTCAACTACCTCTCCACATCTATTTCAGCTTGTAAGGACGGTGCAATTTAACTACTATTGGTCTATTATTTTCAATATTAGGAAGTATATTGGGCCCACTCTTGTACCTTCTGTAAACCAGCGACTTACCAGAAGTTGAACATTACACCACAGCAACATTTGCAGACGACACTGCTGTCCTTGCAGTTGGTGATAGCAATAATGAATCAATATCAAAACTCAATAAGTCCATCTCCAAAATCAGTCTTTGGACAACGAAATGGAGGATCAAATTGAATGAGGTCAAGTCGGTGCACGTTGATTTTACCTACCGGAAGATTAACTACATCCCTACTTTCCTAAACAATGTGGCAATTTCCTCCGGAAATGAAGCCAAATACCTGGGCATGACACTATGCGCCAAGCTCAGGTGGAAGGAACATGACAAAAAGTAGAGGACTGAGCTCGCATTGAAACTTAGAAGGATGTATTGGCTAATCAGCCGTCGATCCACCATGACCATTGGTAACAAGCTGCTTCTTTACAATCAAGTACTCAAGCCAGTTTGGATGTATGGAGCGCAGTTGTGGGGCTGCACAGCTCCAACCAATAGACAGATCATTCAACGTTTCCAGAACTCTGTACTACGATGTATCACTGATGCGCCGTGGTACTTCCAAAATGAGGCACTCCACCGTGAACTTCATGTTGACAGTGTGGATGAGGTGATCAAAAAAACGAGCAACAGCTCATCTTGCCAGACTAAAAGATCATGTGAATGAGGAAGCTGTAAAGCTCCTGGATGTGCAAGATCTAACTCGACGCCTTAAGCGTTTGAAACCGCATGAGCTTGTGTAGGAAGTGAATGTGATATGTTCGAGAGACAAGGAACAAAGTTATGCATCTTAGGTCCTGAATAGCGTATTGTAGTAATATAAGTCAGATTTATATTTTTAATGAGATTACTCAGTGCAATAAAAGCTTTAAAAAAAATCAATATTAGACCATTATAATTTTCCCTGCATTCAAATCGGAAGGGTTAAATTCAACTACCTCTCCACATCTATTTCAGCTTGTAAAGAAGGAATTCTAACAGCTGGAGGTCAGCAAGTTGAGGAGGAGGCACAATTCCAAATCACCCATCCGGTATCTATAATTTGTAAGCCAGCACGGCCAGTTATGAATGATTCAATCCTTCAATATAGCTGGTTTAGATATTGGATGGCCAGACCAAGAGATTTTCTATTCCATTTATACATGATTTTCACAAGTACCAATCTGGGGAATTTTCAGGACAAATATACATTAGGGACCTATTGAAAAGCAAATGTTGGACGCACTTGAGATTGCAAACAATGGAATACACAAGTTTCTGGGTGTATATCTCAACGACACTAATCAACAAACAAGTGTTTGGTAGAAAATAAACTAGACAATATGTACCTTCAAAAGCTCCGAGTTCTGACAATGGTCTTGCCATGCAGTATCAGCGCCAAGCTGTCGACTTGATTTTCTCAAATCAATATGAACATTCTTGATGAAATCAGCTAACTCTTGGTGGCTAGCCATCGCCAGATTTCGATGGAACCAAAGTCTGAAACATAATGATTTTTCTAATATTATACAAAGAATATTCCTTAATAGTAACAATACGGTACCAACTGGTATAAGACGGCATTTCCGAGGCGTTTTAATTACTCTGCGTTAGTCGCTCAGTAATCGTCACTGAGCATCTGACGCTGGCGTCTGTCGGAGTGGGAGAGAGGGTGGGGGGATTTTCCTAGAAGCTATTTTACCTCAATTACGATTCGTCAGCCATTGGGATTGAATATGTCATAAGCAGGGTTGCCAGGTGATATGAGAAAAAAAAACCGGTCACTAAAAAGTATTTCTCTACTAAAAAGTAGTTCTCCCTGGAAGACAATGTGCTCCACCACAAAATATTTGCTTTTTTCTCAATTTAACAACAAATTGACCATAGCAAGGGAACCAAATACAACTGGTTACCCACTTCATAATTATGATGAAGGAGGACCAACCTTAACATAAAATTCAAAGATTATAACCCAACGTATCCAAAAGCTCTGATGAGGCCTATATTGGCCAAAGTACTAAGCTAGATATAGAAAAAGTCCAGTCATGCAGCATGACCCCATGAGCGTATTTTTGAAGAAATCTTCGACATTTCAGTCGCTATTGATCGTGTAGAGAAATTTTAGTTTATGATTTTGATAGACAAACATGGAATCAAATTAGTAAAAATATTTCACAGAGTAAACTCATCAGTTGTGATTACTTTTTTTTTTTTTTTTAACAAGCACCTACTACCTACGTTTTAAACAGCATGGTTCTAGGATTGGCTATACAGGGATACTTCCATAAGAGTAGTTCAATCTGAATTCGGACAATGTTTCATGCAAATATTACAACTAGCGAACAGCATTATTTCGATTTTTGACTGATTTTTCAACTTCGAAATTTTTGAAAACTTGATACATATTTTTATAGGAAATTTTACGCTGATTCCGAATATACCATATGTATGCTGAAAAATTATTTCGCACAACAAATCGCAAAAAAACAGGCTATTTTGAAAATTTTGACTACATTTTTGAAAATTTCAACCCGAAGATGTAATCCGATCATGCTAGCCAACGAACTTGAACTTTCGTTTTGTGTCCTTAACATTTTAAATTTTGTTTGAAGTTTCTAGCACAATTCTACGGATAGTTATCGTCTGGAATGACACATACATATATACATACATACATACATTAAAAAATGCGTTATACTTCAGAATAGCCTGAAACGGATTTCTGCATAAAATGTTTTCAAAAATTCACATTCTACAAATTTTGAGGCGCGAGTAATAGCTTAACTTTCTTCAAAAATTCGCTACAACTCCTTAGAAGATGAGCTTTTCCAGCCATGCTATATGACTAAAACTAAACTGAGAACTAAAAGAGCGCATTTTCGTTCGTTTTTCTCTCCTCTTTTCGGAACAAATTATCGGTCAATTATATACGAATATGTAGGAATTGTACAAGAATCGTCGCGTACACAAAGCTTCCACTTTTTGTTCCGCAAAGAGCAAAATACTGATAGCATGGAGGCAAAAAGAGATCTGCTCTAGACGCTTGACATGAGTGTCAGCGAGGAGAGCTGTAAAAAATGAAACATCAAGATGTATGTACACTCAACATATACATTCATACATATATACATACATACATACATAAAAAAATGCGTTAAACTTCAGAATATGATTCAGAATAGCCTGAAACGGATTTCTGCATAAAATCGTTTTCAAAAATTCACATTCTACAAATTTTGAGGCGAGAGCAATAGCTTAATTTTCTTCAAAAATTCGCTAAAAGAACATTTCATCAAAGAGATTTCTACCAATTCTCACCCTCACAACCCAACTACCCACATAAGGAACATGGAACACCACCAAAGAAGAAATACCTACACAAAAGAACTCAATCCTAGATTTTAACGTCGTGCGTATGTACTATATATGTAAGTATAGGGTGTATTTCCAGACGATAACTCCCTCTAAAAACGGCGTAAAAATTCGTTCCAATGCAGAAAAGTCCGTCTTGGCAAAAGTCAGGTAAAGTTCGTTGGCCAGCCCTATCACTCCAGGATTTCAGGCTCAAATTTAGAATTTAATGGCCCCGAAAATGCTCCAAAAAATCGGTCTTTTGACATAAGGCCAAGTGGGATGTCACAGTCGAAGTATTTTTCGGTGCTGAGCCGATTGCGACCATTTCCAGATCCCTAAGGTTAGTAATAAGTAAGAAAAATCGATTTTTGGGTGAAAAATCCCCATACTTATCCAAACTTTTGAGTTCGGCTGCGTGTTCTAAAATTTTCTTTGCGATCTTGTTACATGGCTGTCCCCTCAGTTTTATTTAGAACATGGTTGGCCTCAATGATCAGAATTTAAGTGCCTAATGTAATGTTATCCAGTTTTCTTTAAAAATGCGCTCTATTAGTCATGCTGCATGACTGAGTACTTTTTTTTATCCAGGTTGAATCACACCACACTATTATCTTACCATACTATCTTATAAAAAATTTAATCTGGAAATTTTTGGAACAAAACTTTGACCTCGCTCAGGCAGTGAGCCTGAATCATAAAGAAAAGGATTTGCTTTTACTTCTGAAATATCAAGGAAATCCTTCTGCTCGTATTCATAATAATTTCTAGCAAAACCTTTTCATTTGAAGTAAAAGCATAGCCTTTTACTTGCATAAAAGTAAGTGGGTATGCATAAACTCGACGTTTTACTTCAAATATAAAGAATTTCCTTCTATAAGGCTGAGGTAGGTGAGTAGCAAACTCATCCCTGTCGAGAACTGTTGTGCGAGTGCGACCACCATTTTCAGTGTGATGGCAGATGTGCGTGTGAGGGAGGCTAAAAACTACATGCCCCGATTTTCTACTCTCGCTCGTGACTTCAAAAATTTGTATAGATTTGAAAAGAGGAATGAGCAGTGGCTCGCGGACGATTTTTGGGGGCGAACGAAGAGCACGTGAAGGTGCCTTGTCATCAGTCCATAAAATGAAGGTACTCTTGCGATATCTCAGTGTTCCTGGGTATCAGAAAGGTATTGGCGAAGAACTTGGTGTTAGTCAAGCTACGGTATCTCGGACTGTGAGTGCAGTAGTTGATAGCATTATCACTAATGCGAATGAGTTGATCAAGTTCCCAACCAACAATAATGAAATTACTCAAGCTAAAGAATATGGCAAGGGATGTTCAAGTTTCTAACAGCTATAGGTTATAGCTAGAAGATACTGCGAATTCGAAGATACGAACAGCTGTGCTTCAACTCCAGGAACTCCATTTCAGAGAATTCTACAGACCTTCACTATCTGAAAGCATCAAAACTGGCAAGCCATCCCAACCTTTTACTCCTGTGCGTGGAGGATTTCCTTGCAAGTATAAGGTAATCGTATATATTACAAAAATTTACGAAATCTAATGGCAGTTAGTATGGCCGTTCTATCTGGCCAATTTCCTGCATAGATTTGTCATCAAGCATTGAAAATCGGCTTTGTCCATCTTTTATAGCTTTGCCCTTTGATATCTCAAGTTCTAATTGAGATACATAGTTCGTTTTGGTCTAAAACACTCAGTGAACCATGCCCTTTAATTTGAGATACTATATGACTTAAATGGTTGAGTTTGAAAGGATTCATGAGTGGAAAACCGATTTGTTTGGCTCCCAGAACGTTATGGTTGCCAACATGCAGTTCGAGGCCTTTCTTTGCGCGTTTTTGGTTTTGATGATTTTGATCAGCTGAGTGAGCTAAATTCTCTCCTGTTCACCCTCTGTTCCCGCTTCACAAGTGTTCTTTATGTTTGTTTATATCTCTGACCCAACCTCCCAGTCCATAGTGCGTCTTGATATCAAGCTCCCAGCACGCTTCCCCACCAAGACCTTCCACAACTTCAATTAGTCAGCTGGGTTCTCTTGTTGAGGTTGCCGTCCATCACCCTCAATCTATTTTTCTCTCTAAACGAGTCGATTGGCTTTCACAAACCACAGTTTTTCTAGAGGAGCGACCTTCCCCTCTTCGTCTGGTTTGAAGACGATCGTCTCTGGTGCCAGCAGGATCTTCGATGAAGAACTGGAAATCCTATAAGGACTCTTCATTCGATATACTTCGAACATCGATGTAAGTGCCTTTACCAACCCATCGAAGTTGGGGTCTTGTGCTCCGCCATTATACACGTGATGTCAACCTCTAACAATTTCGATTTATTTGCAGCTACTGGCTTCTGGGAACCCCTCTGTCATTCGCCTAATCCAGGTGTCACTTCATCAGGACCATATCCACATTTCCCGGACGTGCAAATCTGATATTGGACATCCCATTTACCATCCCTTCTCCACATCAAATCGGGTCAGAGATATCAGTTATATTGCTACACATTATATAGATATCAGAAGAAATGTTAGTTAATACAGCGCAATATCAGAATCCTGGCACAAAACAAATTAAATCATAGATTTGACGGCACATATATAATAACTAGCATTAAGTTAGATAAAAATAGGAATTCTTGTTAGGAGCTCCTAGTTTCTTTCTATTCATAAGGTTTGAAGGTATATATTATACAGTCCATTTAATTTCTATTTCCTAAATACAGGTCTAATATTTACGGTGGAAATCGGTCGTTTATTTGAGAATACCCTTTCTACGTAACACCCTCGGCAGTTGAAAATTGATAGGGTGACTCGTTGGACATTAAGAGACGATGGGAATTATGGGCTCTTTTCTAATCGTCTGAGTGAGCTAAATTCAATCCTGTTAACCCTAGGAAGTGCCCAAGGCTACCGGCACACTGGCACATCGCCAAAGTGTCACCAGCCTGCCCCCCTTATGAGGTAGGATTCGTGGTGGCAGTGGTTGAGCACACCCCAGCCTTGGGAGACGGGGCCCAGGGTGCTTAGGGGTGGAGATTGCACCACCAGGGACTCGTACCCTGGTAATGTGTCTCTGCATGTAAGTTTTGCTATAAACTTGGACACCAGCTCCCTTAGCTGGGAGAACCAGCTAGAAGGTTCACCTCTACCTCCAGTGCTTTGGCTTGTAGGTACCTTGCGAGGAAAGCTCCGAGCAAGGGCTCCCTGAACAGTGAGCCATACCGTTCATCTTGTCCTCCTTGGAGGGAGAGTCGTGTCCCGCCGAGGGATAGGCTTTCCTAAACAAATGTCAACCTTCTTAATAAGAAGGAGGATCTCTCTCATGGGTCATTAAAAGACGATTGAAATTATGGGCTCTTTAATGATCAGCTGAGTAAGCTAAATTCTCTCCTGTTCACCCTAGGAAGTTGAAATTTCATAGGGTGACTCTTTGGGACATTAAAGGAATATTGAAATGATGGCCTCTTTCCTGATCAGTTGGGGCTAGATTTTGCTACTATCATGCGGTAATTTGGCATGTAACGCTGCTGAGCAGCACGGAAATGTGTTTGGTCCAATCCAAATTTGTATTTACCGCCACGGAACTGGAATGGAGTTAGGAGCATGTTTTCTAAAGTTACCGCTAGAGCGCTAATGTCGCTCTAAGTAGAATTACTCCCTTTGTGTACTTCCGGACGGAACTATGATAATTTCCTTTCCCGAATTGTTCCCAATTTAATTTCCGATCTGAACTCCCACAAGTGCAGTGAAAGTGATAAATTTAATATCAAAATTGCTGTATAATTCCTTATTATGTTACCACTGTATTGTGTACGAGCGCCATCAGAGTCCTGTGGACCGGGCGGGCAAGATATCGCCATTCTGTAATTGTGTTCTGTTGAGTCTATTTGCTCTCCCACCTTTACTGCGCTTTATTTCAATTTTTCAATAAAACGTTATTGAAATTTGGATCCCGTAAAAAACCTAAAGTCTTTTTCTTTCGATCCCGTTCAAAATGCTTCAACCTTTTTCTTTTAAGCATGACCTTTTACTTCTACCTTATACTTTAGACTAGAGGAAATCCTTCGTTTTTATGCATACGGCCCAGTGTCTCAAGCGACTATACATTTTAAAAAATCAAGTATAAATTTATGCTGAAAAGTCATTAATGTTTTCCGAAAAATAGATAAAAACTTCAAAAAAATGGTAAAAATCCAAAATCATTTTTGAGTTGCAGAATATTATTTAGAACGAGTTTTTTGCCATGAAATCGGTTGTTAATAATAATTTTTGTTAACTCAAAGTCCTTCATTCGCTTATACGACATGCTGCATGACTGGAACTTTTATTATTCCTACCTAATATTCTGCTAAAAGGTATGAACGATTTTTATTGATTTTTGCAGAACATTTTTTCCCTAATAAATTCGCGCAATTTACTAAGCTCGAAAAATGCTGTAGAAGGAACTCGCCCTTGGTTTTGGGATACTTGATCCCCTCCAAAAGAACGGATTTTTTATCTCAATTCTAAGGAGAGTTATCGTCTGGAATCACAAACATATCGTTTCAGAATACCTCAAAACGGATTTCCATCAACAAGATTTTTGAAAATTGTTATTATAAAATGGCATTTCAATAGCGTTTTTCTCTGAGAATATTAAACGGAACTTTTTCCCCAGCTTACCTACCTATTTCAGCTGGAACGGTGTTTGATGTACGTGTCGTAAGCCAACTGCAGTTTCTTTTCCAGTTCTCGTTGATTGGTTAGCAGCACCTTAAGATCCTTCGACTGCAGCTCCAGCAGCATTCCAGTCAAGTGGGACGCCACTTCTGGAGAGTAAATGCTCAAGATGCGACTGTACAGTTCCTCACCTAATTCCTCTTTAATTTGAGACTCCTGTTACGAGAATAGTGGAAACATCAACATCAACATAATGTGCTCTCCAACTTGATCATTTTAGAATCTGATGAGATTTAATAAATTGACTAATGTAGGAAATCAAATCAATGTAGGGTCAGGTGGGATAATTGTGAAAATGGGCTATTTGCTTGATCTCAGCACCCTTATGTTAACATTCAGTCCGTATAAACCAGGCGGTGCCGTCCGGTGGCGCTCTTACCCCGGCCGTGAATTACTCCCCCAGTTCTCTTCTTACAGCTCTGTTATCTTATCTCTTGTTCATCAAATCATGCCAGAGAGCGTTGTATGTAGCACTCGACCTCATTGGGGTACGGTACTCGTCGGAGTTGCGCGGGATGCCCGTGCGGGCTGTACGCTCAGACCTGAGCATGGAAGATTACACCCTGCCCACTTCTTCGACTACAACTTCATCTTGCGCATCATGCGCATCTACCCCCCAGGAAACCCTGGAACGCCAAATGAGCTAAGCACCTGGGCATCCATAACCCCAGGCCAGAGAGTGGCGTTGATGGCTATATACAGCGTAGCAATGGGTGCCAGCATGAGCACTTTGCTGCAGGACCTAAATGTGACAAACCGGGACGTTCATGATTGGTACATAGGTAATCTAAATGCTGAAGGGCATACGATCTCCATCCTGCAAACCATCAACGAAAGAGAAGCATTTTATCGCTTTGATCACTGCCAAAGCTTCTTTTTCAATGACTGAATAATTAATTTCTGGCTTGGAGAACGAATATGAAAAGTATCCAATCACTCTCAGCTGGATCTTCTTAGGTTTGGATTTATCACGTTGATATAAAATTGCTCCACAACCATAATTTGAAGCGTCAGTGCAAAGTTCAAACCCTAATCGCCAATCGGGCAATTGCAAAATTGGATTAGAAGTAATTTTATCCACTAACGTCTTGAATGCATTCTCACAGCTAGCAGTCCATTCAAATTCCTTTCCTTTTTCTTTCAGCTGATCTAATGGCTTAACGATCTTGGCGTAGTCAGGAATAAATGATCTAAAGTGACCCGTTAATCCTGTAAATACCCGAAGAGTGTGAAGATTACGGGGGCGATTCATTTTTTTGACTTTTTCAATTGATTCTTCTTTTGTGGTTTTATTTTCTCCATTAATTTGTTTTCCCAGAAAAGTAATTTCACGCTGACAAAAAACACTCTTTTCTAAGTTCAATTGCAAATTATTTTGTGTTAATTTTTGGACCACTTGAAAAGTTTTAGATGCGCATTCTTCTTTTGTGTAACCGCCAATGATCACATCATCAATATACACCCATATAAGGGGATCTTCTAAGAGAGTACCCAAAACTTCAACCATGTATCTTTGAAATTTAGAGGGTGAATTTTTCCATCCAAATGGTAATTTGTTATATTCGAAATGGCCAAAGGGAAGTACAAATGCTGTGAACAATTTTGTATCTTCTGAAAGTGGACATTGGTGAAATCCGTCTTTAAGGTCTAATTTAGTGAAGTGCGTGCACCCGCCAAAGTTGGAAATTATATTATCTATTGTAGGAAAGGGAAAAGGATCTAACTCGGTTAATTCATTAATTTTTCTAAAATCCTGACAAAGTCGGAAGTCTCCATTTTCTGTAGGAACTATGACACACGGAGTTGAATAAGGTGATTCTGAACTTCTGATTATTCCCTTGCCTAATAGTTCTTTTACCTTCATCCGAGCCCATTCAAATTTTTCTCTGTTTAGCCTATAAGGTTTTTCTTTGACTATGATAGAACCTGGTTTCAAAGAAAAATCAATTTTTTTCGTCGGCCCTGGCAGACCTGATAATTGATGAGGAAAAAGCCTCGTCACATCACTCTTATAATAAATCATGTTTTTGGTGGGTACTTCCAAAACGTGACATGCATTCCCTCTGCACGAGCTTCTAAGTTGCAAACCTAAACCCTGCAGTGTTGGCCAACCTATAATAGCATCATAAGGCAGATTCGCTAATACAAATGCCCTCGACTTAACCAATGAGTTCCCCAGGCCTACCTTCAACATGATGGACTTAGATACTTTTTGGGTAGAACCGTTGAAACCTCTTAGTTCTTTACGTTCCTCGATACATTCCCAGTTATTCTTTTGTGCAACTTTTTGGGAAACTAAATTGACCATTGCTCCACTGTCAAGGAGGGAATTGATGTTGACATTATTCAGGCGTAAAGTACAGATAGGAAGCGAATTTTTAGAACAAAAACTTGGAAAATAGGAAGAGAAAACATCAAATTGTAATTGAGGATCACTTACATTGTCACAAATCACATCAAATTTTTCTGCCGACTCACATTTCGTCTCATGCTGTACCACGTTAACTCGGGGTGGAAGAAATTTCTCTGTTTTCTTCTGTATGATTTGATGAGAACTTGAATTCGAATGACCCCCAAGATTCGCCTTCTTGAAAAATCCAGATCTGTCAGCCTTTTGGTTGCTACTGTGCTGATTCTGACTAGGTTTCAAACGTTCTAGAGATCGTCTGAACGACTCTTTTGAATTGATGTCCGTACCGTTGCCAAGTATAAGGTTTTGCATGTATGTAGGCAACCCTTGTAACACCAACAAGTTGAACGGACGATCACGTAAAGGGCCAAGAGCTACTTGTAGGCGCCTTTGTTTTTCATAGAAAAACTCAATCAATGTACCGCCTTCATAACGAAACGCCAATGCATCTGCAACCACCTGAATTGGGTTTTGTCCAAACGCATTTTCGAACGATTCCTTCCATTCTAGCCAATTCGTGGTTGACCCTTCGAGGATTCTAGCGTTAAACCACTTTTCTGCGACTGATCCCACAGTCAAACTCTCTTGCAGGTTATCAATTTTTTGCTCATCTGCAAACCAATTGTTGTGAGTGCATGCTCTTTCATACAGTCTCATCCATGTAATAGGATCCTCATTTAAGCCATCAAATTTGGGTACTGACATTCTATGGGGTCTATTAGTTATACCATTCGTCATGTCATTAATCGCCTTACCAAATGAAGTTGTCATTGAGCCAACAAGGTTTTCAATTAAGACATTCATACTTCTCTGCTGAGACTCAAACATCGCATTCATAACAGCTTGCATTTGAGGCCCAATCAACGCCTCATTTGACTGGTCTTGAGGACCGACCTTAGCAGATGCTGTTTCTTGAGATTGTATTTCATCTTCATCACGAGGTAATGCTGTATCACGAGACCAATGTAAATATAAATTGATGTCTTCTTCATCCATCAAGACCGTCACCGTTTTCTGGGATACACTTTTACACAAATCTCTACCTTCATCAATATACTTTGAATGAAGAGAAATATCCCCATACGATACTGGAATAGGATACCACAATTTTTCAACTCGGAACGCAACAAGCACCCACTTCAGTCCATTTCTATTAAAACGTAGATCGACCGGAATAGCCATGGTCCTACCGACTGCGCCAAAATTGTAATATACTTTACAATTAATATGAAAATATGCAGGGAAAAATAACTAAAGTTACCACAATCCCGAACTCCAACTTTATTCTGACATAAGTTTCTAATTAACAATGCCAACTGTTTCCATGTTGTCAAGCAACATAAAGTTCATATGTTTAATTAACACTAGAGGTTGTTACAAGAATGCTGTGTATAGTTTGGTGGTCTGGATGATCGCAAGTTCACATCTCAATACATTACATCTAGAAGCCAACCCCTAAGTAACAAATCCGATTAGTTGGACATGTAGGTCAGAATGATGTGTATAGTTTGGTGGTCTGGATGCTCGCAAGCTCGCATCTCAAAAATACATAACATCAAGTAGGTAGTCAAGCCCTTAGTGAAAATTTAGATTGGTTGGACATGTAGGTCAGTATGATGTGTATAGTTTGGTAGTCTGGATGCTCGCAAGCTCGCATCTCAAAAATACATAACATCAAGTAGGTAGTCAAGCCCTTAGTAAAAATACAGATTAGTTGGATATTTATACAGGTCAAAACGAAGTTTTAAAAATATATTTTGGAGACTAGGAAGCAAAAGAACGTATCAGACTGCACTGGAACCGAACCTGGGACCTCCATCTCATGAGCAAGCAATGTTAACCACTGGACCAAGACAGACATGTTGAACAATCACAGTATTTCGCTACTCAGTAGTGAATGCTTTTGAGGGAGGCCGCCAGAGCACTCTGAAACGATTCAGGGCCATGGTAAGGAGAGCGCCTCCGGCCGGCACTGCTGGATGCATGGACCTCGTACTGAAACGGTGGGTTCAAAAAATACGCTGTATGTCAGGAGGGGCGCGGCACTAACGAAAAACATGAGGCAATAAAACATAGTTAATAACCTGCAGCTAGGAGGGTACAGATGACGTCGCCGCTCCCGGTCGACTTATCCACCCCTCACTACCCCATCAAAGTTTCGCACGTCCATGGGACTTCTATCTACTATCCGGACTGAATGTTAAGGTAACTTGGAACTGCAAATATTGTACACGCAAGTTGAGACAAGTTCATGTTTCTGGAACCCCTCCACCCTCACAATTTCTTCATTCCTCTTCTTTATCGAAACTTGTAAGATACTTGAAGGTTATAAGGTAAAGTTAAGGTCATGACAAACATTGCGGTTTCCCGTTTTGTGTTTCTGCTCTTCCTTTGAGAAAGGAAAGTGGTTTTTTTCAGGTCGATACATATCAAGTTGATGTCTCAACTTTCAGAAACAGTCACGATTTTGTCTGTGATATGTTTATTGGAATCACAGTATGCTGTTCATAATGAGCGTTACCCACGTATTAATTTTATATTTTTGAATGAAAATAGATTCCATTCTAAGAAATTTGATACCATCCGCACTCTCCTAAGATGAGTAGTTTTCTTTCTACGATTTTTCAAAGTTTGCACTGGTGGCGTCAAACTCGTAGGCAAGGGGTGGGGCCCAAGCGGGAGGGGTGCTTTGACGTCACCAGTGTGCGAAACTTGGAAAAATCATAAAATGAAAACTAGTCATCGTAGGAGAGTGCGATTGAGGCTAAACTTCTTAGGAAGGAATCTTCGTCCATTTAACCCAGGAGAGCTCAAGCTAGTTTCACATTGAGCGGAACGAGCACGAAAAGCGGAAGAACGGAATGCAATCTGATTGGCTGTTGGGACAACGGTTGAGGAAGGTGGCTGCCATGTTGTCGGAAGGTGCAGACAGCAGACGGTGGTAGAAATTTTTATACCGTTTCCGGGTTCTGTCGAGCTCCGTGCAAGCACATTGGACAGGAATGTTAACCGCAAGTAGGGGTTTCAGATCAGAGAGGCTTTCAGTAGGAAGGTTATGATTCCGTTCACCAAGGAGACCGCTTCATGTGAACAATCTTTCCAAATCCGCCAACTCCTCCACTGGGTTTTCCATCCTTCCGCTTTCCGCGCTCGTTCTGCTCCATGTGAATCCAGCTTCAGAATCACTTTTGCGCACTCTGATCGCTTTAGTTGGACCTTATGGTACGTTGGTATTCTGTTAGATCTCGTTTGTAACACAACATTTGTGGCTATAACCACTCATGGGAACTTCTACGTTTTCGAGACCTGGGCAATATGGCTGACGCGTTAAGCAAAAAAAAGCCACAAACTCGGTGAATATCCCTTGAAATACTATTTTTTTTATCTAGTAATATGTGTATTCAGCCAAACAAAGTAGTTTTAGAAACATTCGTTCATTCTGTGGCATGCTGTGGTCAAACAAATTTTGAGTGTCACCTGTAGGTGACTCAGGGCGTGACACCAACTCCTGTCTGGTCTTGATATTTCTACTCTATTGGCGTTCTAATTTCGAGCTAAAATTAGTGTTTTTGTTTGTCAGCAAATTTTCATAGAAAATACATACAAAAAATTTAAAAATCAAATATTTTTAGAACTTTATTCAAGGAAGTCCGTTTTGAGGCATTCTGAAAAGATTGCTGAAGTTTGCGCTTTTTCGTGTGAATATAATGTGTGTCATTCCAGACGGTAACCCCCCTTAGGATTGAGATAAAAATTCCGTTCTTGCGCCAATGAAATCAAGCATTCCGAAAGAGGGGATGAGTTTGTTGGACAGCATTTTTTGCGCACATTAGGTAAATTGGTCAAAATTCAAAAAATGTGCTCAAAAGATCACTAAAAATGTCCAAAAACGGCTAAAAATCAATAAATTTATGTATTTTATTTAGGCAATAATTTAGTCAAAATAATTTAGTCAAAAGAATTTATCAAGGATGAACTAAAACACTGGAAAATTTATGCACAAAAATATGCTGAAAATGTTCTTATATTTAATTCATTTCGCTGAAAAATCAGACAGTCAGATTAATTTTGATGAATTTGAAGAATTATATTGTTTGAGCTATTTTTCATCTATTTAGGTCTAATTGGCCAGAAATGTAGAGAGGAATAAAAAATTGGCTCAGGAGACCTTATGGGCGTTACAGGGTTAAAAATAGTTGGGATACCTTTTTCACACCCATGGGTAACGCTTATTACCCAGCCTGACCCAACCTAAATAAAACACCAACAGAGGTAACAATTATGTCCTCAGCACACGACTGGAAGCTTGTGAACGAAGCAAATTTTTCAGTTCACCACGGAATTTTAAAGGTGGCAACAGAAAAACCTGAAAAATTAATGCATTCGTCCATATTTTCAGGAATAATTACAATGTAAATTTTTGCTTAAAAAATATTTGCAATGTATATATCCCTAAAAATGTGGACAAATGCATAAATTTTTCGTTTTTCTGTAGATCTACCTACATTGTAATATCCCTGAAAATATGGACAAATGCATTAATTTTTCAAGTTTTTCTGTAGATCTACTTTGTAAATATCCCTAAAAATATGGACAAATGCATTTATTTTTCAAGGTTTTCTGTAGATCTGTGTTTACCTTAAATTTAATGAGGGGCATTTGTAAATTTTACATGTGCCTCTCTTTTAAATTCATAGCACATTATGAGGTAAGCCTATTTCAAATTTAGTGTCAGTCAATTTAAAAGATTAGTTTTGAATAAATACAAGATATCTAAGAATTTTAAATAGGTAATCATCATTAATCAAGTGAAGTATTTTTGGTTTATTATTTTCAACAATGAACCTTCGTCGTAACCGATCAAGATAACAATTAGTTAAGAAGTTCACGTTTCAAGATGCGTAAAACCAAAAAAATACTTGAAAAAAAAAAAAAAAAAACTGCCCGTCCAAACCAATGGATACAAACAAACTGACACAGTTGGGCTAAATTACATAATAGAATCCTCAGCATCGCTATCGAACAACCCAAAAGCGTAAAATTGAAGGGCCAAAACTTCAAATATCAGGATTTTGAAAACTCTCGAAATAATAATCACATGTTTTATAGTGACAATTGATGAGTACAAACAATCAATATGCAACAAATGGTTTACTCACTTCCTCATATATAAGATATTCTTCTTTAGACTTTTCAATAGCTTTCATAAGTAAATCTTCATTTGTGAAGAGCTGCCTGATCGTTTGATTATCCAACTCCAAAAGCATCCCAGTTATTTTTGAACTCAGATCTGGTTCAATTTCCGAGACTTTGCAGAATAGCTCTTCGCCAATCTCTTCCTTCTCGAGGTGATATCTGAGAAAACAATTATAATTAGCAATAAATACTTGAGTACAAGAAATTTATTTAATGAAGAACTTGAACAGGTTGAAATTATTTCTGTGGTTGCTAGTTCATTGCTAGTTGGGGTGAGAAAACTCATTCCTGATTAGCGGGAAATAAAATCAAAATAAGAGGACGAAACTGAAGCAAAATGCCAATCAAATTTCAGCATCCTAGGGTGAAAAGGAGAGAATTATGGTTACTCTGCTGATCAGGGTGGAGTCCGTCATTTCATTCGGACAATAAATGTCCTAGGGTGATCAGGAGAGTATTTAGCTCACTTTTATCAAGTACATCAAAAGTTTATCAAATACAGCGATAACTTCCAGACAGACCTCAGGCAGTTACCTAGAGGTTACCACAAAATATCGAACAAATTCGGTAGGGCGTTTATCAATAAACGTTATGCCCTCAGGTAGCTACCTACAGATAGCTAACTGCTCAGATAACTTCGTCTGTGGGAAAAAGGGGTACCACTACTAGAACAATGATTTCCCCACAAAACAGCCTTACAACACTGGTATTTTTAGTTCTTCATGACGTCCATGGGTAAAAAGTAGATAGGTATAGCACAACAGAACAACAACAACACTCCTGTCCTTTCGGTTTCATCTCTGATGCCAAGGGATCTCGATTGTCATTTATGCCACATTATGGTACATTAGGTAGGAACTAGAACTACTCACCAAGACCATAGAATCTGAGCGTAAAGAGAAGTTTTGTGATCGGCGATTTGGAGTAACTCCAGCACAAACATCTTCGTTTCTTTCTATAGTCGGAAACGGGTGTGAAAATCGACATCATCGAGTAAATTAAAATAATCCAGACGTGAACGAACCGTATAAGATCTTCGTTAGTATTCTAGGAATCAATTTCCTCATCCAAAAAATCGGAATCAATCAAGTCAACATCGTTGTACAGGGTGCGGCAGAGAGGACGGACGGTTTTAAAACAATCATAAAATAGTTAATTTTTACTGAAAAACAAATGTATTGATGCAATCGGGTTCTCAAGGAAATAGCATTTGAGGCAGTCAAGTGCGAAAAATCACATCAGGGACATGCCTGATGCTATGTGGTGGCCGAAATTATTGATGCAGTGCTGGAGGCGTTCTTGGAAGTTCACGTAGACTCTCTCCAACATAGCACTATGTCGAAATGATCACCAACTTCTTTTTCCCTGAATTACGAGGCGACGTGTTCCAACCCGATGTGCGTGGTTCCAGCAGGATGGGGCGACAGCCCACACAGCCAGAGCATCAATGGACGTTATTCGCCCTCTCTTCCCTGGTCGCCTTATTTCCAGGTTTGGCGGTGTTCATTGGCCTCCTCGGTCCCCAGATTTATCCATATGCGATTTTTTTCTTATGGGGACACCTCAAGGCTAGAGTATACGAGAACAAGCCCCGAACTCTATACAAATTGAAGGACGGAAGTCGCCCAAGTTGAGAGAGCTACGTTGGAGAGAACGCCCAAGAACACCTCCAGCACTGCATCAATAATTTCGGCCACCACATGCCTGATGTAATTTTCCCACTTGACTGTCTGAAATGCTATTTCCTTGCGAACCTGATTGCATCAATAAATTTGTTTTTGAGTAAAAATTAACTATTTTATGATATTTTTAAAACCGTCCGTCCTCCCTGCCACACCCTGAACATTATGACTTTGTAATATGACTTTATATTATTATAATATATATTTTGTTATTATTACTACAACACGTTATAACCTCTCTACAAAATGTTATCCACCAGAACTAACTGCGGGAGATGAATCTCAGATAAGGATACCAAGCAGATAGTGGTATCTTGCAGGTAAATGTGAGTTGATAAACAGCCAACGAGAAGTTATCAGAGGCTGCTAGTTACGTAGAGTTTGCCTGGGCTTTATTTGTGATTGATAAACGGCCCCTTAGCTAATCAGGATAAAACCTATCATTTTATTAGACTCTTGATGTCCCAGAGGGGCTCTAGATAAAATTTCACATCCCTAGGGTGAAACGGAGAGAATTTAGCAAACTCAGCTGATCAGGATGTAATCAGACATTTCATTCAACTCCTGCCCCCGAGAGGCTCCCTGTCAAATTTAAATGTCCTAGAGTGAACAGGAGAGTATTTATCTCACTCAGCTAATCATGAAAGAGCCCATCATTAGCGAATTTCTGAAGAAAATTAAGCTATTGCTCTCGCCTCAAAATTTGTAGAATGTGAATTTTTGAAAAAATTATATGCAGAAATCCGTTTCAGGCTATTCTGAATCATATTCTGAAGTTAAACGCATTTTTTAATGTATGTACGTATATATGTATGTGTCATTCCAGACGATAACTGTCCGTAGAATTGTGCTAGAAACTTCAAACAAATTTTAAAATGTTAAGGACACAAAACGAAAGTTCAAGTTCGTTGGCCAGCATGATCGGATTACATCTTCGGCTTGAAATTTTCAAAAATGTAGTAAAAAATTTCAAAATAGCCTGTTTTTTGCGATTTGTTGTGCGAAATAATTTTTTCAGCATACTAACATGTGGTATATTCGGAATCAGCGTAAAATTTTCCTATAAGAATATGTATCAAGTTTTCAAAAATTTCAAAGATGAAAAATCAGTCAAAAATCGAAATAATGCCGTTCGCTAGTTGTAAAAATCGGTAATATTTTCATGAAACATTGTCCAAATTCAGATTGAACTACTCTTATGGAAGTATCCCTGTATAACCAAACCTAGAACTTTTATATGACGTCGGTATATTATTTTATTTTATGTCAAGATTTGATGATGTTATGATAGGATACTGTTAAGATTTCAACTGCCTTCAATACTGACCACATTGGACATCGAAATCTATGAATATTTACCTAAATTTGTCTTTAAATCTACAAGATTAGTTTAATAATAATAAAGTATGAGTACCTCCTAATTATTTTTAATAATTTGATTCCATGTTTGTCTATCAAAATCATAAACTAAAATTTCTCTACACGATCAATAGCGACTGAAATGTCGAAGATTTCTTCAAAAATTCGCTCATGGGGTCATGATGCATGACTGGACTTTTTATTATACTCTTGATGTCCCAGAAGGAGAGGGACTCTATCAAATTGAGCATTCCTAAGGAGAAACGGAGAGAATTTAGCAAACTCAGCTGATCAGGATGTAATCCGTCATTTCATTTGACTCCTGCCCCGAGAGACCCTGTCAAATTTAAATGTCCTAGGGTGAACAGGAGGTATTTAGCTCACTCAGCTAATCACGAAAGAGTCCATCATTTTATTATACTCTTGATGTCCCAGAAAGAGGGGGGCTCTATCAAATTGAGCATTCCTAAGGTAAAATGGAGAGAATTTAGCAAACTCAGCTAGTCAGCAGGATGGAGCCCGTCATTTCATTCGTCTCTTATATCCCAGAGGACCTCCCAATAAAATTTCAACTTCCTAGGATGAACAGTAGAGAATGCATCTCACTCAGCTGATCAGAATGAAGTCTGTTATCAGATTCGCATCAACATTGACGCAGAGAAGATCCCTACTAAAAATCAACTTCCAAGGGTGAGTGAAGAGAATTAAATACTTCGGCTACTCGTAAATAGCTTCATTTATAGGGTTGGTTACAACCAAATCACACTATTATACCGCCAGGATTGATTTTATACTTCATTATTAACTTTATGTGTGGCTCAGCTGCTTCTAATTCCAGAGCAGTTTAGGCAGCTTAAGCAAGGTGGCCCCCAACTGGAAAAGTCAGGGAAATTTCTGAGAATTTTGTAAAAACCACCAAATGCCAGGGATAAATGAAAACTTGGTGGAATAATTTAAAGCGTTTTTAGGTATATTATAACTCCTAAACAATCAAACTTCAATAGCGTACTTTATCATACTAGGTACATATTATTTCATAGGTGAGTTATACGAATGACAAAAATAATTTTCAAGAGTTGTGGTTAAACTGTTCAAAAGTGGTTACGCATATAAAAAGTGAATGAATATGCCAATGGCTTCCCTGGTAACTACATCACTTAGAGTAAACCATTTGTGAGAAAAATCAACTGAGTATTGAACAAGGGAGAAAAAACCCAGTAATAGTCCCAAAACTAGTTTGTATGTATAAGCTAGGACTTCTCAGGTGGGTTAAAAATTGGCCCATTGGAATGTGGAGTCGTGTGTTAAAAAATCACAGAGCAACTTTCCAACGAACGATTTTTTTGGGATGTGAAATCAGGAAGTTAAACTCACTCTGGCAACGATTGGTAGTAGGTGAAAAAAAAGCGTGACATTTTTTTCTGTCGGACGAAAATTTTGAATTATCCCCAGAGCTAAGGAAAAATATACTTCAACAAATAGCTTCAGATCACAAATTGAGAGAACATAAAATATTAAGTAAATAGTCATGCAGCATGATCTTATGAGCGAATTTTCATAAATGTTCGTATTACATTTATGTTAAACTAGAGGCCTGTTAGGGCTTGGAAAGCCCTAATCTAGAACACGATCAAGATAAGCACAGAGACGAACGGCAACACGTGGGGCCGTCTAACACTGAAATCGGTCCGCGAAGTTCTTCACAATTTCAAAGATCGTTCAGAAATAACTCTCCTAGATGTTAGTGCCACAGCCTAATAAACAGAAAGTCTCCCTATCAAATTTCAACTTCCTACAGTGAACAGGAAAGAATTTAGCTCACTCAGCTGATCAGAAAAGACCCCATCACTTCACTCGTCTCTTAATGTCCCAGAGAGTCTCCCTATCAAATTTCAACTTCCTACAATGAACAGGAAAGAATTTAGCTCACGCAGCTGATCAGAAAAGACCCTCATTACTTCACTCGTCTCTTAATGTCTCAGAGAGTCTACCTATCAAATTTCAACTTCCTACAGTGAACAGGAAAGAATTTAGCTCACGCAGCTGATCAGAAAAGACCCTCATTACTTCACTCGTCTCTTAATGTCTCAGAGAGTCTACCTATCAAATTTCAACTTCCTACAGTGAACAGGAAAGAATTTAGCTCACTCAGCTGATCAGAAAATGCCCTATCACTTAACTCGTCTCTTGATGTCCCAGAGAGTCTCCCTATCAAATTTCAACTTCCTACAGTGAACAGGAAAGAATTTAGCTCACACAGCTGATCAGAAAAGACCCTCATTACTTCACTCTTCTCTTAATGTCCCAGAGAGTCTACCTATCAAATTTCAACTTCCTACAGTGAACAGGAAAGAATTTAGCTCACTCAGCTGATCAGAAAAGACCCTATCACTTCACTCGTCTCTTGATGTTCCAGAGAGTCTCCCTATCCAATTTCCACTTCCTACAGTGAACAGGAAACAATTTAGCTCACTCAGCTGATCAGAAAAGACCCCATCACTACGTTTCTTATCGACACCTTACCGTGCTGATTCGGAATTATATATTAAGTCCGCTAAGTTCTTCAGTTTCAATTTCTTCGTTCAGAAATAACTCTCCTAGATGTTAGTAACTACACTACGTTTCTTACTTACCGTGAATTGATGGCAACTGTTGTTACCGCCACAGCCTAATAAACAACTCTCGTTGGTAAGGACCGCCTAGAACACGATCAAGGCGGGTATAGAGACGAACGGCGACACTTTTGCAACAAACTTGGGGCCGTGCTGATTCGAATGAGCCGTCTAACACTGAAATCGGACCGCGAAGTTCTTCACAATTTCAAAGACCGTTCGGAATTATATATAAAGAGATTGTTATATTTGAGCACTTCGAGGGCAATGAAATTGTTAAATATAAGTGGACTACATATAAGTAGTATGTTTTTTTCCTTCTTCACAAATTATATATAATAGCATTAAAGGTACAATAAAATGACGAGAAAACAAAAAAATTTGAATTTGATATTTCTTGTTGGGGAAATCTGAAGTTCGTTCAAGGAAAAGTCAGGGAAATTAAAAATTTCCATTTGGGGGCCACGCTGGTTTAAGATTTTAGCATAAATTGAGATCTTTCCAACAAGTGGTGAACCATTTCCGTCGGATGAAATCTCTAATCGAATGAAATCCCTAGGAACTACTCCGTTGTAAGCGGAAATAATTAGCAATCACTTTCATTACACTTCGAATGGTCTCTCACATTGATCTGTCAAATTTTTTACTGACCCCCCCAGAACTAAAGACATAATATCCGTGTCAGTAAGGGGATTAATATCCAGGCCAGTGTGATAATGCGAAGCACGAATTTTCAGTCTATCGAATTTTAAAACATTCAGAAGGTTCAGAACAATAACACAAGGCAAATTTACCCACAAACTACTTAATCATGGGCATAATTACTACAACAAACTACCTGTTAGTCAGTTCAGCACACTGAAATCATTAAAAAAACCAAATAGAACCGTTACCTTTTTGTACAACCCACAGCTTGAATCAATTCCTTCTCATCTTCCAAGAGACGTATTATGTCCTGATTGGGAAGCTTTTCAGCGATTTCGTGAACTGCTTCAACTGCACGACCTTTCGTTTTGAAGTGAGGAGCGACTTTGGCCGTCAGATGTTCAAACAGAACGTTCCTTGTGTCCAGAACTGGGATCACTTTTTCTATCGAGGACATCAGGATTTGGAGAAGCGGTCAGGACGAAAAGACATCATCGTTTACACGTAGGATCAGACAACTGTACAGATCTCATCTATCATTATCCCAAAACCTGTGAGAAAGAGAAGATTAGAGTTAACTTACATACAAAACATCACAATTAAGAAAACAAGTAGATCAGTGCTCACGAAGTGAGTCACATGATAGCGCATTTTCTTGTAAAGAGATCTGAGTGAAATAGACGCTTCCTGCGTTGAATAGAACACAAAATGGCTTTTGAGTTCACTCAGTTGCGGTTTTGGACCTGTCATGCGTCTTCAGTATTCTCCCTTGAGTCCAAAGGCATAGACAGAGTGGGGCAGGGAGGGACCGTGCCCCCCCCCCCCCCCCCTAGACTTTCGGGAACACAAAAATAAATTGTGCTGAACTTATTTAAAAGAAACACTAGAATATTGAATGCGTAGTAAGGGGCATGGGAAGGTAAATTTTGAAGAAAATGCGAAGGATTAGACCATGTGAAACTCCAAGTCGAAAAAATTGCCAAGTTTTATGATTTTGATGAGGATCTGCTGTACACAGAACTCCAATAATGGCACAGTAAGAGCGCGAAAAAATGGACAAGAACTGTCAACACTTCAGAATGTGAAAATTATCGACTTGATCAAGGAAGCGGACCCCTTCTATCAAAAAGGCCCTGATGATAGCGGTAACGTCCTGCTCGGCGGAAAAAACTTTCAGCACCCTGAGGCGCGTAAAAACATGGACACGGTCTACAATGGGGGAGGATAGGCTGAATCGTCTGTGTATGCTCAGCCTCCACCGAGATTTGGTGAAATCAAAGAAGGCAACCATTGTAGAAGAGGTTGTTGATCAATTTGCCAGCAACCCCACAAGACTGATGCTGTCTTAAAAATGTCGTATAATGAAATAATGTAAAATATATAAATAAAGATATGTCATGAAAATTATTTTTCGGAATTCAGACTTGTAACTTTCGTTTCCTATACATTTGCTATATATTATATTATATATAATAGCTCTTGGGGTGCTCTTGGCTAAATGCTGCCTACGCCCATGCTTGAGTCTCCCTCTCAAATTTCAGCTTCCTAGGTTGAATAGGACAAAAAAAGACAAAATGGCTTTGGAGCTCAATCAGCTGATCAATGACCTCTCATGCATCAGCGGCCCCTGATACATCTTTATCCTCGCCATGTTATAGATTACATCCATACCAAGTTTCATCAAAATGGACCTCGAGAAGTGGCATTTGAAACGATTTTAAGAGGACATACATGCATTCTTTACATCAACGGACAAAGTGAACAGAGTAGCTCATTCTTCCTTTTGACATTTTATGTCTTTACTTTGGCACGTATAGAATCGAAAAGTTTTACGTTACCGAAAAGAGTTATTGATTATATACTTTTGATTTTCTGATGATTATCGCTTACAACCAACATTACGTTGCTACGGAACTTATCTTAGACGTTTATCATCGCACAAAAATCGTTCGCCAGTCGTTGGAAAGCTCTCGATTCGCCTAACCGATCATGTTAACCACAGCACAGTGCGTGGCCAACAATCTGAGGTATGAGCGTGGTTGGCTGAATAACTGTTTTCATATGGTGATCCTTCTCAGTTAATTTCGTAAACATGATTGCAACCACTTATATACTGGGAAGTGAAGACGAAATGTCTCAATGTCTTGCAGAATTTTATGCAAGATTTTCGGCATTTATCATCGTACAAAAATCGGTCCCCACTCGTTTTCACCTAATTTTTAATTGATAAATCTCCTAGGAATTTTTAAAATACACAATATAAGATATCATCGTGCGTCTCAGGCGTAAAGGACTTTCGATAAAAAATTCAACGATACCAAAACAATTTTGGTGGGTTCAGATGAGCATTTTCTATTTGTAAAGATAGAGCATCAAAAATTGAAATAAAAAACGCCTTATTAACTGTAGCAATCTTGGTTGGGAAGAGTTTTAACGTAGTTAACGTTATATTAAGGTTGAAAAAATGGGTTTTAAAAGAAAAAGCGCTAAAAATCAGAAATTATTTGCTTTTCAAAAACAAGATCAACAACCTAGAAAGGTATAATTTTAACCGTCTCTTAAAGAACCAGACAGTCTCCCTATCAAATTTCTACTTCTTAGGGTGAACAGGAGAGAATTTAGCTCACTCAGCTGATCAAGAAAAAGCCCATAATTTCTATCGTCTCTTGCTGTCCCAATAGTGGTTGCTGTCATATTTTCAAATTTAATTTAGAAGGATCACCTGTATGTAAACAATTTTCCACACAACCCCTCTCATTTATCAGATTGTCACAATGCACTGTGGTTAACATAGGGTGGAGGGACCAGTGATTGACAGGGACCCAGGGATTGACATCTCACCAAGAAGTTTTCATAATGAGGCATTTAGAAGGGTTTTACGGGCTTGATCCATTTGAATTTTGAGGCAAAGTACCTTCTCAGTAAAGTATAAAGGTGGGAAAAGGTTTCAGCCGGGTTTTTGTGAAATCTGGATAAAGTTACCCTACAGAACCTCGTGTTGTAATTTCTTTGGTGCTGTTTCTTGTGATTTTTTCAAGAACGTAAGCGTTTTATTCTGTTTCACCATGCCCTCCACATTTTCAAATTCGATTCTTTCCATGGTTTTTCACAATATTTTTTTTTTTTTTTTTTGTGGGATTTATGCTATCAATTTTTGGGAATAATCAAAGATAACATGTGAAAATGCAAATGTCAATTACTAGTTCCCAAACTAATGCTCCCTTCAATGATTGACCATGCTGCCAATATGGATCTCTATTCGTTCTTATCATTCATTCTTCATTTTTTATATTTATATAAATACATAATAACTCACAAGCTGCTAGTTTACCATTAGAATCGTACTGTGCCTGGTATCAAGAAAACATACCTATTTTGTGATGAAACATCCAGTGATATTTTCAACTTTGTCTTTATGAATACTCATATTAATTTTATATTTAGAATAATAAAACTAAGTTCAAATGCTTACTTTATTTGTAAAATGTTGAAATTAAATGTTTTGTTGATACAAGGAATCAATTATTGCAGAAGAACTGCTGTGTCAATCACAGGTACAACAAAAAATGTGGCTGTCAAATACTGGGTCAAAAAATTGGTTTCGAAAAAACTAATTTATGATGTTTTGTGGCTCGCATTTGAGATTTTTTCAATACCGAGCAGTTTGAGGACATCCTGATGCAGCGATAGATGTAGGCGTTAAGTTTGAACAAACGAAAAAACATTCTCTATTGCTTGTCAAACACTGGCCCCACCACCCCTGTACGGTTAAGTAAATCGAGAGCTTTCCAGCGAATAGAGAACGATTCGAGGGCAATGAGACTACAGGAGTTACATTTCCCTAGAAAAGCAATGGTAGTCCCTACGAATTTTTCGAATAATCCCCAGCGATAATACAATATTCATGTCAAAAATTTAGAATTATAACTAATGTCCACCAGAACTAGATAAAATTAACTTTAATAGTTCCCAAGTTTATCTGAAATGGGATAACGTAAATGTTATTATAAGAAACATGTTAATAAGAAACCTACGCCTCTGATGATAGAATCAATGGCAAACTGATAGAATCTACAAAGGGGAAGACATCCCTGAACTTCTAATTCTCACTTATTTTCTATAAAAATATTACCAACACTATTATTGACACTATTATTGTCACTTGTCAGCAACAAAACAAGAAATATGAATGTAAACGTAAACTTACTATCGTACACAACTGTTATGGTGTTATCATTTATATGGATACTATGTACCGTGTTATCAGTTATGAGTTGAGTGTTGTTGTTGTTGTCGTTCATTGTCATAGTAGGCACAGACATATGCCGTCAGAATTCTTCTTTACTTATACAACGATGGTCACACGACCGTTGCGGAGCTCAAAAGTGCAAACGACAAGCTGTTATTTTACTCGCTGGCAGTATGAATAATTTTTGGTCGATTTTTTTATTTATTTATTGTTTAGTTTATCAGACGAGCTATTAATTTCGGTTTTTTATTTTCAACAATGAACCTTCGTAATCCACCTAGAAAAGAAAAAAATGTAACCCCCCCCCCCCCCCCAAATTTATTGATTTACGTTTCAAGTAAAAAAAAAAAAAAAAAAATCTGTCCATTGGCCGTACTAAGCTTTTCTCCAAAACTATTGGATCAAACTTTATGGAATTTAGCTTAATTATGCATCAGCCAAGGTTGTGTTAGTAAAAAATCTAGGCATACATTTTTTTCAACCCTAAAAAGCAGAATTAAAGGGCTGCAAGTTTCGTAGATAGAGATCTCGAAAAATTTTAAGGAACAGTAATGATTTTTTGGTTGTCATTTATAGTTATTATCCCAAAGTATCAAACTTGCCTTGTAAGCATTCCAATGGAATAATCAGCTGCTATAAATACAATGGATTTATGACTGTAGAATCAGGTTTGTCAACTATTGTCCTTTAGAATGGACTAGTGAACCATTGGTAGGTGTTTAATTTTATCTCATAAATTTTCAATAGGTACCTACCTACCTACTA
Organism: Adelphocoris suturalis; assembly: GCA_030762985.1. Classification (NCBI taxonomy): domain Eukaryota; kingdom Metazoa; phylum Arthropoda; class Insecta; order Hemiptera; family Miridae; genus Adelphocoris; species Adelphocoris suturalis. The sequence goes on along the minus strand of CM061043.1, from coordinate 1,439,665 downwards.
AAATGCCGGCATACTTAATGAGGTAGACTAGTAAAGTGTAGATGTATCCATTAATTGCATTAATTTTCCCTCTGCTGGTGCCTATGCATAGGGTGTCCCCTAACCCCCCCCCCCCCCCCCCCCTTACTAAAATCGTTAATAATGGGTAAAAAAAAAAAAAATTATTATTATTTTTATTTTTTAATCTCAATGATTTTTTGTAAGGATTTCGAAAACGCCAAAATTGCGCATTTTGCACGTGCACAATTGACATTAACGTCATTATTTTAAAAGGGAACCCCCATTTTTTATTGCAGATTTGAATTCTTCGTGAATCGAGACCTTTCGCTCGATTGCTTTAGTGCACACAAACGGACGCAATTCTGCTGTAAAAATGCGCAATTCCGCTCTATAAGTGCAAAAAATGGTGAAATACTGAATTTTTGAAGATAGTCAATTGCCACATGTAATATAAGATTTTGGAGTATTTTTTCGTGCTGAACCTCGTAATTACCTATATTCGTTTATTGATATTTGCAACACCAACTTGGGGTAAACATCGAAAAATTGACCAGAATTGCACTTTTTTACACATTTCCACAATGCACCAAACCTACCTATTAAAATGTAGGTTTTTCGGTAGGTATTTCCCAAGTTGGTGTTGCAAATATCAATAAATGAACAGCATTGCGAGACTCAGCACAAAAAATACCCCAAAACCATGTTATTACATGTGGCAGTTGAAGATCTTCAAAAGCTCAGTATTTCACATTTATTGCACTTTTACAAGTAGAGCGAAATTACGCACTTTTGGAGCGGACTTGAACCAGTTTGCGGGCACTTGAAAAATCGAGTGATGATTTCTTCATGAAATTTCACATAAAATCCAGATCTGCAATAAAAAAACATATAATATATAAAATCTGAAAAAAAAAAAATCTGCAAAAATGGAAGGTTTTTTAATTTTCAAATAACGAAGTTGATGTCAGTTGCGCACATTTGCGCACTAGAACAATCTGCAGTTTCGTCATTAAACATTAAGATTGAAAAACATTTTTTTTTACCCATTATTACTGATTTTAACGGGTGGTCTGGCCCAGATAGGACATCAATCCCCTGAGGGGGTCTATGCAGGACTCGAAGGTCCATAAGAGCTGGGTTTTCCTCTAAAAAGTGGCGGATGGACAGATCACCCCCACATCTTCCACACACAACATCACGAGCACCTGCACTAAGCAGGTGTCCATGGGTAAGACGTGTATGGCCAGTAGCAACCCGATTGACCACAATGCGGTCCCTCCTTGAAAGTTGGGTCACAAAAGGGCCAACCGGGCAAAGGTCCTGTCTTGTATTTTTATTTTTTAAATTTATTGTATTAAATTATTTTTTCGCTCTATTGTTAAGTAGAGAGCGAATCTTAGGAAATCGATTCTTCAGCCGAACTGAAGCAAATAGAGAATAGCAAGGATGCTCATTATGAAGCAGCAAATAATTTACAAAATAGGATGGGGAACCCGCAAATTAAGGACCCCTTGGCCTCTCAGGCTCCTAAGAATTAAGGCTAAAGGGGACGACAGTTGTGTGAGAGATAGGGAAGATACAAATAGATAATCTTAATTATCTCCACACCAGTCAATCAATTTTCAAATCTAAATATATATTTGAGTTTATCTCATCCTAGGCAATCGAGCGAACATAACAATGTTTCCAAAAAAAAAAAAAAAAAATGTGTTGTTGAAATTTTGACTTGAAATTTTAATAGCTAATTTAATTTTTTTTTTTTTTTTTTTTAAATTAAAAAAATCGCTAATATCCCGTGTTTGGAAACAACAGCTTTTATTTTTAGAAAACAGGGTTGGAAGTGGTGTAATAGAAAAATCGAGATAATATTCGGAATTAGAGAAAAAAATACATAAGTTAGGCACCTTTGGAAGGCATTTAATCTGGAAGTGTGTTCAATGAAAAATTCTGAAAAATGTGTGCACAAAAAGTGAAAACAAGCTATATTATGGATAAAACGGACCTCGGATTCGGATTCAGCACATCAAATAACGCAAGAAACCGACAAGCTCTGCCCGGATGCAAGACCACCCCTAAATTTTGTAAAGTAGTGTAGGTAATTCGTAAGTAAAATAAATTCAATAGTAGTAATATCCATTGATATGTTGCTTATAAGCATTGAGGATCAAATCTCCTACATGCAACATAAAGCCAATTCCATCTGGCATGAGCAATGGCAGGGTGAGGTCACTGGTCTGCGTGGTGTCCTTCAGGACTTGAGCCCGGTAGTCCCTTTCGTAACCCTTATTCAAAGGAGGGATCGAATAGTGGTCAACCGGGTTGCCACTGGCCATACCCGTCTTACTCACAGACACCTGCTTAGTGCAGGTGCTCGTGATGTTGTGTGTGGAAGATGTGGGGGTGATCTGTCCATCTGCCACTTTTTAGAGGATTGCCCAGCTCTTATGGACCTCAGAGTCCTGCATAGACCCCCTCAGTGGGTTGATGTCCTATCTGGGCCAGACAAGGTCCTCTCCCTGTTAACGTACCTGAGAGCCGCAGAGCTCAACTAAGAACTGTGATATTTTTAATATGCGATATATTTATTTCCACTTAGTCATAGCTTTATTTCACTTGGATTTAATGTAAGCCTATTTAACTAGTCTTAGTTATAGTTCAGAATCGTACCAGTTTTAGTGTCTCACTTGACACCTCGTGCAATGCCGCTAATGACCCTTCAGGTTGAGATGCAGCTAAATTCTTAAATAAAAAATAAAATAAAAATACAAGACAGGAGGACCCTCCCCTAGCCAACCTGAGAATCTCCCAGCACCCAAGTATAATATAGTTATATTAGTTGATATTTACTGAAACTTTTAACTTTAACTCTCGCACTAACTCTCTAGTTTAGTTCTCCTTTTGCCTTCAATGGTGCAACCAGCCGGTACGTGATCATCTCTGAATTGCTGTCTCCGAATTGCGCCCTCCGTGTTTTCCGAGGGTGCGAACTCGTATTGATGGTGTGGCGGGGACACCCCCTTGTCGCCAACGGCGCGGGCGAGCCTTGATGAATCGATCCGCCTTGGAGTTCCCGCGTCCTCCGACAGATGACTCTGCCCCACCAAACTCCCTTGTTACTCGGGACGCTAGCGCTCTCGGCGGCCACTCCGCGAACCGGATCCAAGTGGCGAGGAGAGAGGAGTGAAATATTTACAAAATGGCCAAAGATGTGTGTGTCGTTTGACGGAGCGAGTGATGTGAAGTTTTGTGCCCGTTCAGTGATCGTAATCCGTTTTTGACGATGGCGGAGTTTAATATTGACATTTCCAAGCTTCCTGAAGACGTCAGAGAGAAGATTGCAGAGTTGGATTTGGAGTTATCAGAAGGTACAACACGATTTTACTCATCCGCTTTTCAGGTTTGGTGAACCTTCTTGCCAAACACTTCACCGACTTGTCTCCCGCATTTCCTTTCGTTTATCATTGCTACTGCTCCCCCTTGCTTCGCATTAGCACTTCTGAATCAACCGTAGAAGCCTTAACTACAAAAACCCCTACAAAACTCACTGAGGAGATTTCAAGTCGCACATTTATCTTCCTTTGTCGGAAGCTACTTACCTCTCTACTAAAATTTCAATCGCCCAATTTGTCGGCACTGGGTCAAAAATATCTAGCGACTATTCTCTATCAGCCTTATAGGTTTGTCTTGGCTCTAAATAGAAACTGTTTGATCTCTGGTTAGTCAGGCTTTATTATTATAGCCACTTATGTAGGTAATTTCATAACTTCTTCTTCGGATCCAGGGACAGAAGGGCGTATTAGCAACTCAATGCGCACCCGTTCGGCAAGTTGTTGCCGCTCAATCTTGAATTGGCACCAATTGTTAGACAAATACATATGTACCTCTCATCAACTGGCTATTCGAGAGCATATGTGAGACAATCCACAATATAAATCATGTTTAAATTCTGAGTTTTTATATGGAGCGTCTTCGAAGTTTTAATTATTAAATTTAGCGCATAAATTTATGTACGGTGCCATACTTATGGATGTATGAATATCTTAGCAGAGTAGGTAGGTACCATAAAACACAGAATAGAGTGTTTGGTACCTACTAAGTGCAAATAGGCATTAGGTACGTACAAATGTGGCACATCTAAATGTAACTGACTAGGACTAGGTTGGTTAGGTAAATATTTGCACCTTTGAGTACCTACTCAACAGGGTGGTGGGGGTTGGTTCCCACGTACATAAATGAATCCTGTTTCTATTGCATTGATATAATGCTAACTAGGCACCTAGGTAGGTAGGTATGTAGGCATAATAATTCTTATTTACAAATTGCATTGGTACATACCAGATTGATGGGGACCCCAATATTGATCCAAAGGAACCGGCTTCTTTCTAATTTTATGGCATTTGAAAAGTAATGGATTTATTATCTATGTAGATCAACTAGGTATATATAAGCACTCATGTACCATTTAGAAATGTACATACATAAAATAATCCAGTTTCTATTGCATGGGAACGTATAATGGTAAATAGATAGGTACATGTGAACATAAACATTTTCTTATTATCTAATCCATTGGTACCAGGTTGATGGAGACTCTATCATTGATCCTAAAGTAACCGGCTTCTTATTTCTGATTTTAAAGCACTTGAAAAGTAATGGATTTATTATTTAAGATCAGATACTTACTATATAAGCACTGATGTACTATTTAGGAAGGTACATAAACTAATCCAGTTTCTAGTGCATGGGTACGTATAATGATAAAAATAGATAAGTATGTAAACTTGATAATTTTCTCATTTACAAATCGCATTGGCACCAGATTGATGGGAACCCTAACATTGATAGGTACCAAAGAAATCGCTTCTTATTTATAATTTCATGGCTTTTGAAGAGTGGGTAAAGGATTTATTATTTAGGTATACCACCTATATAGTTGGGTGGTTTGGTTGGCCGGCTGGATGGATTTTCTATCCGACTTTTTGAATGTAGTTTTTTGACTTCGTCAATAATGAAACAGGATATATACCTACTTTAGGTGGTCACCACATAGCTACTGCTCAAGTGTACTCTGTACCTACTAGCTAGTCGTAGCACGTGGATGTGTACGCCTACCTATGTAGGTAAACATCCCTCTTTTTTTTTATTTATTATTTTATTTAGCGGTTTAAGCCGCACCTCAACCCAAAAGGGTCATTAGCGGTATTGAACAAGTCTTTAAAGGGACTTTGAACAGTGTCTAAAGGGGACACTGTAAGTGGCACGATTCTAAGGGGAGCCATGCTGTCATCCGTGACTAAGTGGAGTGCCATCATGGACTCCACTGGCAAATCGGAGGGGGGATATGCCAAGGGGTTCAGCGATGACCACTGTTTAGCCCCCAGAGCGGATAAGAAACCCCAAAAATAAAATAATAGAGCTAAGACTAGACGTAGAATATGCTTATAATTGAATACACGTGACTGTATGAAATAGCAAAAGCAAAAACTAAAACTATGACTAGGTACATATATATCACAGATCAGATATCACAGTTCGTAGTAGAGCTCAGCGGGTCTCAGGTACAACAACAGGAGGCAGTCCTCCAGGAAGTGGCGGATGGACAGATCACCCCCACACCTCCCACACACACATCTCGAGCTTCTGCGCTAAGCAGGTGTCTGTGGGTAAGACGGGTATGGCCAGTGGCAACCCGGTTGACCACTATTCGATTCCTCCTTGGAAGTTGGGTTACGAAAGGACCCACCGGGCACAAGTCCTGATGGACATCACGTAGACCTCACCCTGCCATTGCTCATGTCATATGAAATTGGCTTTATGTTGCATGTAAGAGATTTGATCCGCAATGCCTATAGGCAACATATCGATGGAGTTATCACCAATGACTCTCCTCGCAAGTGCATCCGCACACTCATTGCCATGAATACCCACATGGCTTGCACCCACATAAAAGTTGTGGTGGAGCCCAATGTTGTGGCTTGGTGTAGCTATACACGTAGCTTTGTATTAGGGGATCATCAGAATGTGTGTCTTTAATCGCCTCGATTCCCCTCTTATTCCTACTCAAGTCTTGGAGCCCACCCACCTTTTCTTATAAACCTCGTCTGAGAGAAAAGGTTTGACCCTCCCTAAATCAAAGGCATCCAAGGGAAAAAAAAAAATCTGTCCATCAACCAGAGTTGTTTAGGCATAATACATTTTAAAATAGTGCAATGAAAATTACCTCATAAAAGTGGCGATCTAATTTGAAATCAATATACGGTATTTAATTCTTTTGGATGGTTATAGCAAGTTGATATTCGCTTCTTCAGACATTTCAACAGCTCAACCAGATACCCAAATTGGAAATTTTGATCGAAAAATTACTTCATTAAAGTGATGCACTGATGTGAAGTAAATTTTTTTACATTTTCCCTTCTTAACTCTCCCTACTGAAGTAAATAATCAATTTGAAATTTAAAAAGTTGAAAAACAATTAATAGTTGCTTTTGAACTTTTTTCGAATACGTGACGCATTCATGTACGTACATGTACCTATTAGCCAAATATCGCACGTTTTATTCTTTATATTATTAAATACCTATGTATTATCGCTGGTGGTTTTTCTAAAAATTGTTACCCGTTCCGTTACCCAAAAAGTTACGTTTTCTGATGATTTTCACTCACAACCAACGCGTTTCTTGAGAAATGTAACTCCTGTAGTTTTCATCGTTCAAGAATCGTGCTCTATCTATTCGTTGGAAAGCTTTCGATTTACCTAACAGCATTATGTTAACCACTGCACAGTGCGTGGCCAACAATGAGGTATGTGTGGTATGAGCGTGGTCGTGTGAATAATTGTTTACATACAGATGATCCTTCTCTTTTAATTTTGTAAACATGATTAGAACCATTATTGGGACATTAAGAGACGATTGAAATTATGGGCTTTTTCTTAATCAGCTGAGGGAGCTAAATTTCTCCTGTTTACTCCAGGAAGTAGAAATTTGATAGGGAGACTCTCTGGCTGGGTCATTAAGAGACGATTGAAATTATGGGATCTTATCTGATCAGCTGAGTGACATCTATTCATGTCACAATATATCTGCGTAAAGCGTTGATATATTGTCTCTCATTCATGATACCTCGCTTAGGGTTTGAAGTTGATGATATTGTAGGTATGTATATCTATACACCATACCTCCACCATACATGCACTTTAGCCCTTTGGAAGATCCAACGGATGAACGTACACCGACCCTAGTAGTTTCACCCGATTCTTTTGGATGATGAGACCCAAAAAGACATTATTGTTACCTTGAAAGTTTTCGAGATCTTGATTTTAGCGAATTGTCGTAGAAAATGAAGCTATTGCAATGCAATAGCTCGGAAATTTTTAAAATAAAATTTTTGAAAAAATTCTTCATTGAAATCTGTTTTGAGACATTCTGAAACGAATCTTAGAGTTTAACGCTTTTTCATATGTATATGTATATATGCATTTATATGTTTATTTATATATGTGTCATTCTAGAGCAGCCTTACTCAACCTTTTTGTCTCTCGGGCCACATCTGTGTGTTCCGTAGTTGAAGCGGGCCACAGTTCACAAAGCAGGTATTACAAATCTTTGTAATACGAATACCTTAGTCAAGGTACAATAGAACTGTAAAATACATTTGAAAAAATAAGTATATTTACAAAATCAATATTACAAAAATCATAGTAATACAAAATTAATGTGATTTTTGATATTGTGACAGGCTATGTGAGACAGATCAGTGTCTCCGCTTTTAACGTGGGTTATCTTTGGTATTTATTTCGTAAAAAATGAATTGAGTCAGTTCGGTAAGTTAAAATAGGTGTGAAACAAAACCGAATACAGAAGAATTATAAAATGACTAAATAGAGGAGGAAACGGGTATAGGTAGGTAAATTTCATTCTATCGGACAAAAAGTGACCCTAGCTTATGAGGGCCACACAGAAAAGCTTGGTGGGCCGCAGGTTGAGTATGGCTGCTCTAGACGGTATCTCTCCTTAGGATTGAGTTAAAAATTCGATTCTTGCGCAAAAAAAAAAATCATGCTTTCCAGATGAAAGGACAAGTTCGTTGGCCAGCACTTTTTGAGCACATTAAATTGGTCAACTTTTAAAAAGTGTATTACAAAAACCATTAAATCATGGCTAAAAACGGCTAAAAATTGTTAAATTTACATTTTTGGTTTATTATTTCCAATAATAAGCCTATGTGATCGTATAGCAAAAAATTTTTATAACCCCCCCTCAAACTTTGTCACTTTACGTTTCAAGGTGCGTAGAATCCAAATTTGAAATGTCCGTCCGCCGTCCGCCGTTCGCCGTCCGCCGTCCGGGCCATAAAAGGCCTAAGAATTTACTTAAAAAACCCGTCCTTTCGCACATAGACTCCATTTGGGGTCTAGTTGGTCCTAACGTTTAACCATCCCGATCGCTTTACTCGCCTGATGCTATGGGCAAAAAACTGGCGAAAAAGTGTCTTTTTCGAGGCTTTGAGTGTTAGACTTACGCACGCACGCACGCCTGGCACGCTTGGCAGGGGGTCACGGTGGGTGGTGAGGGGGATGAGCGGGGGGGGGGGGGGTGGAGTGAGAGGAGGCGCCGGCGCCACGGCACCTTGTGGTGGGTACGGCGCCGGCGTTCCTTCGAGGCATGAATATATGTTTTTTTCTAGGTCATATTTGTGTGTTAATACCAATGCTTTTCCTACGCATATTTAATAACATATCCTCTCGACTTTTCGTACGTGGTTAGATAATGATATTATTAAGGCAATAACTATTTGAATAGATAGGAGCTCAAATCGAGAAATACAAACATGCGTATATAATTATAGAAGTATAGGTTGTGGCAACTCGAAATGGGACACGCCGAGGAGTCTGGACGGGCCTTATGACGTACGCAAGCCAACTAAAACTACGATCATACTCAATTGAAAAAATAATAAACCTTTGTGAAATAATTTGCAGCGTTTTTGGTAGAATATTGCTCAAATAAAGTTCATTAACTGTAAAATAGAACATTCGAAAATGTATACAAAATTATGCTGAAAAATGTACTTAAAATTCATTAAAATTTGCTACAAAATCGATAAAAACTGTAAAAAAAAGCTAAAAATTCAAAACCTCTATTGGAATAGGAGATTATTATTTAGAATACTTTTTTTAACCATAAAATTAATAGATTAAATGTCCTTGCACTCAAAAAGCTCAAATGTCAAAACAATTTAATATTATAGAATACGATGATTATCGAAGTTCGCTCATACGATCATGCTGCATGACTCGAAAAAACATGACATGAAAAAATGTCACTACAAAACAAGGCCGAAATAGCGGCGGATCTAATTTCTTTGCTGTTGTTGAACCTATAAAGCTAATATTTGAAATCGAGAACCCTTGGGACGTCTTCAAACGAATCATGAAGTCTAGAGCCCCCCAGATCAGCTGAGTGAGATCTGGAGCTAAGTTCTTTGCTATTCAGTGAAGCTGAAATTTGAGATGGAGCATGTTCCATGTTCCTCCAATGTTTGGCCGAGGCTCATGGTGAAAGCATAAGTGGGTCTGGGTCCCCCTAAGCGGGGTCAAGGGCACACAGCGCCGAGTTTTCCAATAGGATCTCCCATTTTAACATGGAAATGCTTTTGGGCGGGGGGTCAGTCTGAAATTCCCGACACCAAAAAACCAAGGTCGCAAACAAATAGTCATTTCATAGAAATCATTATTTATGGAGGTGGGTAGTACATTTTGGCATAAATTCGATAAAAGTTTTTGGTAGGGAAGCCCCTATGGGACATTAGACGAATGAAATGACGGACTCTTTCCTGATCTACTGTGTGAGCTGAATTCTCTCCTGGGGGGTGTTCTGTAACTTTATTTCGATGGGAAAACTTTTCCATAGTTTAGAAACGCCGCCATTTTTGCCTTGGAGAACTTCTCTAGGTGTTCTGTAAGGCAGTTATCTTCTCCACTGTAGTAAACTTTCTCACTACCTCCATAGCTGGTCATAAGATTTACAAGATGAGGTTAAGGGCCGGTTTCACCAACAATCCCTAACTATGGTTAAAGTACATCATTGATTTACGGAACCAGAGTTTTGAACGTTGATTTAAAACAAACGGGTTTCATCAACGTAATCAATGTTATCAGCAACAAACAATATGTTATCAGTATGTTATTACTCTTATCAGTAAACATAGATTAACAGCGTTTACGTGAAACGTCGATTAAAAGTTTAAACGTTGATTTAGACGATATCAAGGAGGCATTTGCCCGCAAAATGAGGCTGATAACGAGATAATAGTGAGATATCAGCTGTTTCCAAGCTGAAATCTTCAATTCTTCTATCCTTTTTAATCCGCTCTGATAGCATAATGTTTTACTAAATCGTAGGGACAGTCCTTTACTGCCCATTTCCAAACTATTGCAGCAATGATATGTGGGTTTCTTTAAGGATTCTGGATTTGAGTTTGGAGTAAAAACCGCGAAATTTCGAACCACTGGAATACTGCATCCAAACGCGGTTTTGATTCGTCTCCAGTGAAAATTTCGGGAGTCAGTCTCCTAGAAAGGAGCGATTGGTAGGTATTCGATGGATTTTATAACTGTAGCCACTGCAGAACGAGATTCCAAGTTATTTCGACTCAAAAAGCGCAGGAAACAGGTTATAATTGACTCGTAATATCATTATGGTCAAGTTGCACCATAATGCAACCATTGAACCAAGTTGCACTAGGTATTTTTATATTTGTATCTCCCATCACTTCAATGGCAACAGCCCAGCCATCTACGCACATTTTGTCATTTCAAATGGTGTTGAGCCGTTCGCTATTTTATAACACTATTTTACAGCTATATATATTTGTACATTCCATGTATGTACCTATAGCCTTACCTGTGACTTATGTATCCAATACTATCATCAATTTGTTCAAGGCCTGACAAAACAGTAGTTTTTGAAAGTCGGTACCTCCTCAGGAAATCGATTTCATTGAGATTGAAATCCGCCTCTCTCCAATCCAATGAGGACGGTGCATTGTAAAGTCTTCATATCATCCTCGTCAAATTCATCCTCAAAAACCAATGCTCTAATCAATCCTCTGAGGCTCATTTTCGTGCCAAATTTGGCTGGTTAGTTTTGATCTTTGATTTAGCACATATTGTGATCATTGATTTATCTGAACCGGAGTTGGTGAAACCGAATATCGTTGTTTAACAGCTGAGATCTTCGGTTCAATGAGTAAACGTCGATTAAAAATAAGTGTATTTAAACTGAGATTTTGGTGTTTCCTCGTCCTATATTACTCAGTAATTAATTCATTCATTGGTATTTTTTTAATTATTCATGTATTGAATATGCATGTAATCTATAAGATTTGTGATCTCAATGTTGAAGTGATAAAAAGTGAAGAAATGCCTGAAACTAAGTACTCTAGAAATAGTGGTAATGCCTGAAACTAAGTACTCTAGAACTTCGTTCTTAGTGTGCGATCTGCCTGTTCGGAACGGTTCTGGGCAAGCACAGTCGAGTTTAGTCGTTCGCAGTGCCAGAACTCCAAATTCCGGGACGCAAAGTTTGGCGTTCGCAGTGCTTTGCGAACCCAGTTCCGAACAGTTTTAACAGTCCCCGATTTTTCCGGAACTGTCAGAACTCGATCGCAAGGACGTAGTTAACGCATGCGCACTTCACAATTTTCCGGAACTCGTGGAGTAAACAATACGCTCTTTTCGGCTTTGGTTGCCACGTGTTCCCTGTAAATTTCTGTGTAAAATTTCGCTTTGTTCTGTTTTTCGCTGTTCTTCATTTGAATTTCTCCATCGAAATATCAACTAAGAGCTCGTTAAGTTTGGAAATCGATAATTTCGACGATGGTGGTGAAGTTTCATGATTTGTAGACGAAGAGGACGAGATTGAAGTTGTTGACGGATCTCGTCTACATCCGCGAAACTCGATTTTTTTTTACGAAATTGTGCCAAGGTTCGACGAGTTTGTTACAAACGACAACACAGGTTATTCCACTCCCAAGTTCTGAAATCGTTCGCAGTGCAGAACGTGGTTCCACAAGTTCCGGAACTCCCCGGGATTTTCTGTCCCAGTTCTAATGAGATTGAGAACTGTCAGAACGTGCACTGAGAACGAAGCTTTGGTTAGTTTACTACTGTTGCTTTGCCCGCGTTTTGCCTGTTGGTGGAAAATTAGTCCAGTGGAAAACTAGTCCACTGTTGGTTATATTTCCAAAAGTTACAGAACACCCTCTCAGTTCGTTTTTCTTCAGTCTCCTGCTGTACACGAATGCATATCTTCCTTACTTTGGTCATAAGGGGGTCATAAGGAATGTCATTTTTAAGGCGAGCAAAACCAGGTTGCACAATGTTATCAATAGTTGCCTACTCAGGCGCCCTCAAAGAAGGGCTCATAACTACCAGAAAACCCAAGATCCTTAAAGGGAAAACATAGGAGAAAACCTCACAATAGGATCCCATGACGGGGAGACTGTTTTACAACGCAAATAAACCCCTTGGCGTCGCCCCTTTTTCGCAGCTTTTGACTCTATTTCTCTCGACGTGGATTCAGAATGACACTGGTGACGACTCAAGGGCCGCTATTTTGCATTTTCCTTGAGGGGAAGAACAGCATTAATTTAACCCTTACCGCGACACGTGTCCCTCATTGGCTCAGAAAGTTCCAATTGTCCCGCATGCATGATGAATGACTTAATTTATTCAGTTTTCCAAACACACACCTAGGGTGGAGGGACCAGCGTTTGACAAGGACCCATTGATTGTCATCTCACTAAAAAATTTAAATAATAAGGCATAAAAGTGTTTTACTGGCTTGATCCTTTTGAATATTGAGACAAAATCCCTTCTCAGTGAAGTATAAAGACAGTCAAAGGTTTCAGGCGGGTTTTGTGAAATCTGGAGTAGTTTACCCAACAGAACCTCCTGTTGATTTTTCTTCGGTGCTGTTTCTTGTGATTTTGCTAAGGGAGTAAGTGTTCTATTTCCCTTCACCATGCCCTCCACATTTTCAAATTCGATTGTTCCCATGGTTTTTCTCAATCAGTGTTTTTGTGTAAATTGCATTTATGTTATCTTTTTTTAGAAATAAACACAGTTAACATGTGAAAATGCAAATGTCAATTACTCGTTCCCAAACTGATGCTACTACCCTCAGTGATTAACAATGCTGTCAATATGGATCTCTATTCGATCTTTCATTCGTTCTTTATTTTTTATATTTATATAAATACATAGCAATTGAGAAGCTGCTAGTTTACCATTAGAAACGTGCTGTACTTATGGTATTGAGAAAACCATGTACCTACCTATTTTGTGATATTTTCAACTTCGTCCTTTATGAATACTCATATTAATTTTATATTTAGCTTAATAAAACCAAGTTCGTATTAAAAATAATGAAAAGGGAAAATAAATAACGCGGACACGAGTTAAATGAACACGAGATAAAATGGTTTATTACTATAAGCGAGGAAGTCGAGAACTAGACTGTAGGGATGGGTTCATGAGCAGTAGACATGGTGGGGAGAGGGCATACAGAATTGCCAACTTTTACAATTGCCCCTCTCAATTCTGCGACTTCATAATCAATTTAAAATGTACAAAATACAGGTACTCCCTAATCAGTCTCAATACATACAAATACAAATCAAATATTTCAAAATATAAGTCCACAATTCTCTAAATTTCCATAGCAAAGAACACTCAATAAATTTCATCTGATAAATTCAATTTTTTAACAAGAATACTAAATCTATTTGCACTCAAAGGCTTAGTCATTAAATCAGCCAATTGATCATTCGTGGGAACAAATATGAGCTAAACTATTTTCTCCTCTATCATATTCCTCACAAAATGTACTTTTACATCATAATGTTTAGACCGTTTGGTCTCTCTGGTAGTTGCAATTTTAATAGTTGACTGGTTATCCTCGAAAATCTGAATAGTTCGAATGCTCCATTTATTAATAAAATGTTGAAATAAATGTTTTGTTGATACACGGAATCATTTATTGCAGAAGAACTGCTTTGTTAATCATGGGGTGTCAGTCACAGGTGCAACCAAAAATTTGGCTGTCAAATACTGGGTCAACAAATTGATTGAAAAAAAAAAATAAAAGAATTTATGATGTTTTCTGACTTGAATTAGTGATTTTTCTAATTTACACGAGTTGCTCAATTTCATAATATGTTCAGTTCAATTATAAATATGTGCAGGATGACCATAAATGAGAAAATTTTCGTAATTTTCCTATTAAGCTTTAATATTGTTTTCAGCACTTAGTGTGTACAGAATAATTAATTATAAAATTTATAAAAACATTCTACTGTACAATTTTAGAACATTCAACGATTTTGTGCAGTGTTTACCGATTTTTAGCACAATTTAATAACATTTAAGTAACATTTTCTGCTCAATTTGGTGTTCAATTTTTTAAAATGTTTTTTAAATGTAGGGTACGTTGTTGCCAAACGTCTAGCGAATTTTCGCGAGGAAGTAAAAAATAGGAGGGCGAATGTTTAATTTGGCGAGAAAAATTAGTGATTTATTATTTTCAATATTGAACTTTTTTAATCGACCAGGAAGAAAAATAAATATACCATAACGGGTTTAGTAATCCACCCCTTAATCCCGCTGGGGAGACCCCAGACCCTCTTTTGCTTTCATCTTGAGCCTCGCCTAAACATTGGAGGAACTTGGAACACGCTCAGCTTCATAGGTTGAATAGCAAAGAACTTAGCTCCGGATCTCTCTCAGCTGATCTGGGTGGCTCTAAACTTCATGATTCGTTTTTAGAGCTTCCATTTCCAATTTCAGCTCCATAGGGGTTGAATATCAAAGAAATTTGGGAGTTTTTGCAGTTTTCCAGTTGAGTCGTACGAATAGAAGTTTTTCTAGCGCAAGCAAACCAGAAGCTAACCACGGAGTCGTACTGTACGAATAGGGAATCGTTGTACGGTTGAATGAAACGATTCAAAGTCACGCTAACGTCTATATTTGAATAGATACAACTTCCGTATTGGAATCGTATGGAGGGGGAGCTAGCCAAGGGGAGATAGACCAGAACGCCCCACCGCCCAATACGGAAGTTATATCTATTCTAGTATAATTACCTAACGTGTAATGAATTCTTTCATAATGGAAGAAGTACCAAATTAGCAACAACTCTGTCTGTGGTTTAATTTTTTCACTAGAAATAGATAAATAGAATAGATAATAAAATAAATAAATAGATAAATAAATAGAATAGATGTAATAGAAGAAGGAAGGACACTTGGAAGGGTAGGTAGTTGTTAAGGCAACATCGAAATTCGCCTTGGGTTAGGAGAATCTCTTTCGGGAACTTCAACATGATCAACTCTTCAAGATGTTCATACCTATACTATAAACATGTAAACTACCTACTTTTAGCCATTACCTACATATGTACGATATTTTACACTTTTTTCCCTTGACCAATTACGTTTCATTATTGAAGATGTGGATACCTGCTAATATACGACAAAGGGCAAAGACAGCCGCTTCTGTCTGTGTCTATTTTCTCTGTAATGTGGTACGATCCCTACCCATTTAATCAAAATCGATCGATCAGTATCGGAGCTTCGTCTATAACAACCAATTTCAGGTTTGGCAGGTTTACCTATTTCAATGAAACTAGTAGGATGACATCCTGAGACTTGTACCTAAATACCCTCGAACGAAATCGAAGTGATGGTAGAACGTGTAGTTTTAGAATCCATTATTAACGTATCAGCATAATATAAAGTAATGCGTGGTAAATCGAGAGCTTTCCAACGAGTGGATAACGATTTTGTCCAGTGAAAACTAAAGAAGTTTCATTTCCCCAGCAACGGCTTGGTTGTACGTGAAAATCAAAAGAAAACAACACCTAACTTGTTAATAGGTTGCGTGACGTTTTTTTCATTGCGTAACAAAATTTCTGGTTGACCCGTCGACTAAGACATTTTCAATGTCAAAAAGCTCACCAATTTAAAAGTTGAAGTCATGCAATATGATCGTATGAGCGAATTTTCGTAAATTATCGTACTTTTATTGTTACCTTGTTTTAGAAATTGAGGACGTGAGCGCGAAAAGAAATCATGAATTACAAATTTTGTGACCAAAATTATCTTTTGTGATTCCAGAGATTTTGGATTTTTTGGCACGTTTTATTGAAAATTAAGAATGTGTTTTCAGCATATTTTCGTACATTAATTTTTGCATTTAAATTTAACGTTTTTAGCAATTGTTTGCTATTTTTAGTGATTTTTTCAGCACGTTACTCTTCGAAAATTCGCTAAAATTGAAATCCAGGTGGCAAGTAACAATTATTGTAGGTTGCTAGGAAGCCGACATGCAACGCTCCGTTCGTGAACACTGAACATCCAGGTCGAACACTGAAGCTCCGAAGTTTATTTTCATGTGTGGATCGCTAGTGCGTAAATACGTATGTGAGATGATCGCCAAAGCGTATATATGTTCGTGAGCGGATCGCCATTAGTGCTTACATACGTTCGTTTTCGGATTACCAGTTCACGCTTAACATTCCAGCCTACCTGCACCAGCCTACGGACGTAGCCCGCCGAGCACTTAATGTACTGTACCCCTCAAACAGTAGATACACTTGACCCGTTATCTCTCTACTCTACCGGCACCACATGCTCTCTCCCCAATACCCCGGAATATTGATTTTCTTCGCCGGGTGTTATTACCGGCGTTGAGCGTCCGTATCCCGTTTGTTATTCAACTCCCTCCCTCTTCCTGCAATGATAAGACTGTCGATTTATCATACTTTTTTCCAATTTCATCAAAATATCGGAATTAACTCACTTTCTATCCATGTTAATTACATTTTGCTTTCGAGTTGCGGATGCGTCGGCAAACTAATTTATCTCCTTCAAAATCCAAATAGCTTTTTATAGGTCGACCAGAGATGGTCTGCGTTCCGAAGGCGCGCACTATGTGGCAGAAAAGTGAACTACTCGTTAAAGCAACTTTTGGAAGAGGTAAAAAAGTCCAGTCATGCAGCATGACACCATGAGCGAATTTTCGAAGAAATCTTCGACATTTCAGTCGTTATTGATCGTGTACAGAAATTTTAGTTTATGATTTTGATAGACAAACAATGTTTCATGCAAATATCACCGATTTTTACAGCTAGCGAACGGCATTATTTCAATTTTTGACTGATTTTTCAACTTTGAAATTTTTGAAAACTTAATACATATTCTTATAGGAAATTTTACGCTGATTCCGAATATACCACGTGTTAGTATGCTGAAAAAATTATTTCGCACAACAAATCGCAAAAAACAGGCTATTTTGAAATTTTTGACTACATTTTTGAAAATTTTCAACCCGAAGATGTAATCCGATCATGCTGGCGAACTTGAACTTTCGTTTTGTGTCCTTAACATTTTAAAATTTGTTTGAAGTTTCTAGCACAATTCTACGGACAGTTATCGTCTGGAATGACACATACATTCATACATACATACATACATAAAAAAATGCGTTAAACTTCAGAATATGATTCAGAATAGCCTGAAACGGATTTCTGCATAAATTTTTTTCAAAAATTCACATTCTACAATTTTTGAGGCGAGAGCAATAGCTTAATTTTCTTCAAAAATTCGCTAAAAGTTTGAGGGCATATATGCTCCCGCACAGGAACGGAGGGAAATAGAGACATCCGTGAGGGGAAAAATTTTGAAAAAATATCGTACGTGCCATCAACAGTTTTTAAATGATATTAGATAATAAGTTCCTTTTTCTCCAGCAGAATTCGCCCTCGGAACGCAGACCATCTCTGGTCGACCTATAGCTGTGTTTCTCTGATTCAAAGGTTTCCATTTTTGCGAATTTTTGTTTAAAAAAAAAAAAAAAAACTTGCAATGGCTCCAACAATTTTAATATAAAAATTTTTGA
Organism: Adelphocoris suturalis; assembly: GCA_030762985.1. Classification (NCBI taxonomy): domain Eukaryota; kingdom Metazoa; phylum Arthropoda; class Insecta; order Hemiptera; family Miridae; genus Adelphocoris; species Adelphocoris suturalis. Next base: position 1,421,706 of record CM061043.1, on the reverse strand, counting down.
AAATTTTCTTTATTGAAATCCGCTTTGTGGCACTCTGAAACGGTTTCTGGATTTTAACTCTTGTTCATATATTTATTATGTCACATCCCCGGCTGATTTATAATTTTTCATCCATTTCATAAACTTTGGTCTAGTAGTTTTGGTGAAAAGCTCTGGACTGCGTACAGCGCACGGACAGATTTTTATAAAATTCGATTTTTAGATTCTATGCATCTTTAAACGTAAACCGAAAAATTCTGCGCCCCCCCTCCACATCTGAGGGGGGGGGGGGGGGGTTCAAATTATTTTTTCATGGTCAGTTACAAAGATTCATTATTGAAAATAATATACCAAAAAATAGCTACTCTCCAATGTTCCTATTCACACTAATCCGGTGGGTCGGAATTTCACACTTATGACTCCAAAATCGAATTAATTGCTTGAAACAATTCACTATAAACAGAAATGTCAAAATCTTGTCTAATTTTCTCTTAAATCAGTTTTATTTGTAACTTGCGACGTCACAGTTCTTGAGTAAACCCCTCTTGGTTTAATATTTCCAATAATAAGCCTATGTCATTGTGTAGCAAAACATTTTTATAACCCCCCCCCTCAAACTTTGTCACTTTACGTTTCAAGGTGCGTAGAATCCAAATTTGAAATGTCCGTCCGCCGTTCGCCGTCCGCCGTCCGGGCCATAAAAGGCCTAAGAATTTACTTAAAAAACCCGTTCTTTCGCACATACTCCATTTGGGGTCTAGTTGGTCCTAATGTTTAACCATCCCGATCGCTTTACTCGCATAGATGCTATGGGCCAAAAACGGGCGAAAAAGTGTCTTTTTCGAGGCTTTGAGTGTTAGACGTGTTAGACGCACGCCTGTCTCGCTTGGCAGGGGTTCACGGTGGGTGGTGAGGGGGGTGAGCGGGGGTGGAGTGAGAGGAGGCGCCGTGGCACCTTGTGGTGGCTGGAGTGACCAGGGGCGTAGCAGAGGGGTGTAGGAGAATGGATATTTATTACTTTTACATGTTATACCCATATATGTAATACACCGCGGCACCATGAGGTGGGTACAGCTTTCCTTCAAGGCATGAATATATGTTTTTTCTAGGTCATATTTGTGTGTTAATACCAATGCTTTTCCTACGCATATTTAATAACATATCCTCCCGGCTTTTCGTACGTACTTAGATAATGATATTATTAAGGCAATAACTATTTGAATAGATAGGAGCTCAAATCGAGAAAAATAAACATGCGTATATAATAAATTATAGAAGTATAGGTTGTGGCAACTCGAAATAGGACACTCCGAGGAGTCTGGACGGGCCTTATGACTACTAAAACTGCGATCAAACTCAATTGAAAAAATAATAAACCTTTGTGAAATAGTTAGCAGCGTTTTATTTTACAGTTCTAGTTGACACCCTGCAGTACAGCTATCTATTACCACTCCACCTTTTTGGAGAGCTCTCCCCGACGCATTTTAGTTAAAAATATAAAACGACAACGGATACTTTTGTGTGGTATCCATCTGTCGCAAAGAGTAATACTAATAATGCTGGCTGACGGTGGTGGCCAGTGGGTGGATATTGAGAGGGAGAGAGAGGATTGTACCGCAGCCACGCAAGTGACCTTTACAGTAAGCGACCTTCTGCCAACAGCTGGCCTGGATCACCCTCCCTCTGAACCCTCATTCGTTTCCTTTTTCAATATGATTTGATGATTTTCAAAATTTATTTATATTGACCATGAGGAACTGGAATTATAAATAGTAGATAGAGACCAATTATTGTGGTGAGAAAAGTTTAACGCCCTCAAAATTTATTGATTTAGTTTCAAAAAACGTAGATTTTAGCTATTTTTAGTAATTTTTATTTAGCACATTTTTTTGAAATGTGAGCTATTTAATGTACTCAGAAAGTTCTGGTCAACGAACTCATCCTTTCATTTCGAAAGCTTGGTTTTGGCTCAAGAACGGAAATTTTATCAATCCTAAGGAGACCTATCTTTCGGAATTACACTCGGTTACATACTACGAGTATATATAAACATGTACATAAATATTCTATATATTTTTGGTTTTAAAATTGTTGGAGCCATTGCAATAGCTTAATTTTCTACGAAAATTCACTAAAACTCTCCAAAATGGCAAAAATGGCTCAAAACGGCCAAAACTCGTTGAATTTATCATTTTTAACAGAATTTTAGTCAAAACGAAATTGTCAACGATTAACTAGGGCTTTACACACAACAAAATTATACTGAAAAACTTACTTAAATTTCATTAATATTTTCTGAAAAACTCTGAAAACTGTAAAAAATGCTAAAAATCCTATATCTTTCTTTGATTCGCCAAATGTTATTTAGTAGATACGTGTTTTCTGCCATAAAATTGGTTTTTAATTTCTTAGTAATCAAATTGCTTAAATTTCAATATATTTTATCATATTAAAGTACGATAGGTAATTTAAGAAAATTCGGTCATACGAGCATGCTGCATGACGGGGAATTTCGGTCTCCGAAATTGAAATTTCCTCTCGCATTTTACGTTTTAGACCATTCTGAACAAATTTGGTTCCTTGTCTGTCGTGTGTCCGCAAATCGTTGCAACAATCTTATTTTCCACAGTTTTCATCTGATTTGGATGACATTTTTAGGGAATGTGCGGGCTAGAGGGTAGACGGTCAGTCATATCGTTCTTGTCTCAATACCTCACTCTGCGCATGCGCAAACGTAAAGTCTACCAAGCTTCATTTTCTCACGCCCTAGTCGTCCGATCTCGCTCAAATTTGGATGATAGTTGGGGGATGACAATTTGATCATCTTATATCAATTTCAACATGATTGTATTATTAATAGCTACTGCGCATGCGCCAATATGAAATCATTGTAACAAGCTTATTTTCCACAGTTTTCCACAGTGCGGGCTAGGGGGGAAGATGGTTCCCTGTCAGTTTCATTGTTGCCAAATCAATACTTCATTCTGCGCATGCGCAAACGTAAATTCCTTTGTGCCCCATTTTTTCACTCTCTAGTCGTTCGATTTTGCTTAAATTTGGATGATAGTTTGAAGAAGATGACTTGATTACCTCATATCAATTTCAACACGATTGTATTATTAATAGCTACTGCGCATGTGCCTATGTGAAATCCTTGTAACGACCTTAATTTCCACTGTTTTCATCCGATTTCGATGAAATTGTCAGAGAATGCGTGACAACTTAGGTTTTAGATGGTCCCGTACCTATTTCATTGTTTTCAACTTATCAGTTCATTCTGTGCTTGCACAAACGTAAATTACATTAAGTATCATTTTTTCGTTTCTTAATTGACCAATTATGGCATTTCACGCTTCCTCATGATTTACTCTTTTCTGCTATGGCATTTTTCAAGATCATTTAAAACTTTTCAATGATCTATACATTCATAATAGGTAATTGAGGCCCAACTTGGCAGACGTTTTTTCACTGGTGTTGACAGCAGCAATATTGACGCAATTGATGCATGATAGACTCATTTCTTTGGCTTACATGTAGCTTATGAAATCCCTCACGAGTCTTCTACAAGAATCTTGCATATTGGTTAGTAGATTCCTGCGTTCCGCAATCCCAGAGGCAGGCTCATTGAACTGAGTTCACAATAATCGGAAACGACAAATGGCTGCTGCCAAAGAACTAACGACTTTTTTTTCCTTTAAAACCCGCTGAGTGAAATGTGGCTGTGAAAGAGCACTGTTTCCCCGAGTTTATTGACACGGGGCGGAAGGGCGTTAGTTGGGAACCTTGTCGTGATGGCGAGCACGACAAAGAAATCTGAGAGCGTTCCCCATTTTAAAGTTGAGGGGAAAAATACGTAGGATGAGACCGATGTCACGAATTAAGTCAGAAGGAGGAACAATTAGCAGGAATTGGACGGTCCAAATGAGCTGAATTGGAGGGAACAGGAGTTGAGCACAGCGACTCCTGAGTTGGTGCAAGTCATTAGTTTCGTGAAAATGATGTCTCTACGATTGGTATTCAGTGGGAGTAATGAACTACCATGGAATAGAGGATTCGTACTACTGACAAAACCATCATCTAGATGCAGGCATTATGTTAGCGAATTTTCGTTGAAAATGAAGCTATTGCAATAGTTCATCTATTCATTAAGTTTTTCTATCGACATGTGGTAAGCCATCTTACAAAATCTGATGGGGTGTAAAATAAGTATAAAACAGAACCTTCAGTTTACCACTTATATTGAAATGATAACAAAGCTTTCCACTCAGATTCTGAGAATCTTCAGGTAAGCACAAACACAATCACAGGTAACAGTGAAGCATTCATTACATTTTTGCAGTTATAGTTTAGAATCGTGCCCGTTTTAGTGTCTCACTTGACACACCATGCAATGGCGCTGATGAGCCTTCAGGTTGAGATGCGGCTAAATTCTTAAATAAAAAATAAATAAATAAATATAAATAAAAAACAGTGAAGCAAATGTAATGACCTACTTATCACATCCCTAAATACATGGATCCTTGCCATGGAACACAATGACAAAATGTAAGAAGTAGAGATAGACGGTTAAAAAGATGGTGATTAAAAACGGCTGAAAATCGTTGAATTTATTTTTTTTTAGCAGAATATTGCTCAAATAAAGTTTATCAACTATAAAATAGAACATTGAAAAATTTATGTACAAAATTATGCTGAAAATTTTAAATAAGTTTAGTTTACATTTGCTTTAAAAAATCTAAAACTGCAAAGAAGCTTAAAATGCAAAACCTCTTTTTGAATCGCAGATTATTACTTAGAATACGTTTTTTGCCATAAAATTAATAGTCAACAATTTCTTTGCTCTAAAAAAGCTCAAATTCCAAAACAATTTATTTGAGCATATTAAATTGATCAAATTTCAAAATTGTGCCTAAAAAATCACTTTTTAGGCCAAAAATTGTTGAATTTGTAATTTTCAGCAGCATTTCTGTCGAATCAAAATTTTCAACAATTAAAACAATCTTTCTCAAAATTATGCTGAAAAACATACTTAAATTTCATTAATATTTGCTGAAAAATCTATAAAATCTGCAAACAAATTTGAAAATCCAAAATCTTTTTTGAATTTTATTTAGTATTAGTTTGTTTGCCATTTTTTTACACTCAATTTTTGATTCGATTGAACTTTTTTTATGATACGATGTCAATTTAAGAAAATTCGCTCATACGATCATGCTCCATGACTGCAACTTTTTTCATTTGTGGATTTTGAACAGCCGTCGCGCTATTCCAACTGTACGTTCACCTTATTAGCGCTTATCCATTACAACCAGTGACACTGGTATTTTCCTAACATCCGAAGGGCTATGGGTATGAGCTTGTGTTGTTGGCGTGAAAAGATTAGACTAGGTTATTTAATTATTCCCCATATTTCCGATGGTCCTTGAAAAGATGAGTTCTGGCACAACTGAAAACCCAAATCAGTGGAAATGTAAAGTACATGATTGTGTTCTTTTTCCTCGATCAAATTTGCTGTAGGTACTTGTAAGTTATTTTCGGGTTTACCGAATGGTTGCTTGGTTACGAGTACGACCGACCCTTCGTAGAAACTTGGCAACATCCCGCGTTCTTTCCTTCCCATTGACTGAAAGGCTCCTATTATCTCCATCGGGCTGTCGAGGAGAAGCCAACGACTTCCCAACTTCAGAAACTCCCATCACGGGAACAAGTTTTCATCTTAGCTGATGAAAAATTTCCGGATTTGCTGTAATTAATTATAGTAGTGTAGGTGTTTTCCCTTTAGGAATGTTGTAGACAGCCAGTTTTATGATTTTTTTATTAATTGAAGCAACGTTTCTGCCCCCAACATTAGTGGGACCCTAGTAATGCTTAAATTGTAGAGAGTTGTACAGAGAGGAACTAAAAGTAACAATTGTTGATTGGTTGTGGCTTACATCTTGTCACACTTATATGTAAGCCACAACCAACCGACAATAATTAGGTTACTTGTAGTTCCTCTCTCTGCAACTCTCTACAATTTAACATGACCAGGGCCTCACCGATGTTGGAGGCCGAAACGTTGCTTCAATTAAAAAATCATAAAACTGGCTGCCTACCGTCATTCCTAAAAAGAAAAACACCTACACTACTTCGTTTAACTATGCAGCCATAAGGTGAAAACTCACCTTAACCACATCAATGTAATTAATTATGGCTAGACAAACGGATAACCAACCATGTTTTGTCTTTTTCTGAGGAATTGTTGAAAAAAATGCTTATCAATCCATTATCCATCCAAAATCCATTATCAATCCATCTTGAAACAAAAAGTTCCAGTCATGCAGCATGACCGAATGAGCGAATTTTCGTAAATTATCGTCTTGTGTAATGTTAAATTGTTTTGAAATTTGAGCTTTTTGAGTGTGAGGAAATTGTTAACTATTAATTTTATGGGGAAAAACGTATTCTAAATAATAATATTGTATTCAAATAGAGGTCTTCAATTTTTAGCTTTTTTGCAGTTTTTTAATCGATTATTTAGCAAATTTTAATGACTTTCAAGTACATTTTTCAGCATAATTTTGTACATAAATTTTTGAATGTTCTATCCTATAGTTAATAAACTTTATTTGAGCAATGTTCTGGCAAAAATATAAATTTAGCAGTTTTTAGCCATTTTTGGTGATTTGTTAGTACATTTTTTGAAATTTGACCAATTTAATTAATGTGCTCAAAAACTGCTGACACTGTGAGATCGGACGACCAAGGCGTGAGAAAATAGAGCACAATGGAATTTACTTCTGCGCATGTGCAGAGCTAAGTATTGGTTTGGCATAAGTGAAACTGGTAGGGAACCATCAACATCCTAGCCCTCACAATTCCTGAAAATGTAATCAAAAGCAGATGAAAACTGTGGAAATTTGGCTTGTCACAAGGATTTGTGGACACAGACAGACACGGAATCAAAGTTGTTCAGGATGGGCTAAAACGTAAAATGCGAGTGGAAATTTTGATTTGGGGCCAACAAATTTGCTTTCGCCAAAAGTGAAAACAGTACTTTCTCTACCTTTAGGTAGACTCGGAAGAAGCTGTCGCGCGACAGATAACCCAAATAACCCTCAAGTCTGTGAGAAGCTGGCAAAATTTTGCAACTTGCGTGGCCTTACCGTAGGATGCTTGCTGGGGAATCCAATTATTGATGTTGATCTCACAATTTATTATTATCGAGTATACATCTTTAAGTTATTCATAAAGTGTAATGATTTGTATATTATTTTTATTTCATTCATTATATTATGTAGTCGTCTTCTTTTGTTGATAAAATTCGATTTATGATGGTCGGAACTCCCGGCAGGCGGTTCAAAGAGAACCAAGCTGTGTTGTTTATTAATCCTCAGTTATATTGTGTAAGATAACAATTTTTTCTTTAATAAACCATTTTCTTCTTCTTCCATTCACACGGCACCTTTGGCCAAACTTTGATAGTGAGTGTCAAACCCCTCAACCGTATTCTATATAAATTCACCCAAAACGGAACTTTGGGACTTGATTCTGTTTTCGGTAAGGAAGTGAGGAAGCTTATCCCTTGGATGGATGACAACAAATTCAGCTACGGTCAATATCGCTCTTCTGGAGAGTTAGTCGAACTCGGCGGTGGTCAGATCTTTGTATGATTCCCTAACCCCCCGGGTGTATAGTTTGGTGGTTTGGACGCTCGCAAGCTCGCATCTCAAAAGTGAAAAAATATCCTAAACCTATCCTTTTAGTAGAATACATATGAGTTGGACAGATAGATCAGAATGATGAGTATAGTTTGATGGTCTGGATGCCCGCAAGCTCGTATCTCAAAAATACATAACATCAATTAGTCAATTCCCTTAGTGAAAATTAAGATTAGTTGGACATTTAAGTCAGAATGATCGGAGAAAATATCAGGGGTCGTTGCCGGGTTCAATTTAGATGACCCTCCCCCTCTCTGACCCCTTACTTGCCGTAAGAAAAACTCTGCGTAGCCAAATTATATTTTATAAGATATAAACTTTCCTTTATAATAAATGCTTGTCTTCTTTTTCCATTCAAACAGCCCCTTTGGTCAAACTTTGATAGTGAATGTCAAGACCTCAACAGAATATTCTATCTAAATTCACCTAAAACGGAACCTGGAGACTTGATTCTGTTTTCAGGATGGAAGTGGAAGCTTATCCCTTGGATCAGTTGTTTCACTTGATCGAACCTTGAAAGCCCCGAGCCGGGTCGGGGGTGTTACGGCGTTACCCTTTCTGCCGCGCCTACCTCGCAAATAGAACTTTATTCAGGTCGAAGCTCAGCTAGCCTCTCTGCGTTCCCACACGGCCAAGTCCCCACCCGTAGCCTCCTCTCTACAGCTCAAATTTGCAAAAGATTATTGCAAGACCTACTGTTTGCTTGTTAGAGATGTTGACGGGAAAATATGTTAAATTGAGTACTTTATGTGCATAGAAATTCATAACTAATCCCGTTGTCGGTAATAATAATAATTAATCCGTTTTCCGTAGTATGCAATTAATCCCGTTTTCTGTAATAAATGAATAACTATCCTAGTACTCCTAACATTAAACTTATTTGAAAAATTTAGTCGATTAAAAAAAAGTGTTAATGAGTTTCTTATGCAGCAGTATTTGACTGATTCCTATTCGCGATTCCAAATAAGGATGCGAGCCTAGTGGCAGCAAAATGAACCAAGTAGAACTTACTCCGACACTCTTGTTATTGAAAATCGTATCTGTACATACCATTCTTTGAGTCTTCGTCTTCTCTCGTTTTTTCTGTGATGGGGAAAGAGTCTAGAGTGCTTGAAGCATTATAAATTTTGAAAATATAGTGATATATGCTCTAATTAGAAATCGTTTTTGGTTAGATGATCGAATGGTGCCTCCCTTCCCCTAATTAGGTAGGGTTACGTATGTAACTGCATACATACCTAACATTATATGCAAAAGTTTTGAAGTTTACCTCACTATGAATGAGGATCGGTAGAATAGTAACATATCATAAAGGAATATGACAGGCAATATGAAATCGAGAAAACTTAGATTTAAAAAAATTTACCAGAACACAAGAGCCCCTCTTTTGTTTCCCCAACAGACGTTACAAAACTACCTGGTACTAACTGGAACACAGGAATCCTGCCAAACCTAAATCCTACATTTGCAAATGCAGTATATTCCTATAATTTCTATACACTGCACTTTTATTATATTTCTACATTCCTCTTATTTTACTTTGTAGATCTTTTTTCCTTCTTTTTCCCTATTTTCTCTACGTTTACATTTGATTTTTCTTTGGTTTATTGATCATTAGTGTAAAGTTTATGTATTACTACTTTTACATGCAACTCCTGATCTCCGGACAATTTCCTCAAATTATGGCGATCAGAAATTGCCAAAATGTTTTTGTTTTTTATATTAAGTGTAACAGATGTAAAACATAACATCTGTAAAACATTTTAAGTATCTAATAGTTTACATGTTGTATACGTATTTGCTAGTAAATGGCTTTTATAAAAAATAAAAAACTAAATTTTATAGCAGAAAAAAAAAAAAAAAAATAAATGAATAAGTACAAAAATAAATAAAATAAAAACTAGAAAAAAAAAAAAATAATATGATGTGCAAACACATTTTATCATTCATTTTAATTCGAGAAACTTATCGAGGAATTATTAGAAAGCTTGTTGACTTGTGATGTTTCTTCGCTTGCCATTTTTAGGGAGTTTTAGTAAAAAATAGAGCTATTTAAATGGACCATAGGTTAAGAACCCCTGCTCTAGGCAAAGGAATTTAGGATTAAACAGAGTGAATAGGAACCCCGTGGTTTGTGTCAATCGTCCAATCTACACGGCCTCCAGGGAGCAAAGGTGGCCAACCTCTTGTTCGTGATTAGAGCGTCCACAGGTTTGCGGTCCGAATGAGCGGGCTAACCCTTGGGGCTTACCGTACAGCCGATTGTTTACTCGGGTCACTCTGTGATCAAGCCCTCTTCGCCTTTGACATTAGCCGATTTCTAGTCTTCCAATACGTCTCCTTGCAATTCGCGATTCTAAATAGGAATGCGAGCCTAACGGCAGCGAAATGAACTAAAGTAGATCCTGACTCCGACTCTCGTGTCATTGAAAATCGTATCTGTACCCAACATTCTTTGAGACCTCGTTTTCTCACGTTTTATTCTTTCGTTTTTTCTGCGATAGGAAAATAGTCTTGGTGCTTGAAGTATTATAAACTTTGAAAATACAGTGATATATGGGTCATTCTCTTTTCGTTTGCCGCTTTGGGTCGTTTGAGAACCTCAGTGACGTGAAATATGAAAGTGCTCGAAAATGAGGTTAAATCGGCAAATACTAATCATTGTACATTGCAGATTTGTGTTCCATAAATGAACAGTGAGTTTTTCGTTGATATTGTATTTAATATATTTTTTTGTTACCGTATTATCAGGAGTGTTACCCATCACACTAATGATCACACTCACACTTATGAGAATTTCCAGTAAAAATGGCGTCACACAGGATGATGAAGTGGCAAAACTCGGGGATGGCTACTGTTTGAAACCTGTCACCAAGCGGTATGGTTGATATCGGATTATTTTGTTTAAGCACTAATGACACTCGTAATTAGTGTAACACTCATGATTGAAAATAAAAATACTCCTCATGTTTTTAGGCTTCTTTCGCTGTAAAAACTGCTGCAACTCCAAGCACTCCACTGCAGTCTCACATCTTCAACTGGACAATATAACCTTCACATCTGACTGTTTCCCCCCATTTTCCATCGGTCTTCTTGATCGCAAAAATGATAACACTCCTGTGTTCCCATTGAGAAGATGGATGGGGACTGACTGAAAAACTAGTTTTTTACGGGTTGGGAAAAATCTTGACAATGTAAATCCTTACTCTTAATAAAGAGGAACCAACCTACTGCAGCTAGTAACCCTGGCCAGTTCTAGATTGTCATTGCTTCGTAACTACCTAACTTCTACTTACGTGTTAGGTAGGAGGGGACAGCAGCACTCATGAGTTACCAAGATTTCAGGTTTCATTCGTCATCACTGTGTATTGGTTAAACGGGATTTTGGGCAGTCAAATTTTTTCTTCGTTGATCTCCCAACTTATACTACTCTTTTTTTCCCCCAAAATCGCTAGTTTTGGTCAAGAATTGTTAGAATTCATCGTCGGGGACATGAAAGTGGCAAATGAAATGAGAATGATCCATATGCCTTAATTAGAAATCGTTTTTGGTTAGATGGTTCGAATGGTGCCTCCCTTCCCCTAATGAGGTAGAAGTCACCTACGTAACATTATACGCAAAAGTTTTGAAATTTACATTACTATGAATGAGGATTGGTAGAATAGTAACATATCTATAAGGAATATGACCTGCAATATGGAATCGAACAAATTTGGATTAAAAAAATCAACCAGAACTCAAGAGCCCCTCTTTTGTTTCCCCAACTGACGTTACAAAACTACCTGGTAGTAACTGAAACACAGGGATTCTGCCGAACCAAAATCGTACATTTGTAAATGTAGTACATTCTTATCATTTCTATACACTGCACTTTCATTATGTATGTAATTTTAATAAGAATAGGTAGGTACCTAACAGAAAACCGAGACTACTAATAGGTGCTTACATGCTTGCATGATCTGCTATTCCCAGGTTCGCAGGTGCATTTGAAGTGGAATATATTCTTGATATCTTGCCAAATCGTTACATTTATAGTGTGTGGATGTTCATTAATTGATAAACTTTGTGGAACAAGTAGGTACCTACATAAATGTTGGACATCCTCTACTTCTTCTAAGAAACCACACATATGCTGAGCATTTTAAGCTGTTCTGAATTAGCATATACAGCGTTAAGCATATAATCAGCATATAAGCATATAAGCGGTTGAGAATAACATTGTACCAAGTGTTATAATATCGCATCTACATTGGTATCATATACGTTAAGAATATAGTCATGTGATTCTTAATTGTGGTCAAGTCATTACAGGTAGGCAAGTGTGACCCAGTGAAAGATCATTTCTGGAACCATGGATATGGTTAATGGACCTGGCGCAGGTTTGAGAAAAACGCGGTAAGATGAAGAGGTTTTCAGAAGGAAATGTAAAAGAAAAGGAAAAGTGTCGTAAAAATGGTTTCTTATGAAAAACCGCTTACAAGTTTAACTGCACAGTTGGTTTGTATCACTTAGTGGTGCCAATCAAGATGTCAGAAGTTTTATTAACATTAATGGGATAATTTTAATGTTTTTGTGCGATTCAACGTATAAAAATAATGAACTTAGCCCACTCCATCATTCTGTCTCGTGCAAAAGTTGTGGCCAGATGGGGTGACAGAATTAACTGAAATTAGTTTGAACTATTTCTGGTGTACAACTTTCTTTATCTAATTTTGTTAAAAGTCTGTTTTCTTATGTGAACTCTGTTTTTGTAAATTTTGAAAAATCATTACAGAAAGGCTTTACATTTTGATAACGTTGATTCACTGTACAAAATCTCGAGGACTGGCTGGATATATTTTCAATGTTACGTGAAACAGGGTTGGTAAACAGATAATGTTCGAAAAAGCTGGCTAATAAATTCGCATCGATCCCATAAAAAAAAAGAGCGAGAAATCAAGAATTAAGAACCTTGTTGCTTCTAGCCTCTACATTGGAAAATGCATTGATAAGTTATTATTTTATGAACTCGGAAAGTTGCTTCCTGGAGTTTGTTGCTCGTTTCTATGAACTAAGCAACTTTCTCCTGAAATGTTTCTGGGCTTCGTAAATAGGTTCCAGCAACGGTTTGCCTTATTTAGGCATTTGTTTTTATATTTAGAGGTATTAATTTATTTTTATCGTTTTATGAATTGTTTGTTTCTGTTTAAAACTGTACTTACTGGGTAATTTCACCTGTTATTTTATTCCATAATCTGAAGAATGTAGACGAGAGCTTTCTAGAAAGAAAAAAATAGAAAGCTTAATGACGTCATTAGGGAACGACCTTACGCGTTCGCCGTTCACTTATGGCGTAAATACATTAACTATAGGTTTTTTCCCAAACGATTCGTTGATTTGAACCAAAAATTTACTGTTGAAGAACAAATTACGAGTTTAAATGATTGAATGCAAGATAGATTAGTAGGTAATAATATGTAATATACTATATTCAGTGTAATAAATATGTAGTATATAGGTACGTAGGATATCTTCCTGCACTTGTGATCAAGTTGCTCCGAATTTGAACGAAATTGGATGAGAGAGATGAGAGAGGGGGGGGGAGACTTTATTCATTATATATATATATATATATATATATATATATATATATATATATATGTATATATTCCTCTCCTGAACAATATTGCTCTTCATAGGTTTAGACCCATGTTGACGGTCCAAGAGCTGTTGCTGCTCACACTTTGAACAGAAAATAGAGTCTAGTTATAATTAGGTACCTAAGAGTTAGAAAGGAAAAAAACCTATTAAAATGTAAAACAACATGAATAATAAGAACAATATGAGAACGATGTTAACAAACGTAACTACTTATTATAATTGAGTCGGGAGTGTAAGTTTGGAACGGTCCTTCAATTCTTCAGTCAAAGCTCGATGAATTATAGGAAGAATATATCTACAGCGGATTTCTAGTAGTGCCAATTAATCGGATTCTGGAATTTACCATGTTTCCCATTAATTAAACCTAGTTTGATAGCCATGGGAATTGTTAGAAAACTGAAATTAGATATTGTTTTTTATAATAATGTAGCAAAATAGATTTAATAGATGAATTACGTAACGTCAGCAATTTAGCCTTTCCGAAGACCCAACTACTCGGGTACCTTCGAGGCCAGCCCAACATTATCTTTAGGAGAGTTTTTTTGAAGTGTGAAAAAACTGCCTATCACGGTAGAATAGGCATCAACAACTTACTGTAGGATAGATTTAACGAGCCTATAATAAACTCAGTTTGAATTGGCGGGACCTATCAAATTACGGGTGTAGTAAGAGATAGGTACGAAGAGTTTTGACCGCATAAAGTTCACGTATTTCTTTCATCACGATTTGGAATCAATCACTGCACCGAGGTATTTGTAGACTTCCAACCTCTCAATTCCCGCACTGATACATCTACCTGTTCCCATACAAAAGTGATTCATGGTGGAACCATCTCTGACCTCATAAATCAATCATCGATCAATCGATAAAGATCTTGAAAAAATCAATGTTACGACAAAGTCACGTTTGCGCATGCGCATAAGCTTCGTGTTTTTCATCCTATAGCGATGGAATTGATAGGAGATTGTCTACCTCACACAATGCCCAACATCGGTCCATTAGTTTAACTGTTCCAGATAACGTTTTTTGAACCAACTCCCATCTCTCCTTCGGGTTGTTGAGAAAGTAAACATTGAAATTGGAGAAATTCACCTACACTAATAAAAACTTTTGGTTTATTATTTCCAATAATAAGCCTATGTGATCGTGTAGCAAAATATTTTAATAACCTCCCCTCAAACTTTGTCACTTTACGTTTCAAGGTGCGTAGAATCCAAATTTGAAATGTCCGTCCGCCGTCCGGGCCATAAAAGGCCTAAGAATTGACTTAAAAAACCCGTTCTTTCGCACATAGACTCCATTTGGGGTCTAGTTGGTCCTAACGTTTAACCATCCCGATCGCTTTACTCGCATAGATGCTATGGGCCTAAAACGGGCGAAAAAGTGTCTTTTTCAAGGGTTTGAGTGTTAGACTTACGCACGCACGCACGCCTGGCACGCTTGGCAGGGGGTCACGGTGGGCGGTGAGGGGAGGTGAGCGGGGGGTGGAGTGAGAGGAGGCGCCGCGGCACCTTATGGTGTCTGGAGTGACCAGGGGCGTAGCAGAGGGGTGTAGGAGAATGGATATCAATTTATTACTTTTACGTGTTGTATCAATATAATACACCGCGGAACCATGAGGTGGGTACGGCGTTCCTTCGAGGCATGAATATATGTTTTTTTCTCGGTCATATTTGTGTGTTAATACCACTGCTTTTCCTACGCATATTTAATAACATATCCTCTCGACTTTTCGTACGTACTTAGATAATGATATTATTAAGGCAATAACTATTTGAATAGATAGGAGCTCAAATCGAGAAATATAAACATGCTCATATAATTATAGAAGTATAGGTTGTGGCAACTCGAAATAGGACACGCCGAGGAGTCTGGACGGGCCTTATGACGTACGCAAGCCAACTAAAACTACGATCATACTCAATTGAAAAAATAATAAACCTTTGTGAAATAATTTGTAGCGTTTTTTAGCTGGGGAAAATATTAATGTTCTGTATTTTCTGAGCAGAAACGATTTACAACGGTCTTTATTGATGCGATCCGCCAACGCTGTGTAAAGAGTGAAAGCCCTCGGGACGTTGGAAGCCTAAATTCACGCTTTCTGTAAACAGGAGTTCCCTCCATCTCGTAAACCTCGTTTTCTACTCGAATTTCATAATCTTAGCTTCCTTGGATGCCTACATCCCGCCTACCATATTCTAATTCGTGCTTTTCCCCTCTTATTCAACTTCAGGAATCTCCATCCGGTTATGCGTATCCGACAAGTTTCACGAACTAATTTACACCTAATATCGACAAGCTCGATATGGAATTGGGATCGCGTTTAATTTATGAAACACGGGCCACCCATTTATTGCCTTCTTCGGAACGACTCGTTAAATAACTAGGAAAGTATTCGTTTGACGATGTGAAAACAAAAATACCAGCCTTGCAACATGATAGTATGAGCGAATTTTCGTAATTACATTTATGTTAAATAGTATTGAAATTCCATCTGGCATGAGCAATGGCAGGGTGAGGTCTACGTGGTGTCCTTCAGGACTTGTGCCCGGTGGGCCCTTTCGTAACCCAACATCCAAGGAGGGGTCGAATAGTGGTCAACCGGGTTGCCACTGGCCATACCCGTCTCACTCACAGACACCTGTTTAGTGCAGAAGCTCGAGATGTTGTGTGTGGGAGGTGTGGGGGTGATCTGTCCATCCGCCATTATCTGGGGGACTGCTCATCCCTTGTGGACCTCCTTAGTGGGTTGATATATTGTCCGGACTAGACAAGGTCCAATCCCTGTTGTTGTACCTTAGAGCCGCTGAGCTCTACTACGAGCTGTGATATCTGATCTGTGATTTATTTATATACATCTAGTCATAGTTTTTTATCACTTAGCTGATTGTATATAGTAGCATGTATATACAATGTATATAGTAGCATGTATACAGTTATTAGCCTATTTTACATCTAGTCTTAGCTGTATTATTTCCATTTTGGTTTTTTTAAATCTATTCGAGGGGCAACAGTGGTCATCACTGTGCCCTCATTTTTTCCCCTTCAATTTGCCAGTGGAGTCCATGATGGCACTCCTTTTGGTTTATTATGTGATCGTATAGCAAAACATTTGTATAACCCCCTCAAACTTTGTCATTTTACGTTTCAAAGTGCGTAGAATCCAAATTTGCAATGTCCGTCCGCCGTTCGCCGTCCGGGCCATAAAAGGCCTTAGAATTGACTTAAAAAATCCGTTCTTTCGCGCATAGACTCCACTTGGGGTCTAGTTGGTCCTAACTTCTCGTCAGCTCGATCGCTCCACACCCATGGGTGCTATGAGCCGGAAATAGGGCATAGCGGCACGTCATCAGGGGCGTAGCAAAACGGCGCCAGGGGCACCGTTTGCAATTAGGTACCTACTAAATTTCTCTTTTTGGGGCGTTTCTCATTGGAAATGTAGTTGGAATGACGAAATCAAGTAAATCAATCTTTTGATTTATTTAAACTTTTGTAGAACTATTCTTGATTCCATATTAGAAAAAAAAAAAAACATGAATACAAACCATCGCCCGCAGCAAGTATGAATAGACAGATGAATATTCACATATTTTCAGTACGCCGCATTGAAATTAAATTATCTGAATCTAGAACATGTCAAATTAGACATGAAATTACGTACTTAGACGTACCTACGTACGTAGATAATGATATTATTAAGGCAATAATTATTTGAATAGTTAGGAGCTCAAATCGAGGAATATAATCATGCGTATATAATTATAGAAGTATAGGTTGTGGCAACTCGAAATAGGACACGCCGAGGAGTCTGGACGGGCCTTATGACGTACGCAAGCCAACTAAAACTACGATCATACTAAATTGAAAAAATAATAAACCTTTGTGAAATAATTTGCAGCGTTTTTACTCAGGGATGGCAACATGGCTCCCCTTAGAATCGTGCCACTTGCACTGTCCCTTTGGATACCTTGTTCAATGCTCTAACTGGTTGAGGTATGGCTTAAAATAGAAAATAAAACAGTTTTGAAATTTGAGCACTTTTTGCTCATCAGCACTGTCTCATCAGCGCCTCATTTCAAAGTGTGGATAAAGATTCCAGTTACCACTTGCCTTCTGTCCCTGTCGCGCCTGGAGGTTAGGTAAAAGGCGCGTCATCCCTCCTGGTGAGTCACTGGCTAAAGAATCCTATCTTAGTGTACCTTTCGACTGCGACCTGCCTAGTCTTCCCGAGAAAGCCGTAATAAAAGTGAACCATTCTGTGGTGATGTCTTGTGACTCACCATTTCCTTCGAAGAACATTCAAGACCTCGGTTGGAGACCAACTCTTACCTCGGCCTACCATGCGACTGCCGTCCGAGTTGATGCTTTTACCATCTTCCCGATGCTTTTACCATCTTCCCAAGCAGGGGATTCCGACAGACAGACATGTATTATTCGTGATGAAGTTGATGATCCATACTCTTGATACTCTTTATTTACTAAAATAAAATGTGATTGGATGATGTAGTAAAGGTATGTCCGCATTTGTTTAATTTTACGCGCGTCATAGGCTGCGTTGGAGCGCAAGGGGAGACGCATGTGACGCATGCGTTTTCTGAGTTTAACGGTAGCGTTGAAAGTTGGACCGGTAGGCAAGCGCAGGTGGTGGATTTCCGTGCGTCGCTCTGTGCGTGTTCCCTCGAAAACCATCATGATGTCCGAGTCGAGAAATGATGAAACTTTAGCTTTTATTGAAAACAACAAGGGGATATCGATAAAGTGTATACCAACAAGCAGGTTAGAAATGACGCATTGTTTCTTCTCGGGGAAAAGGAGTGAAAAACAAAATTAAAAGTTTAGATCGTACTTTTCGAAAGAACACAGTCAAGTTTTTGAACAACAAAACATCCGCATTCACTTGTTTCAGATTTCAGAATCTTGTAGTCCCGCGTTTTCAAGAATTCCGAAACCCACAGGGATTTCTTTTTACTCCTCATTGTTTCCTTTCTCGTACGTCAATACTAAATACAAAACATGAATATGCTTCAGCCTAAATCAATTCGCATTATTTAATTTCCTCGTCTTATTATGAGTGTTTATTATACCAGGTCGCTAGCGGACATCACTCCCTAGTAGGGATGAGTCGATTCCCGAAACCGATTCTCGATACCACCGATTCTTAAGCATTGGTATCGGTATCGAGAATCGATCGCCTAAAGCCGATACCGATACCGCCCGGTGATGGGCGTTTTATTACACTACGGTACACGGTACTATTGCAACCATCTAACAACGAAGATGGTTGTACCGTGCAACGGTTGTGTGAAGTTAGCAGTTGCGAAACATGAATTGTCCAAAACACAACTTACAATTATAACTTTGTTTACAAGTAGGCTTGTGTTATTTTGTTTGTGACAACAGAAGCATTAGACAAAGCTATGTTTTCCAAGTATAAAAGCCTAGAGCCAGTCTTTTTTGGAAATACCTTACAGTTACCGACGAAAAACTAAAAAACTAAGTCAGTCTGCTTAACTTGTTTTATTCAGAAAGAAATCAATCCTAGGCAATGAAAGTTGCCTACTAATTGAAACTTTATAGATAACAAAAAAATATCCAATTTTGTATTAGCACAAATCAAATTAACTAAAGCCTTGAATGAAAATACAAATCTGAAATTTAGAATTTGTAATAAGAATTAATCTGAATTTGAGAGAATAAAAATTTGAATATATTACTAGTTCAAGAGGAATTTTTGTTTTTCACCTACAGGTAAGTTAGGTATTATGCGCCGATGGTATCGGTATCGAGAATGGGGAATCGATTTTTTAGGTATCGGTATCGGGAATCGATAAATTTTGGTATCGACTCATCTCTACTCCCTAGCAATGGATGTTTATCTGTACTAAGTTTCATTTGATAGAAAGAAGGTTTCATTTGACTGAAACTCCTAATAAAGCTGCAGTAGATAGCGAACGTATTAAAACGCTTGCATACGAGTCTGCAACACATTGGGACATTTTATGTCTTTAGTTGCAGACTCGTATGTGTTGCAGACTCGTATGTGTTGCGGGCATCGTCAAGTAAATATCCTAAAGAGGCTACATACGAAATTACAGCTTCCTAGAGTGTAAAGCATATAAATTAGCTTTAAGAGCCACTCATCTGATCCGTACCCTGGGCATCGTCAAGTAAATGTCCTAAAGAGGCTACTTACGAAATTACAGCTTCCTAGAGTGTAAATTATAGAAATCACCTATCAAAATGATTCAAGCACCGCTTCACAAATCAAACCGTTCTCGCAATATTCGGATCACCTGCTATGAATCAAAATCATCAACACACCAGCTCAATGAAATCATCAGAAATTAACAAGCGGTCGCAATCATGTTCACAATTTTCCCCGTGCCGTCTTTTGTTGTTGGTTTAACCTTTGTATTTGTCTTTCTTTCGTGTTTTTTCCCCGCACCTTAACCAGAAAAGTCATTAGCGGCATTTTGTTCTTGCTTTTGAAGTTTTATCAAAGATTTCAGCTTTAACATTTTCAAGGTTCATTTCTGTTTCAAGATTTCGTTTCGAGGTTCATTTTACACGTTTAAAGATTCGTGTTCTTCATGGCAGAATCGTTTTCATATGATGTAGAGGTAAGAGGTCGTTGTTTCTTAATTTATGTTATATTTTGGAAATTGTCTATTGCGACAATTGAGTTTTGAGCAGTGATTCACTACAAGAGTCACGTTAACGTCTCGAGAAACGCTACGAGAAATCGATGCAAAAAGGTTAGCATTGATTGTGCTCGCTCTAACAGCTTGTTTTCGTGTTTACGAAAAATACCAATACGAGAAATACAAAAACTCTCTATGTCAAAATACGGAACTTATTGAAAGTAGGAACAACGCGTCTGAGGACTCCATCTTCAGGTGGTTGCACAGTAACACGACGAGACACTGAGTTGAAATAATGCGGACAGAACGTTGTTCACTACAAATAAACGATTTGATTTGAATGCGGACAGAAATCGCTTACTTGTTGGGCATGCGTCAAAACGCAAGTTGAAAGAGCCAAGGCCCAAGACGAAAGTTGAAAACGGACTAAGGACGGAGCGGGAATGTGGTGACAATGATTTGCTATGGACGTGGATACAATCCATCACTAGAAGAAAACTCATGAATGAACGCCAGATTACGATGGGAATGGCGTCCTTGGCTGTGATCTTGATCATTGATATTATTACTATTTCAGCTCCATTATCTCGAGATCGCCAGTGAACCGCTATTAGTCGGTGAACCGCAGGTTGATCGTAACCTTGATTTCAAGATCGCTCCGCGAACGACGCGCCTAATAATGTCAGCTCGCAACCGAATCATTTGCCAAAGAGTAAATTTGGCTACTGCTTACTAGATTGTTTTAGCAGGATATTTTCTATTCCCATGTTGACATTCTTTCTCACACTCTACGCCAATTATGCATTATTTCTAATTTTTCGGCGATGCTTTGTGCTAAAGACAACTAGTGTTCATTTTTAAATAATAAAATTCCAGTCATGCATCATGATTGTATGAGCGGATTTTTGGAAATTAACCTATTGCATTACGTAACATTGTTATGCAATTAAAGGACTTTGCATGCAAAGAAATTGTTACCTACCAGTTTTATGGCAAACAAAAAATAGTTCTAATTAATATTCTGCAGGTCAAGAATTTGTCTTTAGATTTTTAGCCATTTTTTGTAGTTTCAATAGATTCTCCAGTAAAAAATTGATGAAATTTACGTATATTTTTCAACAGAATTTTGTGCAAAAAAATTTATAATGTCCTATTTCATTGTTGATTAACTTCTATTGATTGAAATTCTGTTAAAAAATAGTACATTTTGAACCGTTTTTTAGACATCAACCATTTTAATTAAATTCTAGGATTCGTTCCAGATTGTCTCAAAACGAATTTTAACGGACATTTTTCGAAAAATTTGATTTTAAAAGTTTTGGAGTCATTGCAATATAACTTCATTTCTTACGAAAATTCGGAAAAAAATAAAATAAAATAAAAAAATAAAAAATAAAAAAAATAAAAAAAAAATAAATAAATAATAATAATTATAATTCCACTTGTGACATTTGTAGAACGTGAAACGTGAAGCTACAAAAAGGTGTTTTTTTTTTTTTGCTTTCTGGTAAAGTACAAAGTATTGTTGTATTTAACAAACCAATCAAGAAATTAATGTCAGTGGTTTTTACAGAAAACCCCAAATAATACCCGTGCAAGTTGCATGGTGGTCGGAGTGTATGTGTAGCCTCGCACCAGTTATTTTAAGCATTAAACGAGCCTATGAAGCTGTTTCCGTGGTTACCATCCCTTATCGTGTTAGCTCTTACCTCAAGTCACATCATTATGTAATTACGTCGTAAATAGTTGGGCGCAATCGTAATCAGAATTATGATTACGATTACAATCAAAGGGTTTCACAGAACCTGGAGGTATGACTACAATTACACTTATGGTGACGATCATGATTACATTCGTAATCACAGTTTTTCTGTAATTATATTCGTAATCACTATTTTATTTTGCGATCACGACTGTAATCACAAGTTTTTAATGTGATTTTGGCCATAACAACCGATCTTTCCTATAAATGAGCCCATTACAGCAGATTTTCCCCTCTAATTACAGTCAAATCATAATTTTTCTGTGGTTACTGCTGTAATCTTAGTTTTCCTGTGAATATAATCGTAATCATACTTAACTATAGTAATCCCAGGAAAAACTATGATTTCAGCTGTAATCACAGAAAAACTAAGATTGAGACTGTAATCACAGGAAAAGTTATGATTATGCTGTTATTAAAAATACTGTAATTGAAGGGAAAAATTTGCGGTAACGGGCTTATAGGAAACATCGCCAAATCACATAAAAAATTTGTGATTACGATCGTAATCGTAAAAAAGTTCTGATTACGAATATAATCACAGAAAAACTGTGATTACAAATGAAATCATAATCGTAATCATATTTCCAGGTTCTGTGATTATTATCGTAATTGTAATCACAACTCTATCTAAAACCCTATGATTGTAATCGTAATCGTAATTATGATTACGGTTACGCCTAACTCTGGATTACGATGCTGTTTAATGAATATCTATGGAACCTGAGAATCAACTGTTTCTTGTTATTTCTAACGATGTTTTATTTTCATTTGTTGCAGGTATTGTTATTCGTTGCAGACTTTCAGTATTGCAAGATCACACAGGAAGATTCTTGTGAGTTCACGTTGTGGTTTTTTTGTCAAATGTTAATAGAAAAACATTTGTTTGTTTATTGGAGATCATTATCTATCTCGTCAAAGATCTTGTAAGACATTTTTTTCGTTGATATATTCATACGCAAGGAGGATTAGAAGGATATTGCAATGCTTATTAATTTAAAATTCCCAACAACATAGCACATCAGGATTCTGAATACTATAATTATTGTTGTTATTTATGATGAGATGAATGAAATAAATTATTTTGTGGCGACAATTTGAATTTATTTCTTAATTAATTTAGTCGTGAGAGTTTGATTCTACTTCATGATTGACGCTGCGAATTCTGAAGGGAAAGTCACACCGCCAGTTAATCTTGACATCATGCTGAAACACTGAACTGCGTTAACTGCTGTTCCCGCTGACATTTTTGTTTGGCCGCCCCACAGTGGGAAAACCAGCAAGATTCAGCTGAACAAAAACTAGAAAAAGTTTTATACAAGAGTTAGTCAATTTTATATGCCGCTAGCTTCCTTCATTGTCAAAAAATCTGTTTTACTGATTTACGATTTAATCGTATGTTCATGTTTCTCGCAATTTGAGGAGCATGGTTATTTTCAATTTTCTTTAATGAGTGAAAATCTCCCTCGGACTACCGTGAAAATTATGCAAGAATAATTTCACTAAAGGCTTCAGAAGAAGATTCGATTTACAATATGTTAGTCACCTTCGATTCGGAATTTAATTGAGCGTATGTATAAAAATATTAATAAGTAATAAATGCGTTCGTACGAGCCAATTTTCGTAAATGTCATAATATAATAATATATAACATAACTCAAAAGAATTAAGGGATCAGTGTCATTGCGTTGACATGTTGCATTGACACTGTTTTTGGTCATCCTAGCAGTGGCCATGGGTCTGCGGAGCACACAGCTGCCTAGGTCTTGAGGACTGGGCAGGACTCTAGTTCTGGGACGACCAATAGGGTAACACACCAGCCATCAACAATATCATCCACAATATTAATCAAGCGATTTAACAACGTATTAGTTCCATATCTGGTCATTAGGATTATTATATACAAAATTCTGGACTGATTTAAGGACAGAAAGGCCTTTTTATAATGTTTATAAGGAATTTAGGTGCCCCCCCCCCCCCCCCAGAGGTGCAATGGGGGCCTAAATCCTCACAAATCAGGTAGAGGAGAGGTAACAGGCATCCCGTTGGAGAGATACCACCCCTACTAATAGCTTTTAATGAGCCATGTTCGGGGAAGGTTGATTTTCCTGTCACCAGGAATCCATCCGACGCCAAACCAGCTGTCTAAAATGATCGAGGACAGCGCGTGGTTCCCATTGATTCCTCAACGGGACGCCGACAACGCTATCTCTGGTGCTCTGACGGGAGCTTGATGGACCTCTCAGGAGGTAACTCTGTTACACTCCTCCCCTTAAAGACATACTTGATTGAAGATCAAGTATGGTAATTGGGTGGAATAGTGAATAGCTGAGAACTAATGCTCATTCAATCATAAATAGCTGCATTGGCGTTTTGAGGATGGGGGAATATAAATTAAAACTGGATTGTCAATGAATCTTCATAAGAAGTATATTCATTGAACAATCGGGACAAAATGGATGCTCAACTATGGAGGCTTATACCTTAGGAAATCAAAATATATATAGAAATTAATTTGCCCAACATTGGGGACTTTTAAATTAAATTGCCCAACTATGGGGACTAAAATGGCGCACTAACCTGTTAATTGACATATAGCAATACTCAGGTGGCATGAAAATTAAATAATATAAAATGAATTTGCCCAACTTAGGGGACTTAAATTGTGCACTAACCTGGTAATTGGCATTATAGCAATACTCAGGTGGCATAAAATTGAAAGAAAATATGGTATATAAAATATAAAAAGGGGAAGAAAAGAGAAATTATAAGTCAAAGACCAATGAAATTATTTATATACCAAAGGGTGATAATGGGAATTCCTTCTGGAACCCCGGGCCATGTTTCTTCTGAAACATTAACGCCCCAAAAAATAGTGGATTGGACTACTAGGCGTCAGCCGTGCATAATCCAAAACACGCTCTGCTACCATATAAGGAATTTAGGTGCCCCCCCCCCCCCCCAGAGGTGCAATGGGGGCCTAAATCCTCATAAAAAGGGTAGAGGAGGTAACAGGCATCCCGTCAGAGAGATACCACCCCTACTAATAGCTTTTAATGAGCCATGTTCGGGGAAGGTTGATTTTCCTGTCACCAGGAATCCATCCAACGCCAAACCAGCTGTCTAAAACGATCGAGCACAGCGCGTGCTTCCCATTGATTCCTCAACGGGACGCCGCCAACGCTATCTCTGGTGCTCTGACGGGAGCTTGATGGACCTCTCAGGAGGTAACTCTGTTACATGTTATAATTTAAACTGTCTATAAAGAAACGTTCCAATGATTTTACGCAGGTGCCTTCGTCCTGATTCCTCGGTACGAGCTCTCAAGATTTTCAAAGAGTTTTATATATATATATATATATATATATATATATATATATATATATATATATATATATATATATATATATATATATATATATATAATTATTTAGATTGGAACGAGCGGGCCCTTCAGCGATGAGCATTTTCCGCGACGAGCCTTGCAATCAACATCAAATCCACTCACATTAATTAAGGGACCAAAGAAAATTCCTCGTTATGTCAATAAGAAAAACCGGAAAAAGGCAACTGGGCTGAATCTGCACCGCTAATGAGTTATGAGTTAGTTCTCAGTGGCTCTGCGTCTAGGGAAATCCACCTTAACCCTTTCGCTCCCAGCTTCTGAAACCAGGTCAAAAGGGTTTAAATAAACCCAGTGTAAACAAGATTATTGGTTCAACAATAAACGCTGAATTCGCGTAAAAGATGGGGGGGAAAGCTTGTTTTCATTTCGCGCCGTTGGTTTGTTATTCGAGCAGTAACTTCGAACTGAGATGAGTTAGCTAACTCGAGGGGCGGAATAAAAGTCGAGTATTGTTCGCTTTGGTTTCAAACTAGTTTGGGAACTAGTTTGTCGGCGTTGCCAATTTTGTTGGTTTAGTGCGGTAGATAAAGAGGTAGATTTAGGTTGGTAGGTAGGTAGATTTAGAAGAGATCGGTAATAGGTAGGTAAAGAGCCAGTTACCAAAAACTTAACCGGAAGGGTATGAAGGTTTGAATATCTAAAATATAGTTTGGGTTCCTCTCTACCGAAGGTAGGGAAGCTTTGTGTTCGTTAAAGTCAAAAAATTATTATCCTCCAGAACAAGAACAAGAACTCGACAAAAATCGGCCAGAACACAAGAGCCGCTCGTTTTTTCCCCGAACAGACGTTACAGAACTACCTGGAACACAGAAATTTTGCCAAATCATTTCTATACACCGCACTTTCATGATATAATTTTAATAAGAACAGTTAGGTACCTACCAGGAAACCAAGACTGCTGAGTACTGGGTAAATGCTTGCATGATCTGCTATTCCCAGGTTCGCAGGTGCATTTGAAGTGGAATATATTCTTGAAATCTTCAAAATCGTTATATTTATATTGTGAGGATGTTCATTAATTAAAAAAATTGTAGAATAAGTAGGTTCCTACATAAATGTTGGACATCCTCTACTTCTTCTAAGAAATCACACATATGCTGAGCATTTTAAGCTGTTCTCCTCCGGTGAAATTACGAGAATCGGTTGTGCATTTGGCATAATTTATGTACAATCAAATCTAATGTATTCATTTATATGAAAATTAAAAAAAATACTACTTGAATTAATAGCCACGTAAGACTCACGACTACTGGTTGTGGTGTACTAGGCTACCTACACCTACTTACTACTTATAAATAAACAAATAACCGTAGCAAACAAATAACTGCAGCAATGTTGTTCGGAAATAGTGTTAACGTAACTTAAGGGTATATTGAGGGAACGCTTGTTTGAAAAATTAATTAGGTACAATTTGAAATTTGATTTCTGAAATTTGAATTGAAGCCATTTTGTGACTGATGAATAAAGATGAGTGTCGTTTGGGTAAAATGATCCGTTCAAGTGTGTCCGTGCAACGCACGGGTAACCGGCTGGTTAATAATTAATTCTCATTTTTGACCAGCATTGATGTAATTGATGGTGCAGGGAACGAATTTTATAGCGAAAAGGGGTGACGCAATGTATCAACAAGTCATGTCAACCACCATGTTCCCGACCGCACAGATTCGCACACGTTCATTAATGATGGAAATCCTGTACTTCTTCCAAGAAACAACACAGTATTATTCGCTGAACAATTTAAGCTGTTCCCCTTCGTTGTAATTACGAGAATCAGTTGCGCATTTTAAGTAATTTATGTCCAATCAAATTTAATGTATTCATTTCTATGAAAATCTAAAATAAAATACTATTTGAATACTTTTAATAGCAACGTAAAACCCACGACTACAGGTTGTAGGTACCTTATTTACTACTTGCAAATGAACAAATAAACCTTCTGAACTCGCAGGCGTGTTCACTCGCATAATCGGATATGTCATAGAGTAGATTGAAGAGCACTTTCGTATGTAGAGGATGTTAATTATCTAGTATTATTGATTGATAAGAACTTGAGCTGGAAACTTCATATCGCTCAGTTATGTAAAAGACTACGATACTCTTATCAAATTACTTCAATTAAAATCATTATGTCAACTACAATGGCCAGAACAGTTTATAGGGCGTTGGCTGAATCAATCATTAGATATGGTTTAAGGTGCTATGGTCGAGCATCGCCATACTTGCTTGCTGAAATATCAAATATCCAGAGCAGAATTTCCAAAATGTTTATTCATGATTCCAGATTAATGTCAAAATCTGACAGACTAAAATCAGCTTATAAGTTTTCTGTTCAGTGATTGTTTAAGTACCTACTGATCCTCGACAACTATTTCATTTCTACTTACAAAATTCCCAAGAACTCACCTTATCTGTTTAGGCAACATTCTTTCAATGTACCACGTACCAAAAATAAGTATGGTGATCGATGTAATGCGGTGGTAGTTCCTAAATTATTTAACGAACTCCCAGAAGATTTACATGGCATAACAAATTATAAAACACTCAAGGAAAAATTATTTTCTTACCTCCTTTCTTTGGATATATTACGGTTGGTTAAATTTGATTGATGTAGCACCATTTGTTCTTTTGCACCATATGTATTTATATTGGCTCAGAAGTATTATTAGTGTCATTATGCATGATGAGAAGAATTTATTTTATTTTACCTATTAATTTGATCTTGAATTTTGTTATTGTGTGTATAACAACGACGACAGGAACATTACGTTATATTTCGATTTTGTTAATATTGTCTCTGCAGACAAGCCTTTTTAGGCTTTGCAGTTCATTTAAAATTGTTGATTGTAAGATTTTGAATATAATTATAACTTCAACTTACTGCAGTTACTTTTGTTGTCTAGTGTAAGGACATGACCGTCATTAATTGTGTTTTCAGTTGTAGTTTTTGATTTATTAGTAAACATTAAGTGATGGAATGGCAATTTGCCTTCTGCGAGTAGAGCCGCGTCAGGATCTATCTCACCATTATCGACGGGACGGTGGCGCAACTACCGTTAATCAAAAACGCGAATTGGCTTGCCCAAATTGGATGATATCATGCACTTTTGGCTTGGCATCTTTTGTACGCGGAGTGTCTTTTTGAGGGGATATAACACATTTTCGCTCGTCAAGGAGGAAGAAGTTGAAATGTACGAGGTGCGTCAGTCATTTCATTCGAATTGCATTGTCTGAGAGAAGCTCTCCGTCAAATTGTAATTTCCTAGGGTGAACAGGAGAGGATTTAGGTCACACGAATAGCAATCCTTATGAAAGCTATCCTCAGTCTGTGAAACACGACTCCCCCGGGTAATGGAAGGTCGTCCCTTATTCGAACACAAGTCCCAAGGCCACAACCACTGAGGACTTGACTATCTCGCTGTACATGGGACTGCCTCAAGGCTCCCGTAACATTTTTCC